>VXAZ01003791.1:1135290-1581347 GCA_013399875.1 Gymnorhina tibicen | reverse complement strand
CCCCCCCCCCCCCCCCCCCAAATAGAAGTAAAAACATCTTTTCCCATAGCACCTGCTTATTGGAATTGAAATCAGTGGGAGAGTACCATTTCAAGCCAGTGCACCCACTACCACACAAGAAGGCAAGATTTAATCTCCCTGATTAGCAGCCGTACTATCCCAAACCTTGCTGAGCTTGGAGCTCAGTGGGAGGCAGGAGTTGGCAGCCCTACCTTGCACATATTGCTCATAGCTCCCAGCTCCCACTGAATTCACTCTCAGCTGGAGTTCCAGCTTTTCTCCAGGACAAGATCTTGCCTCTTTGAAAAGCAGTGGCTCCTTGTTCCTGGATCCTGCTGATCTGGGAATTACATATATTTATTTTCCTCTCCTATTGAGCAATGACCTATTATGCAAATTCAACCTGCTTCTTGGCTGTGAGCTGCTGTTAGTATCTCTATTAGAAAATAATCTAAAACTTCCCTTCCTGGACCATTAGAAATGTCCTGCTGTAGAGGTACACATTATTTACAACCAGTCTATACACACAGTTTCTTTTTTATACTGGCAGTAGTGAATATTTATCTTCTCTCTCTTTGGAAATTATCTCCTTTCCTTTCCCCCTCTTCCTTCCCCTTCCTTTACTCCCCTGCACATACCCACACAGAGTGGTGGTATTTCCTTTTGACCTTCATTTTTCTGAGTTAAACAAACCAAACTGTTCTCTCCTTTACAATACGGACTCACTCCTGCTATGCCCGTATATTTTCATTGCATTGTTCACACTGGGTTCCTCTTCCTCTAGGAATGGTGACCAGAATTCTACCCATCATTACAAACAAGTTCTCACTCACACTTGTAGTGAAGCATTAAGATTATATTGAGGAAGCAGTTACAAGCAGTTTAAAGCAGGTGAACCACATATCCCGTGGTGTGATGGGCACCTACTGAGACACACGGAGCGAGGATACGGAAGCTTAAACAGAGAATCGCATCTTAAAGTGCAAAGAAACAAGACAGTACCTTTGCCCACATCTTGCAGGGGTGATGTGAGGTCTCAGAGAGATGCAGCAAATGAGTGGTGGCCAGTGAGCAGGGGAACTCACACTCTCACTATTTATATATATCTGTCTGAGGTGGGGGAAGGAATATTAGGCCTTTTTACTTGTGCATCTTGTCCTGCCCATTTCCTCTTCTGTCTGTAAATGTTCTTTTTGCTTCACTTTCAGCTTTCCTCTGACTAATTGTACTATAAACCTCTGGGATACGTGATAGGACTTAGCCACTCATGTTTACATGTTGTGTAAATTAATACATGTGATAATTCATTACCAGATAGAAACTGATTCAAGTGTCTTGCATCTGGTAGCATAGAGAAGGTGTGGAATCACAGTAATCCATGGACAGCTCTACTGGTTGGGAAAGTCCAGTACTAGACTACAGGATGGCAAAGGCTGTTTTAGCTTAAACAACCTGTTGTTAGTTTGTTTTGGGTTTTTTTTTCTTTATTTGCTATATATCTCCTCTCTAACACATACAATTCAGACTTGGGAAATGTGTGCCATAAGAATTTCAGAACATAAATTGGATTAAGGCAGTTCTTGGCACTTAGTGTTTTCACAGCATGAATCTCTGTGTGTTAGCGATAGATAGTGAGTGAGAAATTCTTGCCTATCCCAGGAAGGGAGCAGACCCCACAGGAGCATGACTAGGGGCCACTGAATAATTCTGAAGTAAATAAGCCATGATGTCTGAAGTATGGGAATCACCTGTGTTAGGAAACAAAGTATCAAATCTCGGAATTGCAGCCTTGCACTTCCATGAAAAGTGCTGCCTAAAACTTAATCTAGGAATGCCAGCCCTTACTGAGAATAGCTCCAGATAATTTTGTAAAGCTTTATCTAACTCCTGAGTGCTTCCACGTAGATAACAGCATGGGTCTAGAGGTGAAGTTAAACATGAATTTCAGTGGTTCTAACCACTACTGAAAGGTCCTGTTTCAGGCTATGTCCTTCCCCCTCTCCTGTCCCTGGATACATAGTCCTCCTTGGGCCAGCCCTGATGCTGAGCAGACGCATTTCTGAGCTGGTCCAGCCCGTCTACAGAGCTAGCTCAGTGATTCTCAGCAGTCGGGCGTAACTGAGTTTCAGCCTCGGAAATGCAAAATTAAATATCACAGCACAAGCAGAGGGAGAGAGGAGAAGGGCTAGCAGTACTCTCTGAAATTTTGGGAGGGCACGGACAGGTAACATGAGAGAAGAGGGAATTAACTGCTCCCCAGCAAACTCTAACCCAGACATTTGCCTATTTTGCCCACGCTTTTAGCCAGTTCTGCTTTTGGATGTCATCTTCTGGTGCTTAACTTGATGCTGAAAATTGCACTGGGTTACAAAGAGCCTTAAATCATAGAAGCAGTGATGAGTCAGTTCACGGATACAGCCAAAGAGCCTGAAGCCCAGGACTCCTAAAACCCAGCCCTACAAACACATATATAATTTTGCACGGGCTAACCTGCATGATGTGAAGGCTCCATTTAAACCCTTGTCCTGTCTTTCTTTTAAATATGAGCAGCTGTTCAGCATGGCTACTAAACCTATTCCCACACATGTCTTTATGAGTATGCCACAGTTTCCTCATCCATGCAGGTATAACTTGCATCTGCATAAAACATCCCAGCACATGTCCTAGTTCCTGGGTGATGTGTGCTTTGCCACATCCTGACCCCACAGGGAGAAAGAACTGGAATATGCATCAGTGCTTTTTCCTTGCCCCCCATATTTCCACACTGAGGGAAACCTCAGAGGTAGCCTGGATGTAGCCTTTGGTGCTGATAAAATCCAGCCCACATAATGGGTTTGCTCATGTTGACAAGGTTGGCAGTGGTTAGAAATGTTAATAGAAGTTAATGCTGTTGGGCTGAAAAAGGGAAATATTTTGTTAACTTTCACTTTTGTTCTTTCAGCTCATTCTTCACTTCAGAAAATTGGAAGAAAATATTTAAATTTCAGAACCACAGTATCACAGAGTGCCTGCAGCTGAAAGGGACCCCCAGACAGCATCTTGTCCAGCCTCTAACAAGGCCACCCGGAGCAGGCTGTGTCCAGTTAGGTTCCGAATACCTCTGAGCACAGAGGTTCCACAGCATCCCTGGGCAACTGCCAAAAAATTACATATTAAATAAAAGATATTCAAACCCTAAAGTCTGTCCTCTTTTTCCATTACCTTTAAGATATCATTTATAACCCCATTCTGTTTCTCATTTCTTTCTCCTCCTCAAGTGAGATAGAGGTCCCACTGCCTTAATCCCACGATGAGACTCCAAAGTGAATTCGAATGGGAGCCAGAACTTGTGATGTGCCTTGCAAAGTGATGTGCAGTCACATGCTGCTAGCTGAGCTCAGATACATGGTCACTTCCTTCTGTGATCTTGATTGCGGGATGGACTGTCCCATGCATTGCAATAATAACATTAGAACTATTTAAGGACTGAACTGAGATACTATGAGAAAGTGACTTTTTGTTAAAAAAAGAATGAAGTGAAACTACATTTGCTTGGGAAACCAGTTTCCAAACTGTGATCTGCAGACCTCAGACTCAGGTGTACATTGTAGACTCTGAGGGAAAAGAAAGCAATATGATTATCACTGCAGGGGGAAGAGGCATCTATACAAAGTCCTGTACCTCCACAGCAGAATTCCTAGGGGTCTAAACAGAAGAAGGTTGAAAATCAGTGACTGAGAGTTTGGTACAGGCTGTCCACCCTGACAAAGGGAATCTGCTGCTTTCCTCTTCTTTGACACAATATGCATGGTTCAGCAATTTGGGAAGACAATTTGTTAACTAGCAAGCGTGGTGGAAAGACAAAATATGTTCATCCAAATGTCATTTGCAGCATCCACGCAGCTACAGTAATGAGCTGTGTTGATTACAGAACAAGGCTTTAGAAAACCAGTGCCCCACAGAGTCTATTTTCTCCTGCTGACATCGTATTTTTAAGCTCCTTTTTTCCTTCTTTTGCCTCCAGTTATTTTAGGCAAAACTTTGCCCACACCTGCAAGCTGTATGTTCGCAACTGAAAGCAATTTTGACCCTAGCCTTATGCTCCTTTTGTTCTAAGGAAATACAAAAAAATATTACAAAATACGGAGTCCAGGCTTCCTTTTCTCTAAGCCAGCTTTTAAGAAGCAACTTTGTTCGTGGCTTGTGCTTAGATAAGAAAACAGGAGACAGGTGCCAATGTGCTGTGTTTACAGAGACTCTGCTGCTGCTGAGAGTCTGAAAACAACTTACAAGTGAAGGACTTGCTCTTTTTCCCTCTACTGGGATATTTTAATTACAGTAAAAAGGTGAGAATCTTAGTGAATTGTCTGGAATAGATAGCTTGATCTAAAACCTGTTAGCAGCCCTACAGCCATAACTCTTGGGATCCTGTAATACTGCACCCACTGTCATTATAGTCTCTGTGCCCCTTTTTCCTCAAGCCTACCCTCCCATGTTTACCCCAACAGTGGGTACTGAGCCAGACGGCAATAACACATAGCAAATGCAATAGGCAACGATTGCACCACGAAATGTATCATCCTGGAAATTTCTAGCCTACAGTAGTTCTCTTATTCACTTACTTGCACAACTAGTGGCAATGGCAGTGAAATCTCTGAGAAGTTATCACCCTTGTTTGTTTCTTTTTTAAGTTCCTACAGCAAATCTTGGAAGTTCCCGGCCATATTCTGGTAAAGGTTGCTATGAGTCAGTGTGCTGGTCAGTGCACTACATTACACTGCCCTTCTTGCCTTCCTAAATTAGCAGTGCTATTCCTAAAGGCAAGACCTCAAGCTTCATTTTAACTTGTAATATAGATGCTGGTTTGCTTAAATGAGCTGTAAGATTGCGGCACCAGACATACCTGGGATATTCCCTTAGGATCACATTCAAGACAGCGTCATTTATGGAGCAGTGCAAAGAGGCCTGGTCTATAAC
Organism: Gymnorhina tibicen; assembly: GCA_013399875.1. Classification (NCBI taxonomy): domain Eukaryota; kingdom Metazoa; phylum Chordata; class Aves; order Passeriformes; family Artamidae; genus Gymnorhina; species Gymnorhina tibicen. The sequence goes on along the minus strand of VXAZ01003791.1, from coordinate 1,576,391 downwards.
AATGTGAGAAGACAATGCAGCTCCATGAAATTCCTGTTGATCCAATGTGCATTTTAGCTCTCACCAATGCTACAACCTTTACCTGTTTTACTGGTGCCAGCACTCAGTTTTACCCTGTCTTCTGCAGCACACTCAGGCTCTGCTGCAACACTGCAGATCATGTGCAGTACTCTGGTGTGGAAGGACAAAGGAATGAGTCTGGGGGTGCTTCAGGGGGGTCTTTGATAGTTTATGACACCTTCTAAGATATGACAGCTGCATCTCATGTAGCTGAGGCAGTTATTCTCCATCAGAAGGGATGAATACCTTCAGGCCTGTGTGTGAATGTGACCTTCCCCAAGGTAGGGGGCTTCACACCTAAGTCAGAAGTGTAAGAGAGCTGGCATGCTAAAAAGCACCATCCCACCTCTGCAGGACCTGCTTCTAATTGACCTTCTATCTCATCTAGCTCAAACCCCAGAATCTCTGGTGATGAGTGTTCACCCCCTCTGTCTAATTCGGATCAGAGGTTTCGCCACCACACATCCAAAAAACTCATCTCCTCCCCTCAGTGGGTGCAAACCCTGCTCCAGCAAAGCACCCTGCTGCCTCTGCAAATGGCCAAATGTTTGAGCCATTAACCATTAATATATCAGTCTCTCCCAGTGATCTCCAGTATGAATAATAGCAGTGGGTATGGGAGATCACAAAGGTTTCGTGTACCTGCAGTTTCCATAACTACTTCTTGTTTTTGTTTTTGGCAGCCTGTGGCAGCCTGTAGCACACATTGCTCTGTTAATCAAACAGCAGCCCATGATGTCTACATTATGTGTCCAAAATGCAGCCAGATGTCATTACATGTGCTATTTGGGGAGATGATAAAACCTGACTAGCATAAATTCAGAGTTTGATGAGCAGAAACCAAAATAGTGAGAACACATGTGAGGGATATGGCAATTTTAATTAAATTACCAGCGGAACTCTGGTGGTGCAAATGAGGCATTACCCATTGTGCTGGGCTGTGCATCATACACAGAAAGGTACCAAGCAAATTGATGCTCCTGATCACTTCAGAGCAAGGCCAGATGTCAGGACATAATGGGTCCCAGCAAGGCTGTGGTGGCGGTCCAGTGGGGAGATATGGTATCAGGATCTAGAATACAACAAGTTTAACCATTAATTAAGGGATAAAAGAGCCTCTCTGCATCTAACCTAGTTCTCAGGGATTTGGAATCCCTAAGAAATTATCCAAGACTCATTACAAACTTTTGTATGCTCTGAAAGGGCTAAAACAACACCTATGGCATATACAGCAAAACCAGAATGAATAATAAAGCAGCATTCTTCAAACAGAAACAGGCTTTGGGGGAAAAAAAAATCTCCTAATTTTGTGGGGTCCATCATTTACCTGTCAGCAACTGCAGAAGGCTTGAGACAGGTAGTGGAAAATGCTGTGTGAGTTAGCAGAATTGTTCCTCCAACTTTCACAGCAGACACTCTCTCTTGCTCTCAGCTTTGTCCCTCCCAAACATAGCCCCTCCTGGAAGGATTTAAACAATGAATCACGTTACAAAAACCACAGAGTACTTGTGGAATGGATTACCCATTCTTCAGCTTGTGCCATGAGTTAATTTCCACCCATCCCTCCTAGCTGCTGGACAGAAACACCTGTTCAGGCATCATGCTTTCACTGAGGTCCCCAAGGTGGCTTGGGCATCCCATGAGTGACAAGTATGTCCCTGCTCTTGAGCATCTCTTTTGGGGCACTCCAACAACTGCAGAAAAAGCTTTTTCCTCATCTGTGGTTGTACCTAGCTAGATCATGCATTTTCCACCCTGATGTATTTCTAAAAGTGCCAAGAAATATTGCAAAACAGCCTGAAATTGCACTTTAAATGCAGCAGTCTCTGATTTATGGTGCAATTATAAAACATGTCATGGTAGTTATTAGCTGTGAGATTGAGTATCACATATTTCAGACTGTAAAACATACTGAGGAATTTCTAGCTGTGATTGTGTATTCACCTCTAAAGAGGAAATGGGCTTAATTACACCAACATTTATAAAAGGGAGAAATAACAGCAAAAATGGAAGAAAGGTTAAATTTGAACACAAGAGCTGTGAATACATAAAACATTTATATTATTACACTTGTAATTGAGCATCTAAGCAGAAGCTAATGATTTGATTTAAATTGGCCCTTTTTACATAAGTAGCATTTGAAGAATTTTGGGTTTTAGAATTTATAATGACACTATTTTTTCCCTATGATTACTCATCTTCAGCATAGTAGATTCAACCAGATGCAGAAAGAATTAAAAATCAAGAAAAATAACTACTTTCACAAAATGATAGGAATGATCAACCATGTTGATGCTTCAGTATTGGCAGGGTTTAAAACTATTCACCTAAAAATGAAACCTACTGTCAGATGTAGTGGACAGTATTTTATTTACCTTTTCCCTGCCTGCAGTAGTTGGAAGATGTCCCTCTTTGTGTGGCCTTGAGTTATTGCAGGAGCACTAGGGTTAGCTGTAAGGAAAATAATGCGACGTTTGAGTCTTGCATTTATTTATTTAAAAAGGTCATATTCAGTGAGAATACATGGTGTTAGTGGCACCACCAATTCACACAGCTTATCCCCCTGCCTTTGGTAACTTATTTGCATGGCACAATGCCATCACTATGACTGTGGGGTTTATATAATACAGAAACAAACCATTCTTATTTTGCCTTTCCGCAATTAAAAGATTTCTCCATTTCTGCAATCTGGCTATTTCCATTCTTTATCAAATTGGGCAGTTTTGAAGTCTGTTTTGGAGTCTATGTTTTCTTTGGGTATTTATTTTCCTTTATTCATTCCTTGATTTGGTATGGTATTTTTTTAAACTCAAGGAGGGGTGGCTGGGGGAGTCCAAAAAGATGGGAGGTACACTTTTACCCCCCATCTAATTAAATGAGTCTCAAATGAAAGAGCAGTGAAATGTTATGGCCCATCCTAGGCTGTCAGCACAACTGCAGTAGGGTGTAACTCACTGTGCCAGCAGCGATCCACAGGGTAGGGCAATGTAATGCTGTTGTTACAGATGTGGCCCAGTGAATTGACAACCACAAAAAAAAAAGCAGGAAGCTGCCTTTGGTGGCAACTTGTAGGAGATAGTTTGGTGCCTGTGGTGCCTATGAAAGAAAAAATAAATCTGAGTGGTTTTTAGCCCGATCCACTTTGTGTTCAGCTGCTGCTGCCAAAGGAAGGGTTCCTAAGGAGGAAGGGAGTGGCTGATGCAGAGTAGATTTTCCCCACAGCTTCCTGCTGTCTCACCCTACTACCCTTGGCAACAGGACTCTTCCCCACCTGCCCAGCCCAGCCCTGCACTGCCCTTTTTCTTCCTGTGTTAGCAAGGGCCAGGCATATTTCCCCATGCTCCTCTATTCTGTGCAGATTTGGGAAGCCTCTCCAGTCAAAATCAATTAGTGAAGGTGGATGGTGACAGTGAAGGAGGAGAGAGGAGAGAAAAGAGAAGATATGTGACTATGTGTGAATAAAACAGTGCATGTCTCACAAGGACACTAGAAAAGCAGGGGAAATATTTGTGGGGCAGGGAAAGGAGAAAAGGGGAAGAAAGGAAAAGAAGGAGGAGAAAGATACCCCAAGCCCTTAAATATTCCCATTTTCTAAGGTCCCCTGATTCCTCATAGGTCTTCTCTTCCCAGGCGTCAGAAAGATTCCTGTGTTCTGACAGAGTCAGACATGCGGTGAGCCTACTCACTGACTCCAGGTCAACAATACTGGTAGGTCTATGGCCACTCTCAGCATGCTGTGCTGTTTATTGCTCCTTCCTTCCTTCCTTCCTTCCTTCCAGCCTGAGTCAAACTGTGGTCAAAACCCCAAGAAATTCCTGTAAGTCTATGAAAAAAGTGGGCTTCAAAAGATCACTAATCTATGAAAAAAGTGGGCTTCAAAAGATCACTAAGTTCTCTCAAGAGGGTGGTCAGTACATGAAGGTGAGCAGGATTCCTTCCTCCATTTCATTACACCACAAAGAAGCCTGTAGTGGAGAGAACCTGCCCAAAGGTCCCACATCATCTCTGAGCCTGAAGGGCAGTGTATCCAGAGCCTGCCCATAGGCTTCTGTCATTCCTGTGCTCTGAGAATCACATGAGAGCCTTCACAGGAAGGACAGGAAAGCCTGGTAATCCTTATCTTCAGATCAGGCATTTCTGAATGTTTCTGAACAATCTGGCTCATCTCAGACTGGATCTGGTTACAAAGGATGGAGCAAAACACAGGTTACAGCAGTCTGTGGTGGGACACAAGTCAGCGATGGAATCATCACTGGTGCACCCTTCTTTACAGTGTGGGTTTCATCCACAGCACACTCCAGCACAAACTCCAACCTCACAGTTGTGAACAATTGCTGGGATTTAAAAGGCTGCATATATTTGGGACTTTTATTGTTTTAACTTTGCTGTTTCTGTATCCTCAGGCTTCCTATTTTCCAGTGATAAGAGTGAGAAACTATAATAGTAAAAATTTAAATTCTCAGGTGACTACATGGCTTCAGGTGGTGATGGCTTTAAAAGGAAAAACAAATGCTTCAAGACGCTAGATCATGTGTTGAGAAAAATATATGAATGTGAATCAGGAGTTAATCTATATTGGGAAATATAAATTATTTATAAAAATCTAAATTTATAAATATCTAAAAGAATACAGCAAATCTTAACATCTTATTCCTTTAGAGTGCCACAAAATTATACTTGCATGAAGCCATTAACCCCAAAAGAGTTCTGATTACATGAAAGACTGAGAATCTGTCATGTGCCTACTCTCAATGTAGGTCAGTGCATGCACAGAGCGAAACGGAAGGAAACTTGGGGGAAATTATCTACCCCACCTAGAGAAACTCTTTCTTGAGGTTCTTCTGGAATTTAGATGATGTCTTAAGTTAAAATTCAGTGTGATAAGATGGCCACATGGGCAGTGACCACACAGGGAGAGGTGCAGATTGGAATGACTGCACTGAATTTAAGGAATTGGAATTTCTTAAACTGAAAAAACTCGAAACAGGGTGACACACTTATGTTTATATATCCATCTTGTAAGAACAATTCTTACACAGGTGGGCAAAGTCATGGTAACAGCACACACAAATTAGGCAGGGAAAACGGGGCAGAAGAGCGTATGAGCAACAACTGATCTCTTTTATGCTTCTGATGGCCTGCTCACCCATAACTGAATCATACATTTTAAATATTCTTTGGATACAGAAATACATTAAATATACCATGTATGAAAAAGATACAGAAAAATGGAAAGGATTCAGAGGAGCCTAAGAACAATAACAGGCTTAGAAAGCATGGCCTGTGAAAGAGATGTGAGGAGGTTTATGTAGCCTAGAAAAGAGAAGCTATTTCATTTCACATCACAGCTACTCCAGTCCAACCACTGGCACTCGTCTGATGCCCTCCCTAGGGCTTAATCCACTGAACTAAATCAGCAGGAAACTAATTTTATTATTTATTTGAATGCTTCTCTGCTTTATCTTCTGAACTAGTTCATCACAATCACATGAGGGCTGGCTGAATGGGGAAAAATGTAGGGTGGTTCATTTTGGCAGCAGCTGACCTTCAGATTGGCATAGCTTTAATGTGGAAGTATATTTTAGAAGTAGAGTGTTGAGCAACTTTGCTCTATCTGCTGAGAAACGAAACAAAAAGGAATCTGATAAATATTTATCAGATTCTTGACTGATGTGATAAAACCCCTTTATAACAGGAAGAGTATTACAATATTGTACATAAGAATATTGTGGAATTTCCTTCACTGGAATCATTACCACTATATTACCCTAATCTGCCAGGATTAGTCCAAGGTTTCTTATCCTGCCTTGGTGCAGATGTGGATTTTGAGAATGATCTCTTGAGACTCATTCTATACCTCCTTTTTTCTGACTTCATGATTTACCAAGTTCACCCATCCTGCCTGAGTTAGCTCTAACTGAACTCAATAGTACTTGGAAAAATGGCTTTAACAAGAACAGTGCCAGATTCTAATACTGCTGTTTGACTTATATTTTGTTGAAGACCAGAGAAGTATCTGTGAATATGCTGTTCATGGACACATGATCAGACACACCGCTCATGATCTGCTTTGCATTCCCAAGCTGGCATAGCTGGTCTCTAAATACACCATGAAAATAAGCCCACAAGAACAAATCACACATCAGAAGTCATTTCCAGGTTAAAGGTTTAGACTGAAAACGGGGTTGCAGCACTTGCAAGTAGTTGCTGAAGCATGATGGAAATCCAGTTGCAAACATGGGAAGTAGGGTCACCAGCAGGGAAATGTATACACTGAGATATACAATTTCATTAATATATCAGAAGAAAAGTACAGCAAACAGTACAGTTTTGTTGAAATATAACTGGTGTTCACATTTAAAATGCAGGAGTGTGAAAATGGGTAACTGGACCTCAAATGAGGAAGAGAGCTGTGCTGTATTAAGGACTTTTTTTTTTCTTTGGGAAACTTTTCCAGAAATGACAGGCAGCAGAATCAATACATCAGATTTGGAAAATACTGGAATGCACTTAACCTTCTGTCTCCCCAGAGTCAGTAAATGTCATTATTAATGATGTTCTCTAACAAAATGTTTTGTGGACAAACTAAACACTGCAGCTTTCCTATACAAAATTCTCTACTCACTTTACAGCAAGTAAGTTCTGGAAAAAGTCTTGTAGGTAGAATAGAAAAAGTAGAGGCATTTATTAGGAAAATATGACAATCACTTTAATTAAGAAGACCTTATTATCTAAAGAACTAGAGAAAACTAGCTTGAATGCAGCGAGGCTGTGGATTCATCTAGATTTTCTGGGTGAGGGATCAAGCTAAAAAGTATGCTTTACTGAGAATCTTTTCAAATCTTAGCAAGTCCTGTCAAATGGAGAGGATCGATACTAATGTGGGGAGAGCATATAAACCCTTCAAAGACATCTGAGCACAGGAGTTGCTGTGTAATCACGCCCACCCTGCAAAGCTGGGCAGCCTCACGTGGGAACCACCACTGTGGGACATTAAGCTGCCATCCACGGTTTGAGGAGCAGGCAGCTTTCTTCTTTGACAAGCCCTGCAGCCTTTGAAGCTGGGATCTGCTTATTCTAAAGGGACTGATTAAAGAGGGAGAGGAAGCTTCAAAAGACCTCACTGCCCCTGTGAGCTAACTAGTCAGAAGGCTGCACTGACAACCTCTTGTGACATGTACCATAGTTTATGTTTTAACTTGTTCCCCATTCTTCCCTTTAACATTAGCGTCTTCTTTCCATTTGCCTGTGAGAACACTGAAGCTTGCAGAAACATCATAAAAAACCAGTTCTACTTCAGATGCAACTCCCCCACATTTTTCCCCGCTGGGCTTCATGTGGTTTTTGTTCAGAAGTTTTGTTGTGATCCTGATTCAGCAGTGTGATACATGGCTGTGAGTGCTAAAAGAATAATTCAGAGGGAAGGGCAGTAATAACTGACGTGTGGAATAGGAAAGGACAAAATATGGTTAACAGTTGGACTCAGTGACCTTAGTAATTATTCTGGGATTCTCCAAAAATGCTAAAAAATTCTGAAGATGGGTCTGCAATTCCTCCAGGCCTCTGTATGTGTGTGTCCATTTAATTTAATTTCACTCACCTAATGCTGATCTGTGCTAATACTGTCAGTTTACCCCATTGCCAGATGCAGCCCATTTGAGTCCCAAGCAGGACGATGCACAAATTGTCTCATCTTTCTCAGTCCTGGCAGTGAACCTTGGGTTCATATTCTGCTTATTTCCTTCTCCCACTTCTGTCTGCCCCTGACTTTCTCAGCTGATTCACCAAAATACCACTTCTTATCCAAGCCCTTTCTGAAAAAAGCATTTCATAAGGCACCCTTACTAATAGAAATAAATTTAGAGATTATCTCAGAGGGGAACTTCCAAATGTCTCCACTTTGACTGGTATGTCTTTTCAGAGAGGCCAAGGGTGTTCTTTATTTTGCTAACACCGCATCAAATAACTTAGATGTCCCATTTGAGGAATTCAGATTAAAAACAAAACCAGATCCATATTTATGTAATAAAGAAGCTGACAGAAATGCTTTGGTGATTAGGCAGACAGCTAGTTTAACATGTCCTGAAACTGTTGACCTCAGTGATTCACATCTCATCCTTTCAAATAAAAATTCTTTACTTCACTTATTTTCTCAGTTTATAGTTATTCTTTTTATATTACTTCCTGTGACCTAATTCATACTTTATGTGAGTCCTCTTGGGATAACAGAGACCACAGATGACATTTCTTGCTTTTATTGGTTCTGCTTTTGTCTTGGTTGTTCCAAATACAGTGGGAAAAAATAAGGAGAATTAAAAAAAGGAAGGATAATGCCACTTCATCACACTCATCACGAAGGCCTGGTCTTGTAGCTTACTCTCATCACACATTTGCAACAAGTCATTCCTTTCCCCATCACTCTCCAACAAGCTAAGGCAGCAGCTGTCACTCTGTCCCTGCTCCTCCTCCAATACTGCCCCCACTCCCTGCAGGTAGCAGATATCCTATTTGACAAGTCCGTGCTGATAAACAGGAGAGCGTGAGGTGATGAGCACTGATTTTGGACCCCTGGTTATCTGCACTGCTTGAACTTTAATTTTGTGTTTTGGGTCTCAGACCACTTCAGCTTCTCTGCGAGACAACCCGCTCCTGAGCCATCAGCACACTGGCTGAGCCAGCCGGTCTCACATGACCTCAGGGCCATGGACTGCAAGCAGAGCTTGCAGACCTGGAGAAGACAAAGGCATGGCCAGGCATCCCATCCACTGCCTTCCTGACGGGCCTTTAGTTACGTGGTGAAGCCTCATCGCAGGAGTAGAGTTTGCTCCTGTCACTGACACTGTATCTACTGCTGAGAACCTCTAGGAATGAGTGGCAACTGTGCCTGACAGAGGATGCTACCAACAAAATCAGTAAAGATATACAGTTCAATCATTTTTAGGTAAATAAATCTTGGGTTAAAATTAAAAGCATTGAAAAGTCACTTGTACTCCTTGCTACATAAACTGGAGTAAAAGCTATATGCGTGACTTGGAGGAATTTCACATGGAGAAAGAAGGCTACAGTTCAGTCTGGAGGGTAAGTTCACACCACCCTGATGAGGCCAGTTGGCACTCCCCATAAGCAGAAGTGCCTTCAGGTTTGCAGGAACTTGAACTATTAAACAGTCTTCATGAAATGGCTTCTTCCAGCTGTGCTACTGCAGTACGGAGAGCAGAGACAGCACTGCCACCTGCTGCTCCCAAGGACGTGGCTCTCCTGCTCACCAAGGGCATCTAAGCTTTCCTTTAGAATCACAGAATATTCTGAGCTGGGAGGGACCCACAAAGATCATTGAGTCCAGTTCTTAAAGCTTGGATGCTAAAAGCTGGAAGGTACTGTAAAAATACATTTACTGTAAATGTAAATGTTAAAAAATTAAAAAATTTAGAGTTGACAATTATCTACCATAAAATTAAATACCAACTTTGCTCTTTGCAAAGCATCAGGTAATAACATAAGCTACCATTATGGTCCTGTCACGTTCTAAAAAGAAAGCAAGCCTTCTTGCCACCCTGTTTAGCAGTTTAGTCCCATGCTTTGATGCTGTTGTCTTTGGCTAGTTCAGTGTAGAGAGTTTGGTTAGGAATTTACTGAAACTGCAGGCGATTAGCCTCTCACCAGGCTAAGGCTTGATATTAACAATGCTGTCCTTAAAGAAAGGCATGATGGGCAACAGACGAGAGTGATAGTGGTAAGAATAATACGCAATAAAAATATGTTAAAATCCTATTGAAACGCACGACCTGTAAGTCCTAGTGCATGTACTGACTCTTTTTGTGCATCACCTGTCCTCTACAGCTGAAATTATTAGCCTGAGTCTTACACACCTTGTCTTTAATAAACACCATCAGAACTGCACCTGAAGCAACACTATTTTAAGGTCTTATTAGAAACCACCACAACATTTGTAGTGCTAAAATGGTACATTATTGGTAAAAGATAATAGCTACTACTATTGCTCTAAAGTTTTGTGGAAATGGGGTACTGATGTTTGTGGCTGGCAAGAGCTGTGGTTCCTGCAAATAAATTCAGTCACAACAGACCTGAGTAGTGAAGGATATCTAAGGGTCACTATAAAGTTGGTCCCAATGAAATTATACTGGGATTTTAACAGCTAGGCCTGTGACCCTGAAGCTTTTGATGACACTTTAATAAAGAATTAGATTAGAATCTGTGATTTAAATACTGAGTTGCAAAAGTTGCCAGAAACTGACAAAGGGTGATGATTTTTTATTACAACAATGCCTATGTAAATTTTAAAGTAACTACTATTGGGGAAATTAAATTTCAGATTTTCACCAGAAAGCATTTAGATGAAATACAGAAGTGCATATGGAAAGACATGCATCTGTGCAGCCAGTCACACATCCTGGCAAAAACTGTAGGGAACTGCAGCCACCAAGTTGAGAGAGGCCAAAATTTCAACTTCTATATTTACATTTGCATGTTGATTTCACTGGGAAAGATCTGCTTCCTGGCTTTCGGAACACCACTTCTTTGTGCTAGATTCTAAAGAAAACTGCTTTTCATATTAAAAACAGCGCTTGGCACACAGTGTGGCATTAACACCTGCTCATGCTTTGTCTTGCAGTGCTTTGAATCAGGATCATCCTTGCTTATCAAGTCAAGCTGTCTGCTGCTTCACTACTGAGGTGTAGGAACGCCACTCTGCAAGCCCATTCTTCTTTCCTATTAGAGTCCTTGCTCATGAATCATTCAAATCCCTCAACCTGAACCCTGCTTTACTGTTGCCTTAAGTAATTTTTATTTATGCCTGGAAACTCTTTGGGATGTCAAAAAAGAACCGACTGAAACAAATGCATTCCAATATATTTCTTTCCTCCCACAGTGCAAATTCAGGCAGGTTAGCTTCTAGCAATGGCAGCTTGAACAAAAGCGGAGCAAAGGAATATTTCCCCAGCCAGACATGATTCTCAAGTATGAGAAAAGGACTAATACAGCATTACCTCCTGGACAGCCAGGTGCCTGGCATTTCCCAGCTGAGGCGTATTTAACTGGGCCCTCATTTGGATGCATCAGGCTAGGAGGTTTGCCCAGCCAAAGCACCGTGAACATACTCAGAGTCCTTTCTAAGGAAAACTACTGTGAATCTTAACACAAATATTGAACATGGTATTGCCAGACTAGTTAGAACACATGACACACAAAATACTACTATTACTGCTACTAACAATAATAAAGAAATCAAAAAATCATTGAATAAAATTGGGGATTATATATATATATATAGCTACTATGACATTAAAACTTAGTAAAGATGGAAAGTAGAAGTTAAGAAAAAAATTATATGGGGTATATTTTTACATATTTTCTTATTCACACAATGTTAGCAGACAAAACACATTCAGGCTTCACATGCATTTAACAGTATATTGTTTCTCACCCTGATACAGCAGCTTGAAAGACCTCAAACCTAACTACTGTCTTACTAGCTCAGGTGATAGATGTTTGTGCTTCAGGGGTAGGGATTAATGAATTAAATTAGTTATGCTTTCCTGTGCAGCAATTCACCAGAAGAATTGTGGATGGATTTGCAATTTGCATAATAACAAGGTTTGAAATACTCAAAGCTGAGGAAAATAGAACAGAATATTTCAGTTGGTTGGGACCTCTGACAATCACCCAGTCCAAGATTTAGGCAAACAGCTCCAATTAATGTAAATGGAAGTTGTGTGGCTAAGACCATTAATAAGCTTTGTCTTCAACCAAGAATCTTTAGAATGTCATAAATTTTTTTATGCAACCTAGTATTTGGTGCTCTGAGTAAGCTGAATGCTACATAGAAGAGGAATTGCTTAAATCCTACAAGAGCACTCAAAATAAGATGTAGGTATGGTGAATGGAACAAACCAGGAGTTAGCTTAATCTGGTGTGGTCTGTAAGGTTTAAATGCCCAGTAAGCTTACTGACAATACCCAGCTGAGATTAGCAAACAAAATTTCATTCTTCACAGACGAAGCACAGTATCAGCACAACCATTTTTGCTCAATGCATGGGGGAAAAAAAGGTTTACATAGAAGAATAAATTATATGAAGCAGGGAGAAACTACTTGGGCACGTATTATACACTCAGTTTTACAGCATGTCAGTCACTATAATATGTACGGATGAGGTTGCCTTGATGTCTCCCAACCTGTATACCAAATACATACCACTGGAATGCACCCAGCTCACTTCTGAAGGGCTCCTGTGGGCAACATGATTACTAACACTAAATATAGTTTAAAATATTTTTCCTCCATGCAGCTATCAGAAGACCCTCTCCATTCCATTAATCCGCTCCTCTAGTCCATCTTACTCTTGAGCCCTGTTCTGGGTGCATGACACGAAGCTAACTGGGCACTGTTGAGAATGTACCCTCTTGTACCTGTAGAGATGCCAACTCTTAGGGTCGTAGGTAAGTACCTTCTTTGCCTTCACAAACATTTTCTTTCTACTACAAAGCAAAAAAACCCCAAACAGGTGTGTTGAATATATTCACTGGGGACGATGGAACAAAGCAACAGTACAGTAAAAGGATGAAGATAGAGGTTTCTTGGAAACAGTAATCAGAATCTCCCCTGTGAGTATGTGCCTTCCTGTTGTCAACTGGCAGTGATTGAAACACTGCCTTTGTCCACTAGAAATCAAGGAGAGATCCACAACAGCCTTGACCTGGGGACAGAGGCTGAGAGGTTAAGAAGGGAGATCTGGGTAGGTTACTGATGAGTATTTTAAAGTCACTCTACTATCAAACAGGTTTGAATAACCATATTCATTGTCTGTATTATATATATCAGTATTATACACAGTATTAAATACATGGTTATGTAGCTATTGTACTCCTCTAAAACACTGAAAAGACGGGCCTGAAGGCTCATAAAATACAGAAATAATAATTCCATACTTATTTTACTTTTCTTTAGCTATATATTTCATTTCTTCTTTTCTCCTCTCCCCTCTTAACAATCCTTACACTTGGCAGTTTTAATTCTTTCCCTCTTTCAGACTGTCAGTCACAAACAATATCTTGACTTACAAAGAGATCTTTTCTTATTTCAGAAGCCTTTTACTGTCACTATGACTGCAGGCTTTATGCTTATCTCCTGCTTCTCAGATAAGCTTCTCCTTCACTAAGATCCATCCTATAATCCCAACCTATTTATATGTGATTTAACCTCGAGATGAATAGATTTTTTTCTGCTTGTTTTATTTGAAAGGATTTTATTTAGGGGGCTCGGTTCTGGTACAATCTAGACTCTGGGCATTCAGTTAAAAAATACAAACAATAATGAAGAAAGCTTTCCATTTCCTGAGAAAGGCATTTTGGCAAGAACTCTACATACACAACACTCATGAAAAATTAAAAGGTGAAAAAAATAAACAATTTGCTTTGCATGGGCATAACTCTTTCCAGGCTAGCAAAACTTTGGGGCATATACATCTGCTGTTGTCATGTTACTGACACAGAAAAGGTAATTCTGTGCTTAATTCATAAGCAATTAATAAATAATCTTTTCTCTTTCAACAGCTTGCAGTATACAAAGAGAAGAGAGGCTCTTAAAAATCTAATTCCTATATTCTCGAGGGCTTAAAGGCTCTGTAGGCTGCTGGAATTAAAGGCTGTGATTTTCTGCAAATCCAGACATTTGCTTCATTAAAACTTCATGAAATCTAAACACTTACACTCTTCATTCCATGTATGTCTTACATGTCCCAAACAGTCTCTCAAACATTCATTCTGTTGATAAGTTCATTTTTAGTGATAATGTATTATTTGCATTTAAATACATGGATCATAGATAGATGATATCTTACAGGAAATCCCTACAAAGCAGAGCAGTAATCCCTCTATGTAAACATTTGGAACAGGAAAGCACATTCAGAATTTTCTAGACACATTAATTGAATTCTATTCGGGCCTCTCCAAGAGGCCAAGAGCAAAATACATGCAGTGGACTGTTCTAAGAAGGAAGACAAGCTTGTCAAACTCACCTTCAAACAAACAGCAGCAACCCTCAGTCTTTCTTTACAGGTAAGAAACAGATGCTTTTCATTACTTTGGGCAATAACATCTCATTAGCACGGCACATCAGCAAGCTGGGAAACATCAGCTATGCCTGATTAAGTTGATTCCAGGTTTCTTCAAGCTTGGCTCAGTTCAAACCAAAAATCAGGTTGGTTTATGCAAGGTAACATAAAAGGTAGGAGAAGTTTTGGAAACACTGCTAAGGATAAGAGCTGAAGGAAATGTTCTGGCAAACTCAGCTTTGGCCCTAACAGAAGGCTGTCTGCTGTCTTACCCTCTAGGCAGAGATTTTTGGCAGTTTAGCAGCAAATCATTTCCCCTGCCAAGTAACTGAAATGTATTCTCCATGACACATTATTTTACATAGCAGGTCAGGAAGGGTATCAGTGAATAGCAGGTCCAGCATCTCTTTCTGGCATGGGTTGAACAGCTGAGATTCACTGCCTGCAGGAGCTGAGAGTATCTAATTACAGCCTTCACTCACAGATGTCCTCACTGGCATGAACTCTAGTTATAGCCAGTGGTGACATGTACTTTGGCAAGGTCTTGACAGAATGGATATTTTCCAGGATGTCTGGAGCAGCTAAGAGCTTGTGGAGCTGCACTCACCATGCAGGAGGCTCTGAGGCCAAAGAAGGAGAAACAAGTTTGACTATGCTACCATTGAAGGCTCTCTCTCTCTCTCTTTATGTGTATAGAAATTGTTTTCAATCTTCAATTCTGTGGAAGCGAACAGGGATTCTCTTAATAAGACTTCATTAATTTCATTTCAGGCTGTGTCGAGACATGATGAAGTCTGGTGGAGAGACACTTAACTGTGAAGCACGGTGGAAAGGTGGAACCACCTCTACTCAAAGCATCCTTCAGGACTGATACCGTGATGGGACACGAGCAAGCAGGGGACTGTGAAACGCTGCACAAGCCTTGCGGTGCCATTCATTCCTTGACAGTTTAATACCACTTAGTAATTTACATGGGGTGTGAAACAAGCAGGGTTTGACACCAATAAAGTCAGCTCTGCCATCAGAGATACAAACTTAGGTCTCAGCAGAGAAAAAAACTAAACTAGTGCAAACATGTTTTTCTCAGGTAGTCAAGCAAGGTACCTAAAGTAGTAAAAAACCATTTGCCAACTTATCCATACTAGAGTGCCTGCTGTGAGCTTTCATCCCCTTCACACGTTTGCAGATGCTGTAAGCACCCCTGCTAAGGGTTGTGATATTTCTTCTATTAAACATAACAGGAATTTTAAATTGTTCTCAACAGAAAAAGATGCAAAGAGAACAAAGCAGCACATTCAATTTCTGAGTCTGTTGAAATGAATTATTGCACTTCACTTGCTTATTTTAATCTAACTTAAAGAGTTAACACTGGTTAAGCACAGCTTGCATTAAGCTAAGCACAGCATAGCAGCAGAAAGCAAAAGCAAATGCGTTAATTATTGTTCACTGACCACAGTTATGATTTTATAACATGTTAGATTAGTGAACAGTATACCTCCAAATCACAGCTAAAGTGAATACAAAAATTTGAAGCACACAATCACCAATGTCATTATTATTAACTATTCTACCTTTGAGGGATCACTCTGTTGAGAAGAATAATTATACCAATACATTTTAATTCCTTTTTTTTAAAACACATTATTGTAAGAAAAGGGTGTAAGTAAGACCTGTAAATTTTGAAAATTTCATTAAAAGGCATTTTCTCTTGGATAGAATTCCTACCCAGGAATGATAGCACCCTTGTGATCAGCTTCTCAGAAGAACAGACTTAGGGGCAGACCTTAACTTTGTCCTCTGCAGATTAATGCTCTTATCTTTTGAGTGTATCCAAAAGCACCGAAAAATGTGCTTTTTACCCCTTCAAAACCTATTCTGAAGCCTGTCCAACCCTACAGGAAGGCAGGCTGGTAAGCAGGGGGAGTAGAGGTTGTTTTTTTATCCTAATTAGCTAGATAATGAGTTGTATTTTCCCTGTTAGGAGAGCTCTTTTGCTGAATCCTCATACTGTTAAATTCTAAGAGACAGCTTAAGGCTCTTGACTCACACTGCTGGTTAATGTGGAAGATGGATGTAGTTTCCACTCACGTTTGCAGAGGTCTGGTTGTCTTTCTGTTGTTGCTGTGGTAGAAGCCAGGTCAGAATGCTATTTATTCACAGATAGGAAAATTGCTGAGGGAAGATTTGAAGACATGACTGAAATGTTTCACGGAGATACGGAAGATTAATTTCAGAGAGCCCAGGCTCACAAAAATAACCCTGATTTAAAGCTGCTCCATAGGGGTTGCGAGTAATTTAGCACAGGAGAAAAGCCTCACATGTTGAGCATGTAAAATACCACACCACTGCATGTTATAAAATGACACAGCTGTCCTCTGCTCCTTTGGTATCAGACTGGCCTGTAACTTCCCAACTTCCCAATTAACCAAACCAGGGAAACAGGAGATCAAGTATTGCGTTTTCCTAGGTATCACCTGAAAAGAAGCAGCTGGGAGCATTTCCCCATTTGACCTAAGGTGCATAGCCTCTTTTCTTGTGTTGTCCAAATTCAGTGATGCTCAAGATGTGTGTGGGAAGGTGTCCCCTTCAGTGCTAATCTTTACCAAGGCAGAAACTACCTGCATGTCCCCATGACATTGAGAGGGTACCCTTTGTCTTCCAATTTTTGCAAAGTTGCTTGAAGGAAATTAACACAGCTCTGACCTTCACTAATTGCTCAATTGATTATGTTTCTCAGTCACACTCTGTGGCTCTATCGGCCAAGGACACAGAATACACAGCTAATGTCTGTCCTCCTCTCCCTCCCTCTTCCCCAGACTCTGCAGGGCACTGCCCTCACAAAATTACCCAAAGCAATATCTGTAGCACCCTATCAGGAGGAAAGTGCATGAGCCCTTGATGACTTTCTGAGGTCCCTTACAGCCTGTATTATTCTGGTTCTTCAATACCTTTCATGCTTGAATATGCGGATTTTCATAGCAGCTGGATTTCCTAGAACATGCAGCTCCAGCTAAACGTATTCAACTGCATATGCAAACATGGAGACAAAACAATCTCTATGGACAGATATTATCAGATTCAACTTCACAGGTAACATTCATTACAATTCACGTGAAATATTGAAATCTATGAATGTATGCATTTGTGTTCAACTATACACAGCATGTGAAACTGAGTCTGCAGAGAGAGCACTCTCTTTAGAAGGAGTTGAGTTCTCTCACTGGGAGGAATAATGCACAATTCAAGTTTTTGGAAATGTTACTTGATATTACTCGAGTGTAGTGCTGAGGCTGAACAACGATTCAGAAATGGGAAAGGTTTCAAGCTAATAGCCATCCATTAACTGTCAAAGTCAAACCTATGGAACTGCACACGTTTTAGAGAGCATATAAGTGCCAAAAATGAAAAGGATTCCAGACTCTTAGGCAATATGCTCTGCTGTGGGACTACTAGACTCTTTTTCTTGCACCCTCTAAACAAGACTGTGAAGCTTAAATGAGCATATTTGAACCTCCAGTTCAGTTTAGATCACTAACTCCTTTTGATTTTATGCAGAAGGCTAAATATTTCACTGAATTCAGTATTAAAATTCAAACAACGCAGTCATATGCAATTAGGTATTTTCTATGCCTATTTTAGATCACTAACTCCATAATGATTTTATGCAGAAGGCTAAATATTTCACTGAATTCAGTATTAAAATTCAAACAACGCAGTCATATGCAATTAGGTATTTTCTATGCAATGTTATACCACTTCACACAGTGAAGACTGCTAGAAGAAATGATAAACCAACACTTTAGTTCAGAACAGGGATAAAATGTGTTCTTGCTCTATTAAGTTTCTCATGAAGAAGCTGAATATATAATAGTTTACATCTACCAAAGAAGTATACTTTGCTCTTTATGTGCCTTGCATCCTGCTGGCAATACTTTGGAACCCTGTGTATTTCTTAATTGCAGTATGGATTTACTCCCACTAGGTGTTACCCTTCCTCCATGGCTTGTGAAGGAAACTGTCCTCCCTGAATACACCCAGGATCATCCATGGGTGTACCGCCCAAAATGCAAAATAAAGGCCCATCGGGAAGCATCTTTGTAAACATGGAAACAACAAAAGCCTCCCCTGCAAAACCCCCCACAAACAAAAAAAAAGCCCCCCGCCCCCCAACTCAATTAAATAAGTCCCCTCAAACCAATGTAAACTTCTCAAAATATTAAAAGAAGAAAAACCCTTGTATCCTGACAGGTTAAGACAGTGTGCCCGTAGCTAGCTCTGGTCAGTAGCTAATAGCAAACCTTGAAATGGGACTGTCTTAAGTGAGGGAGGTATTGCTCAGAAATGTCCCAGTACTGCACAGTCAGAGAAATTCAACGACGCATTTATTGTCATAAAACCTTGCCTGTTCATTAGACCATATTTAATATTTAACGCCTTTTATGGGGGCTGTATGCCTGACAGGAGGCATTCTGTGACAGCCTTTAATGCTACGTGTACCAATGTTTCACTGTCTCCCACACAAAATAAGAATAAACCACTATGACTGTGTTATGTGTTACGCAACCCAGTGACTGACACGTAAGTAAAAAATTGTTGATATATTTACCCATTGTAATACCCACAGACGAAGTCCAATCCTCCTCACTGAGACAAACATTGCCAAATGAAAAGGGATAGGAAATGGAGAAGAAATTAGATGAACATATTGTGAAAAGAGGAAAAATCTGTTGATGATAGAAGTTACAATAACCAAAGCCTTGCAGCCAGGCAAGGCATAAAGCAGCAGTGAGATGCCCACAGAATGTAATTTCTCTGAAGAGACGTAGCTTCAAAACAGTTATTTCAGTGCTGGGCATGTTTTTAAGCCCAGAAAATGACATCTATCTCAGAGACAAACACTGAAAGCTGGGTCTTTGCCCGGGACTGTTGAACAGGCTGTATGAACAGTGTCTTCCCATGAGAAGGCTCCTTGCTCCCTTTTTGAAGGGGAGTCTGGAGTCAGCTTCACACTGACACAGAGAACACTGCAGTGAGATGGACTGGTCTGTGCCCTTAAAAAAAGACCTGGGCCGGTGGGCCAAATAAAGCGTGTCAGCTGTGTTCCCCCCACCCCTTTAATGTGTGTGGCTTTAGGCATCACATGGTGCTGCACAGGAGCACGGTCGCTCCTTCTCACCTGACCTCCCACGAGATAGCAGGCAGGCGGAGATAAAGCTCTGGGGAGTCAGTGTCTGAAGGAGCAGCAGAACTTACTCATCTCTGAAGCTTCTGAAAATATGCACTGGAAGAATCCATTAAGCTCAGGTCTTACAAAGTCTGGTCTCAAATCTAACAAAGCTCAAGACAAATAGAAAGTTCAAGTCCAATGAATATGTTAGTGTCTTTTTTTTTTCCTTAACCTGCATTAATACTCACCTAACACCAGAAAAAATGAAATAATTGTAATTAACAGATGAATTAAAGATCCCATTTTTTAATATGGGAGCATTTGTTAAGACTCACATGCTGGAAGGTACAAAATCTTCCACTGCAAATTCTGCTATGAATAAGTGCCTGCTCAAGCATTATATGATCTCATCCTCTGGGTGCACAGTTTAATCACAGTGCTCTCAATAGAGAGCCCACACTAGGGAAGTGGAGTTTAAAATACGAATCTGTGGGAGGCTCTTGAGGTGGCTTCTCGCTAAGTATGGCCAGGAGCAGGGTGATGTGGGGGGAGATACCATATTAAGAGACTAAGAAGTAAAAGCAACTCCATAAAACTGTCACCAGCAAACCACCACGTGAAAATTTCATGTGCTTTTACTCTGGTGAATTGACCCTGAAATAGTATACAGGAAGAAAACAAAGATTCTGTGTGTGGCAGTACATGCCACATTATTTCCCCCTTTTTTTTTTTTCCTCTAGCAACAAACTCAGCTGTTTAAATGGGTAGCAAAACAAACTAATTCAGGATAATTTTATTTTTCCCTCATCTTCCAGAACTGTTTTAACCTCTTTTCTATTTCTCTCAAGGAAAAAAGAAAGCCAAAAACCCAAACAAAAAAACAAACCAAAGAAACCAAAACAAAAAAAAAAAAAAGGAAGAAAAAAAGAGAAACAAGCTCTTGTAACAAAATGTCAGCAAAGCATCAGATTAACCTACTTTGCCATTTCACTCCCACAAATGAAAATACTCGGTGGTCAAAGTCCTGGCAACTGGCTTTCCAACATGGAAAGAGCAATGGTCCACATCTTTGTTACCAAATCCTTAGTCTTGTTCAGATGAAACTCCTGTAAATGCTGAGTGTCCACTCTCCCCAGACCACCCCGTCTCCTTCCTTAGAGCACAGTATCTCCCTGTCAGCTCTCCCTAGACACATCATTCTTCTTTATCATCCATTCCCTTTTCAAAACTTCTGTTTCTCAACTCCCCCTCTTCTTCCTCTTCTTCTCTTGGGCAAACTTATCTTGCTTCTTGAGAACTAACCTGCCTTCCCTTCCTTTCCCACTTCTCAATTTTTGAAGGACTTCTACCGCCTGCCTCTGCATTCTTTGATTTCTACTTCACAGACCACTGCAGTGGGGCACTTGCAGCAGGGTAGTCCAGAGGAGGGTTTGTCACCCCTACGAAAGGAGAGCACTGACCATCATCTTCGTATTCCTCAGACCCTCCCGTCCTTCAAGCTGTTCTCTTGAGGAAGAAAGCACACTTGAACTCCCACGGGAGAGCAACTGAATGCATCGAGGCAGCAACTCTTTACTATTGCTTGCAAAGAGACAGAAGCATAGATGAAATTCAAGCAAAAGCCTGAAATAACTTAAATGCTTTCTACCAACGCATGTTAAATAGGTGCTTATGTTTCACGCAGATCCCTATGTACCTAATTAATCCTAATTAAATCTGAGCTGTAAGGGCACCTAAATACACAAATAGGCACGCAGACACGAGGAGCCTGGCTCTCACGGTGAAGTGCCGCTTGTCAGGCAGCTGGAGGGGACCCCATCTGCGCCGGGGTGTCCCTCGCCACCAGGATCTTCCCCCGGCCAGCGGGGTACCCCTAGGACGGCGCTCTCGGTGCCACCCGACTGTGTGATCCGCCGAGCCTCCCTCCGGGAATACGGATCGGCGGGGGTTTTCACGGAGTCCTTCAGGGCGTTAAAATCTGCGTAGTGATGGGCATGTCTTGCAAGTCCGAAACAGGCCGGGGAGCCGGGTGAGGCGAGAGCGGGCAGCACCACAGGCTCGCGTTTTCTCCTGCGAAGGCGACAGGAAGGAGGGGCACGACACGGTTATCTCGCCCGGATTCTCACTTGGCGGGGGTTAGGACAAGCCTTAGCAAGATTAGCAGGGGTACAGCACAACTCCATCGGCAGAGCAGCAGTGTCCCGCCGCTTGCCCGCTCCAGCACCTCGGGGCAAACAGAGGGCTTTCCTTGCCTGCGAAAAACGAGACGTTTCGGAGAAGCCGAGGAGCGAGCCGAAGCCTCGCTCAGGGGGCTGGGGGAGGCAGGGAGGGAGGCGGGACCCCCAAGATTTTATCCCCGCTGGACGCACACCGCGGTGCTCGTCCACGGCGAGGGGAGCCCGGCGGGCGCGCACTGGGCGGCGAGAGGGTCCCCACCGCAACCGGGGAAGGAGGACCAGGATGGGGGGGGATGGACGACGATGAGGGACCCTGCGTCAGTACAGGGCCGTCCCCTTCCCCTCCCCGTGCGCTCGGCTCTGCCTCCCGCCAGCCTCCCACGCCTCCCGCGAGGTGCGGCCGCGCTACATAAACACGGCCCTGCCGCCAGCGCCGGGGCTTTCGTTCGCAGCCCGACGGAGGAGCTTGTCCGGCAGCGGGCAGAGGCGCGGCCGCGGGGAGCGCAGCGGCAGCGCGGCCCCGGCGCCAGACGGGGCGGGAGGCTCCGGCGGGCAGCAGCGGAGGGCTGCGCGCTCCCCCGAGGGCGGCGGCCCTGCCGTAGCCCAGGCGGCCGGAGGAAGAGGAGGAGGAAGGGCGTGGGCTCCGGCGGGCTCGCTCCGGTATGGCCCTGGCGGACAGCGCCCGCGGGCTGCCCAACGGCGGCGGCGTGTCGCCCGCGGCGGGGAGCGGGGCTCCGGGCAGCGGGGCGGCGGCAGCGGCGACGGGTGGCTGGTCGTCCTTCCCGGAGATCGTGGAGCTGAACGTGGGCGGGCAGGTGTACGTGACGCGGCGCTGCACCGTGGTCTCGGTGCGCGACTCGCTGCTCTGGCGCATGTTCTCGCAGCAGCAGCCCAGCGAGTTGCCCCGGGACAGCAAGGGCCGCTTCTTCCTCGACCGCGACGGCTTCCTCTTTCGCTACATCCTGGACTACCTGCGGGACCTGCAGCTGGTGCTGCCCGAGCACTTCCCCGAGCGCAGCCGCCTCCAGCGGGAGGCTGAGTACTTCCAGCTGCCCGCCCGGGCTCCGCGCCNTCCTCGGTTACCTGGAGGCCGAGACGCTGGAAGGAGGCGGCGGGGCCGTGGCGTCCGCCCCGTCGCCCACCGCCAGCCGCAGCCCCTCGGGCGGGCCGCTGCTCACGCCCTCGCAGTCGCTGGACGGGGCGGGCGGGCGGCGCTCGGGCTACATCACCATCGGCTACCGGGGCTCCTACACCATCGGGCGGGAGGCGCAGGCTGACGCCAAGTTCCGGCGGGTGGCCCGCATCACTGTCTGCGGCAAGACGGCCCTGGCCAAAGAGGTCTTCGGGGAGACCCTGAACGAGAGCCGCGACCCCGACCGCCCTCCCGAGCGCTACACTGCTCGCTACTACCTCAAGTTTAACTTCCTCGAGCAAGCCTTCGACCGACTCTCCGAGGCCGGCTTCCGCATGGCCGCCTGCTCTTCCACTGGCACCTGCGCCTTCGCCCCTGAGCAGGGTGGTCCTGCCGATGACAAGATCTGGACCAGCTACACCGAGTATGTTTTCTGCCGGGACTGAGCATCCGCCCAGCCCGTGGCGTGGGGACAAGACAGCCGCCTCTGCACACCCTCGCACCTACGGTCCCCTCCCATCCCGAAGGAAGGAGGATGCGGAGGGGGGGCTGTGTCTCCCTGTGCTTTTCTCACCCCGGTGTCTGCCTCCACGCACAAGGCGGGCCAGCCCCGGTGCAGCCCCCACCCCTCTTGCAGCACCTCCTGACGGCCCCGGGTGCAGGCGGTCACTGTGTTGTGCCTCGGCTGTCGTGTCCCTGCTTGGCCACCACGTCCCTGATCAGCCACCATCACCCTCCCTCGCACATCTCCCAGTAGCTGTGTTGGTAGCGAGGAAGGTGAGAAGTATTGGGAGTAGACAAATACCCATCCCACGAAAGCGTGCATGTGCACCCAGTCTTTGCCCCTTTCCACACACAGACCTGAGGTGTAGCTCTGTCAGGGTGGGGTGTTTTAAAAGTCATCCAGTTAGAGGCTGAGAAACTTTAAAGTTGCTTTGAGCAACTTCTGTTGAAGAGGGCATGACAAATGGCTGTCTTTTCCTGTCCCAATACCCTTACGAGGGAGTTTGCCTTGGTGGGCAGACCTCAAATGGTCCATTTTTAACTCACCCTCCCCCCCCCAATCAAAGTGATGCCTGTCTCTGAAGGACTGTCACATAGAAGGGAAGCCTGGCTGTGAGGGATTTGCACTGGCTCATACTTTATTTGTTGAGATGAGTGATTTTGCAGGAGGCATGCATGTGGCCCTTCACAACTGGTTGCTTCCATCTCCCCTCTTTGCTCCCCATGTCTCTGAACTCCTCTCTCCAAGCTGTTAAACTGGACCAGGGCCTGCACAGCAAGCATGTAAGGCTGATGTGAAAGGACAGGTTTGCTGGATAACCAACCACTTGGACTATGAAGTGTCCTCAGAGACATGTGTTTATTCCCTTGAGAGGTAAAACAATGATACTTTGAAAAATTAAAGTGCTTGTGAATCGTAACTTCCATGGGTGGTCTGAAGTCCTTATAATTTTCTTGAAGTTACTGTCTCTAATATGGACAGAAATCTCAATGCATAATTTCCTTAAACATCCTCAAAACGATGAGAGTGAGGTGAAACCAGGCTTGCCTGAGTAAAGGTAGGACCTGGGTCCTGGGAAGCTAAAATCATGTACCTTGAATTAGTGCAGAAGTACATTATAAATGTCATCAAGAGCACCCTTGTAACTTTTTGTCATGTTAGTGCTGTAAAACTCTGAAGCCAAGAGATGACAAAAATAATTTTTTAAAGAACCATTTTCTTAGTTTTCATAGCAGTATTATCTGGGCACTGACACTGCTAAGAGTTGCGTACCTCTTCCTAGACAAACTTACTGCTTTTTAGAAAGGATTGAGCCCTGTCCTTAGAAAAACAAGAACGATGCCAACTTTCTTCAGGGGAAATTACCCCTTCTGAGCTGTATTTTGTTACTGCTGTCTAACAGTCTTTCCCAGAGGAGGCAGTCAGAGTCTGCTTTGGAGCAGATGATCTGAGCCGCAGGTTTTACAGCAGGGAAGATTGAGCAGCTCTTTCTAATAATTTTTTGAAGTCTGGAGTATAAAAGCACTTTCCTTTAAAAACCTAAAATTGATGTAAGAATGTGTATAGCCTGTTCAGACCATCACAGAAAAATATCCTAAATATAATTGAAGTGTTGAAGAACTTAGCAGTACATATTAAAGGCTTGAAGTTATGTTTTTAAAACTCTTGAACAATAATTCTAGTTCTAGCTAGTTCTAGTTCTAACTCCAAATTTAGAAATACTGCTAGCACTTGCATTCTAACCAAAGAATTTCACAGTAGGGTTTTTTTAAAAAAACTTAATTCCTTTGAAAACAGCTATAGCTACATTTCTATCGAGTTTCAGTGCTCAGTCTCTGTTCACCACTTGGTCTTTCATTAAGTGCATGGACAACTACATAAAACTGAAAATAATTTGCATCACCATGGCTTTTAAAAAAAATATTAGCAAGATTGTTTATCAATGTGATTAAATTGAAGATGTGCATATGAAAGCACTGGATACTGTCCGTTTGTAGATAGTTGTATTATGGGGTATTTTTAAAAGGGTAGAAATGTAAACCTGCCAAATTAGATGAGCAATAAGATACAGTGAGAGGCCAATACACCTGAGGATGAAATGAAGTCTGTTTGTCCTATGCCTTACTCTGAGATGACTTCTCTGTGCTTAACTTATACCACAAGTGAAAAAACATTGATCACAGCTAGTAGGTCTTTACAGTGCCCTTCTCAAGAATAATGACCGTCTTTTTCTAGTTTCTGTTAAGTAACTCTGAAGTACGTTTTTTAAGATTTTGTATAAAATCAGTTTTCAGTAAAGTGTTCAAATTTGCTCTAGATAGCTTTCTTTTTTTAAGAATCTGGTGGCTTACTAAATCCATCATAGCAGCTATAAATAGGGGCAGTTTTAAATTGACCTTGTGATTTAGTGTACATATATATGCAATATATAAACATTTTACACGAATCATTTAGTTTTTTAATCATTTTAGTGCTACAGGATTTCATAATATAGCTAGCCGAGCATTTTCTCATTATGTTATGTACATAACATGGTTATGTTTTACTGGTTTCTTATACCTGTTTCTATGGAAAACCTGAATATGAGTATCATCAGCTTGTAGAACTGAAATTGATGACATGTTTGCTTGAATGTGAATTGTAGCTAAACTTCCAGGTGGCCGAATGCCTCTCTAAAACAAAGATTGCCTGTCTTTTGATTAATGGTTGTCTGTCTCTTTCCTGGCAGATGACACAAGTAATTCTCTTTTTTTTTGTAAAAATGGATGTAATATAAACAGATGATTTTTTTTAGTCTTTGTGCTAAAAACTTTTAAGCGTTATTAGTGTTAAGAAATGGGCCTTTAATTTAGTGATAACTCAGTATCGTCAGCAGGCTTAAAATGATGGTGCCATAAATATAATAGTCATTTGATGCTTTGCCACAGAAGATGATATTTTTCTGAACCATTACTTAGTAATGGCAGTAAATTTTTTAAAAGGAAAAATGCTCAAGGCAAAGTCACTGTGTTTTGCTGGTCTGTTCTACTGAGAGCTCGAAGAATGGATTAACACAATGACTCTGCTGACTTGTTGACATGAAAACATACAAAAATATAAAGGCACAATACTGGAGTCCTGTATACATTTTGTAGCTGTTGTTGTTCACAGTTCATGTACTTATGGATGAATGCAGTAGCATTTACAAGTGCTATTAAAAAACCTACAAAGGCAGTCTTTCTTTTAATTAGAAGTTAAGGCATAGGTCTTTTCAGTGATGCATATCATGAAGGGTGATTTTGCATATGGTTGATAGGATGTTTATATTTTTATACATGTAGATAATGAGCCAGTTACTCATTCTTATTTTCACATGTATAGCATTGAAAATAAAGATCCTCCTAAGAAAAAGTTGCATACCAAATTAAATTTTTGTTCTTTAAATATTAACCCAGTTGTGTGGTTTATGCTGTCCTTTTTATTCTCTGTGTTGATGTTGTTAGCTTTGCTCTCCCACAGTATCATATTCATAACTTCAGCAAAGACTCCATACTGATAGGTAGAGCAGAAACACAGAGCAAAGAAAAATTATGTATACAGAGACCTCTAGTAACACCCATGGCAAGATAAACAGAAATGTATAACACTCAGACTGCATCAATTTCCTTTTAAGCATCACAGAGAATTTTTGTAGTACTGGTCAGTCAGTCCTCAGGAAGAAATAGTGATTGAACAGCTTAATTTGAATAGCACTGAGTAAGTGTTGAAGTCAAATGCTGATGCTGTATATGAAGCCAGAGAACAATAACATGGGATACAGTGCTCATTTAATGAAAGAAACACTAATACCTGAGGTAATACGTGATCTGAGAGAATTGCATCTAGAAATCTCATTAGCTACTCTGTGATCTCTAGCAAACTCTTCTAAACCTGTGGTCAACTTCATAGAAAATTAGTAGTGACTTGTTAGTATAATCCCCATGTGAAATGCCTGTACATTTAATAGTTCTTTCTTGGGTAGCATGGTGATACTGCAAAGGAACCAGCTGAAGGAAGTTTAATCAACTGTTTCATTTGACAGCCTGATAGTATTTAAGAGCTTTGTTATCATGCAATATATAAGAAAGGAGGTCATTCTATGAGCAACAAAACTTCAAGTCTGCATTTCTGAAGGTTCAGGTCTCATTTTCTTTGTACTACTCCTTCTGCTCATCCCTGCCCATTTTATGACATTTCTCCTTGGAAAAGGTGGCACATTCCTTGACAGAACCAACTTCTGCTAGGCTGAAGGTTATGGCTGAATTTTGGCTTTGTCCCTCAGTGAGCTACAGATTTTCTTCTTCCTTCCCTTTACCCAGCCATCAGTATTAATAGAATTTGTAACAGCGTAACAGCTGTGAGGTTTTCAGTTCTTTTGATTGTGTTTAACTTACCCATCAACTCAGAGGTTAAGCAGGACAGGTGTCCACCCAAATGGACAATGCAAGTGCACGAGCCTTATTTCAGTAGGAAACAAGGCTAACAGAATACTGTGATTAATGCCTGGCACTGTCTATATAGTCTGAGCGTACTAAATCCCTATAGAGTGAGAAGGCAGGTGGTCACTCTTACTTTTGCAACTCTGGCCAGTCAGTCAAACTAATGGGTACACTAGAATGTCTTAAAAATACTTACAGACTCCTAATTTCTGCAGCATTTCCAATTGTGAATCAAAGTGTGCAGGAAAATATTTTCCAAATACTAGATTTGCCTCAGGGCAGGGTTATTTTTCTGTTCTTTTTTTTATTGTGGGAAATCTTCAGTGTAGTTTTTAATGAAATATTAGTGCTAATGTGTTCTTTATTTAGAAAGTACCTAGTTTTATTAAACCGAATGCTAATTTTGTTTTTCATTAAAATGAGCTGCATGTGTTTTTCCCCTGCTGCTAAACAAAACTCATATGTATGACTGCTGAAGTAGTAATGCTGCCATTGCAAGTATTCTGTTGGAAATACGCAGCACAACTGCTGTGACAGTCAAAACCATAGTTGGTCAAATTATCACATTCCCCATCCTACTCTCCACTGTGTTCAAACTGGAATAAAATTAAACTCTGTTACACATTTCTTGCTCTACAAGTTTTTTAGCACGCACTATGGAGCATTTGATACTTCTGTCAAAGTTGTTGGCAACAGTGAGTCAGGGATTTGAAGCAGGTCTATTTCCATGTGAGGAAATAAAGGCTAGGAAAAATTGTTGCACAAAGTGGGAGCAGCTTCATGCAGTTTGGGAAAAATTCTTGGTATCACAAGAAACCAAAGATATTTTTCTGTATAATCCAAGTGATACACTCACACATTACTCCCATCTTGCAAACCCAACCTTCCCTGGAAGGCTAAAGTCCTTGATGACATTTTCTTGTTCTAGGTTTTATTTGGTATCATCTGGATGAAAGAAATTGTTTTGTTTTTCTCTTTCAAAAAAGCTCAGTGTTTAGTGGCTGGGAAATGGCAATGTTAGTGGTACACCTGGCTTCGGGTTAACATTTTATCATCCTTTTTGTTTCAACATAAAGCAAAAGGTCGGGAAGTTCACATGGGAGCATATAGAAATCATAGAATCGTGGAATCACTAGGATTAGAATGCTTAGCTCCATGTAGCCTCTGACTTGGCTTTCACAACTTAAGAATTTTCTCAACCTAGAATTTAAGTGTAAATTCATTGAAGTTCAGCCAAAGAACTTGAGATCAGAATATCTAGATTGTGATGACAAGAACAGCTCCATTGATAAAGACCATGTGATCTATATTTTTAATTTGTAATTTGAGGTAATGACAGAGCAGGCTATTATTTTAAAAAGCAACAAAAAAAAGGAAAATAAAGGAAAAGTCCACCAGTCCTCTCTCATGTTCTTGAGGAGGGAACGCAGTCCTGGTGTGATGAGAACAACCTTTCTTTTTGGTTTCTGAGATAACTGAAATAACCTACAGTGTTGCCATCTTAGTTTTGTCTGTTTTCCTGGTCTTGGCTGAACTTTAAGGTCACACCCACCCCTAATAAATGGTGCTTTAGAAAAGCATATACTCATAACTATGTAGACTTCCATAGATTTGGATGTAGTTTGGTTTTGACTCATATTTTCCAAATAGCTTAGTGACAAGCTGTCCTCATATTACAGCAAAGCCTGTGATTATTAGAAGCCTGAAGTTAGATTTTCCCTTTAAAAGGGCAGAGACTGTACTGCGAATGCCTTTTTTTTTTTGTAAAGGATACAAATTATGCACTTTTTTCCAAATTTATAGTCTTGTACAAACACTCCTAATTTTCCCCACCTTGTAAAATTCACTTCCACATCTTCCTATGGCTGACAGCTCAAGGCATGAATATTTTTGAAAGCTGCGAGCACCGGGAGGTCTTGCAGTGATTCACAATTGTTCCATAGCAATCCCTTCCTGCTGTGGTCCCTTGTGCAGCCGGAACCAAGCTGGGTGGGCAGCTGAGTTCCAGGCCCCAGGATTGCCCATTGGCCCTGACCACAGCTGCCCCTTCTGCCTTGCTTCCTTCCTGGCCATGACCAAGGTAGCACAGTAGTCCCTGAGCCAGCACGGTCCTGCTGCTGGTGCCTTGTCTGAATAAAGGGGCAGCATTTGTATTCTGGTGTGCTCCGTGCAGCCCAACAGCCACGAATTGGCACTTCTTCTCCACTAGACTTCTGACCCACTTATTTCCAGGGTTTGCTTTCACAATCTGCACTTTATCTGCCATCTCAAGGTATGGTTGGAATATAGGAAAGATTCAGCTGTTTACAGAAGTCTGTCTAATAGTTTATCTGCCATGGCACTAAAGGGACAATAAAGACAACTCACTTAAAAAGAGTGTTACAGCTCTTTAAAATTTTCTGGTTTATAAAGAAAACAGTCTAATTCCTTTAGAAAATGGTGGATTAAGAGTATATGTATACAAATGCACTAGTGTTTCTCTTTCTAGAAGAAAATTTCAGTGTGAAAATTATCAGATTGGATGGTTTCCAACACATCACCTCCTAGGGCTTGAGAACAGAAAGAAATGTCCAGATCATATGGTCTGCTGTTCAAAATAGCATACACCGTAGGGCTTTCCTGAACAGAGTCTTTAAATCCGGCAGTGAAATTTCTTAAGACTGTCGTCTAACTTCATGGATGATCCTACTTGTGCAAAAGAGACATCACAGTGCCCAATTAGTTGTTAGGCTGTGAATGTCACCAGCTTTGGCTTTCACCCAGAAGGGTCTGCAGTGTCTTCTTTATCGACACTATGAGGCTGTAGAGACTGTTCTGCCGGAGGATATGTACAGAAGCAGTTCCATTAGCCAGGACCTGGGGATGAACTGTCTTGTCGTTTCCTTCAGCTCCTGCCACTTGTCCCTGCAACCAGTTTTGTGTTGGCACTGCTGATCTGGCCAGGGGGTGGACCAGTTCAGGGACCTGGTGTAGATGGAAACCTACAAGCAAACAGGAAAAGGCAGGCCTACTTTCAGCTGGATCAGCTCCCTGAACAGGCTTACAGCATAATGGAGTTATTAGTGCCAAGAGAAGGAGCCTGATATCTAAACAGAATGAGCTTCTGTGGTCTGTCAGTAAGGCATGTTTTTCACTCCTTTAGTCATCTCTTGTTGCTTCTCTAAATCCTCTTCAATTTATCAACGTCTTTTGAACTTCTGATTTCAAATATTTCTCATTCTAATAAGGGAACGCACCAAAGCAAAGTAACATTGTCCTATCCTCTGTTTTTTTCCATTTGTTTGTTCAAGGTTTGCATTAGCAGGTCCAGGGATTTAAGTGTCACCGGAGTTTATGTTCAGTAAACCATGACTGGGAGCACCTGTATTCTGTCTCCAGAATTCTGTCCCAGTTATCAGTCAAAATGCATGGGAGTGCATAAGATGTTTTCTCATTAAACATTATGCCACAGTTTAACTTCTAACAACTAAAGAACAAAGCCTCATAAAAGTGGATCTAATTTCTATACATCAGTGTTGATGGACATCACAGTGACACGAATTTGGTTCGGTATAATTTCTACTCGTTATTACACTGGATAGGTAGTTTTCAACTACATGAATGGATGGCTAAGGATTGATTGTCGGGTTGGCAGGCCTCAAGTTCCTAAATTACCCAATTTTCTTTTAAACACGGTCCAAACAGTCTATGTTTTTTTCCAGTTCTTTGGAGCTTCCCCAGGGATCTGAGCTTTTTGAGAGGGCTGCATTAGTAATTACACAGGCTTGTAAACATACCAGATATAAATTGGCCAGACCCGATTGAAAATACTTGCTGCTCATATTTTTTGATTCGTTTTAGAAGGGAAATTGGTCATTATTCCTAACAGACCTGATGAGCAAAATGTTTATACTTCTGAACTAACAAGCCTATAAATTCCATCTAGTAAAGAATCTGTACAATTTTCACATTGTTACAAATGAAATTAAATAATTTCATTTGTAATCATGCTGACTACTACTTTCTTTGTGTTATTTTTCCTTACCTTATTAAATTTATACAATGCAGTTAGTACAGTATTTCGAATTTAGAGCTTTGATTTATACAGATTGTGATATCTTTCTCTTTCCATTTTAGACTTTGTATCTATGACTTTTTAATAGCAGCTATCTGGATCCTGTCCCAGGATGTACTGGATGACTGTAACTCCTGTTGATCTCAACAAAATGTGCTGTCACTACAGGATGTTAATGAAAACTCAAGACAAAAACAGTATTCTCTTTTTTACTTTCAGGACTTTACATTTACAGTTATTTGCTGAACCTGTAACCTAGGTTTTAGAAACACAGTATTTTTAAAGTTAAGTGTCTTGATATGCAGCTAGTGTGAATTTATACCATCGTGTTACTTTGTGTTTTGACTGTTTAATCTGTTACTATCTATTGTGGTATATCTGCAAAGAATATCTAGATGGATACCAGAGGACTATTTTCTAAGATCTTTCCTAGAACTCTTTCAACACATTTAAAAGTTGCTTCTTCTTTAAATATGTTATTCCAAAACTCCATTTACAGATTTACCTAAAA
Source organism: Gymnorhina tibicen (assembly GCA_013399875.1). NCBI lineage: Eukaryota > Metazoa > Chordata > Aves > Passeriformes > Artamidae > Gymnorhina > Gymnorhina tibicen. The sequence continues at coordinate 1,544,255 of VXAZ01003791.1, read as the reverse complement.
ACATTACTGATACGCATTTTGGAGTATTACACACATGGCACACAGGTCATTCCTTTGTTCTTACTTGGACTTGCACTCACTGGAGTTGGTCTTTGCTTTTTTCTGAGGCCCTGCTTCCAGTATGTATGAACTGGTATGGAAATCAGATGGACAGTGTGGAGTTCAGCTATGGTAAAGGCATGTGACCCAGTAAGAATATCATCACTGACAACCTCTCAGTTCCTACAGGCTGCACACCTTGCCTACCCACCCCACAAATTCATGGTGTGTGAAGGCTGATATTGTCTGGATAAATAACAAACACCTAGCATTTAAAGCAATAGGTTGTAGTAGCTTTTCTCTTACTTTGTGTTTATCAGGTTACTATTCAAGAGAAGGCCCCATTGTAGCTTTAAACATGATCTTGCTTATAATTCTCTCATTATAACCCATACACTTGTGCTCTCCATTTTCCCCTTGATATTGTCTTAAATAGCTTCCACTTTTTCATTTGCAGCATTAAATTACAGGGAATTAGAGGAAGAAATGTTTCTTTAAATTAGCATCCATAGACAATGTGAAATTACTTTTAATCTTAATTTTGATAGCAGCAAAGGGGAATAAAAGAGTCACTGACTGAAATCAGCAAGTCGTTCCCTTTATACGGAATACCAGAAGAGGTTGTTCTGAATAAACTGGTTTCAATCAAGCAAGAAACTTTTCCCGAGGTCAGAGCATCTCTCTTCTGGAACAGCAACTGCCTAATACTGAATGTGTACTTCAAGATGAAGTATGTATCCCACAGACATTCCTCAAACACGGGACAATAATTTCAGAATAAGAAAATCATAAGAATCTCAGTAAAACCCATGGAGCATCTCAGAGTACTGTGTCACAAACCCATTTTTAAGTATGTGGCAAAGCACTGTGCCAGTGAGTTTAATAAGGAATTGTATGCTGTAAATGTACTACGCAAAGGCAATATGCTTTGCTGATTTCCTTTCTCTAAGGAAAGGTCGTGAGAAGAAATGCATTTTGAATGTTCTTCTGGTTTTTGAATGCAGAAAAACCTACACAGTACTGGTGTTTTTTAATGTAAAAAGAGCTTATGGGTTAGGATAAAAGGGCAGACTAGTAAGGATGACACTATTGTGGGTGTTTGCTACAGGCCACCTGAGCCGGAGGAGAAAGTGGATGGGGACTTCTACAGACACCTGGAAGCAGCCTCAAGGTCACAGGCACTGGTTCTTGTGGGGGATTTATCTACCCTGACATCTGCTGGAGAAGCTACATGGTCCAGTGAAGAACAGAGTCCAGAAGGTTCCTGGAAAGCACTGATGACAACTTCCTGTCCCTGGTAGTGGAGGATCCCACAAGGAATGGTGTGCTGCTTAACCTCATACTAACCAACAGGGAAGGCCTTGCTGGAGATGTAAAGGTTGGGAGCAGCCTTAGCTGTTGTGACTGTGAGATTGTGGAGTTCAGTACTGGGTGAGGAGGAAGCAGGGCAGCAAGTTAAATTGCAAGTTTTAAAATAAACTTCAGGAGAGCTGACTTTAGCCTCTTCAGGGATCTTCTTGGAAGAATCCTATAGGAACAGGCCCTGCAGGGAACGTTGAATTTTAGAGATCACTTCCTCCAAACTCAAGAAGAATGCATCCTGATGAGCAAGAAATTGGGCAAAGGGCCCTGCCCTGTGGATGAACAGGGAACTCCTGTCATTACTCAAGTTCAATCAGGAAATACACAGGAGATGGAAACAGGGTCAGGCCCCTTGGAGTGAATATAGAGAGGTTGTCAGGTTAAGTAGAAATGAGACAAGGAAGGCCAAGCCCATCTGTAATTAAATCCAGCCAAGGATATCAAGGACAACAAGAAGGGCTTTTTCAAGTGCATCATTAACAACTAAGGTAAATGTGGTTCTGTTACTAAATGGAGAGGGGACCCTGGTAACAGAGGATGCAGAGAAAGCAGAGTAACTGAACTCCCTCTTTGCATCTGTCTTCACTGAGTAGAACAGCCCTCAGGAATCTCTGACCCGGGAGACCAGGGTAAAGGAATGTTGGAGGACTTTCCTGTGGTCAGGGAGGTTTGGGTTAGAGAGGCAAACTGGACATCCAGAAGTCCATGGCCCCTGACAGGGTGAATCCATGAGTGCTGGCAGAGCTGGCGACCCGGGAAGCAAAGTCCCTCATTATTATCTTTGAAAGGTTATGGCCATCAGGGGAGGACGTGCCTGAGGACTGGTAGAAAGCAAATGTCACTCCGATCTTCAAAAGGCTCTCTTTTGGCATGGGACAGAAACAAAGAAGATGAACTTTGGTGGCAGAGTCCAGAGAACCAGTTTCCACAGAATGCCATCTTTATGCTTGTTTGCTGAACTCCAACTCTGGCTTGCATTAACCTCCATGTAGGAAGAGCGTGCAGACATGTTTGTTCTGAACCCTAGGTTTAAAATCCACTCTGGGTATAGTGGAAGTTAGGCCTGAGCTTAAAGAAAGGTGCTTTTGTGAAAAGTAGATTGCAAAGGCTTCCTTGAATAGTATATACTGCTGAAGCATTAACGCATGGAGGCTGTAAGAATGAATAACATAGAGGTATGCTGGAGCTGCAAAGCTGGGCATGGACTGAATTTACCTGTAAACCAGGCATGTTCACATAGCAGGTCGTAGTTCTGGCCTGTTTCTGTTGAAAATGTTGCTAGCAGGACAGGGAAGGTAAATTGATATTAACCTAAAAGCGTTCTAAGCCAACTGTTCCATGGTTAAGTGCTCTACGTGTGAGGCATATAAAAATGTGCTGGTGACACCGAGATGCTTGGTGAGAGCCAAGTGTCTTTGTTCAGCTGAAGAAGTGGAGGTTGCACTGGGTTTGTTGCTAAGTTAGAGCAATAGCAACTACTGCTCTAGGCAAATGGCTTTCTAGAATTAGAAGCCATTACTGTCTGAAGTGACAGATTTAGAAAATGTCTCTACATGAATAATGAGCTCACCCAGGAAAGCTGCAGCTACCTGATAGTACAGTATTTTTCCCACTTTGAAGCCTATTTTATTTATCTAAAACTTTCCAATGGTCGTCACTGGTAGTTTATTCCATTTGACAAATAAGTAGTAAATGAAGGTGTTCTCATATATTGGAACAATCTGCATGTTTTCATTTTTTACAGTTCTTACAAAGATGTAATTGAGACCCTGAAGAGCTGAAGCTCTTTATACTATTGAAAGCCACACTCAACAGCTTTTTGTAAATTTCCAGTTTGAAGAACTGATGAGTAATTATTCAAGTGTTTATGCAGAAGGAAAAAAAAATCTTCCCTTAGAGACAATATTTTGCTGCAGACTTTAGTTCTCTCTTCTCTGTTTCATTTGCCTTTTCTCCAGCTCAAAAATGTCTACTTTAGATATTGTTTCTGTGGCAGAATATCTTTGTGTGGTAGCTGAAAAGGAACTGGACCTGTCCTTTGTCAGTCCAATACTGCGCTAAATTCTCATTTCCATAATGCATGCAGTTTCCCTTCACTTATTGAAGAAAATAACCAATTTTTGTTTTTGTATTGCTGCCCTAGAGTTGCTGGGGACCACATATCATTCTAAATGTGTATGGCCCACCATTAGTTTTTGCAATTGAGCTAAAAATCTGCCAAATTTTGTCATAACACAGGAATGGAAATAGTAGAGATGACTTACTTCACATATATTGTCTGAAGATTGTTATGACCAGCTGCAAGAAAATGAGAAAAGGATAGGTAGTTGATAGCTCTAATTTAATCTTTGACATTTCAATGAGTCATTTTGAGATTAAAATTGTTTTCATTATACTTTCTGCATGAAGGACCAAAAGAATCTATCTTTTTAATAGAATTTGTTCAGGAAAGCATTGACAAAAAATACTAGAGTATTTTTAATATTTGTTTCTACATCAAATATGCTGAGACGAGGCTTAAAAGCCCACCTGAGAATTCACATCTGCCTCAGTGCTGTTAGTAAGAGCTGTAATTATCTGTATCTTTTGAAAATACTTAAAATGAAACACAACCTAATTCTCAGTTACAGAACAATGCAGTACAACAAAGACATCGTAATCTATTTTTTTCATTATAAGATGTGGGTGCATAACCAGGAAGAACACTAACACAATTATTTATTTGTAAACCTTTACAGTATATAAACATTTACTGCAGTGGTGAAAATGAGAATTTATTCTGGCTTTTTAACGGCAGAACCATTCTGTTGTATAGGTGGACAAAGAGCTTGACTTTCTGGGATATTTCCACTCTGAGTCCTGTTTTCTCTCCTTTAACTGTCAGTAACATCACTACCCCATGATCATTGTGGTGGCTTAGGGTTACCCTAATTGCCTTCCCCTTCACTCCTGACAGCGTTAGTGAGGCCAGCATCTCCAGCAGAGTCCCTGGGGCCTTGCTGCTGCTAAATGTAACCCATTCCAGGGCCCTGTACCCCAGAGCAGCTTTTACCAACCATACTGCAGGGCTTAGCAAAGTGAAGTATGGTCCCAGCAGAGGCTGAACCTAGACTGGAGTAGGAGTAGGCAAGGCTGAAAATGACCTAATTAGGAGCTGTAGGACTGAGAGGTACCGCAGAGTTTTTATGAACATACCTAGCCCTAGGTTAAAGACGCTGGGATTTTTCCTTGGATTTGTTTTATTGAAATATTAAAGCAACCACTGACATCTTTCAATTTTTCATCTGTCGACATCTTTAGCAATTCTTTGGATTCTTAGAGCTGAAACCCAATGGCTGAGGAGAAAGTTCCAAATGTGTTGTAATGGTATTTCCTATTCCCATTCTCGGGTTCTAAATCAGTAGCTTTGTCTTTGTCTCTAATAATGCTTGGTGGATTTCTAGTCCATGACTTTATGTAGTTACTTTTCAAACACTTGTGAACTTACGCTATCTTCAGCATCTAGCAGCAGAGGATTCTAACACTTAGCTGTATAATGTTAAAGGGCTTCATTCCGCTCTTTGTCTTCAACCTGCCACATAATTTTATTTGACAACCACTAGTTTTTGTATAGGAAAGGAATCATACCTCATTCACCTTCTCCCTGACATGGCTGTTTTTTAGCCCTCTGTCATATTGTCCCCCTAAGTCATCACTTTCCCAGGGAAAAGAGCCCCTTTCTAGCTGGTCATTCCTTGTCATTTCCTGCCTCTGATCAGTCTTATGCTGTTTTCATCTTCAGTGTGGTTTCTCATGTTCTCTGTGTTGCTTGTACAGCTCACAATTGTAGTTACATTGATTCCTTCATACACGCTTCTGCAATTTATGGTCTGGAAGTGAGGGGCTGAACTGGATCAGACCTAGAGTCTATTTATTGTCCTGTCTCAGAATATCCATATGGCAGGTATCTAGGGAAGTATATAAGACTAGACAGTTCTTCAAAAGTATTTGCACTTTAAACCTCAGGTTCATGCACTGCAAGTTGTTTTTCATACCATTTTCAAATGGCACAATATTTAGACTTGTCCAAAAGACAGTTTTTAACCCTTTCAATCCCCAGTTTTGACCCCTACTGTCTGGTAATAAACTAAAAAGATGGCTCAATCTACTGATTGCAAGTTCTGTTGTGAATGTCAAAAACAGGAAGAGATTTCCCTGTTAAGAGAGATTGCATTATATTATAAAAAACTTCTGAAAAATAGACAAGACGAGAATCTTCAGTCACAACTATTCATTGCATGGATAAAATTTTTATATTCACTCTGAAAAGTAATTTCCTCAGAGAAAAAACCTACTTTGAAATCTGAAGCTAGCTCTGCTCCAAATTTGTTCTGCAGTAACAAATAAATACAGGATGCTGCAAAATGCCGTTAACATAGCAGATCGTGAACTGTTGACTGCAGTAGATCCTTGCTGAAGCCTGGTTTCAGGCAATACAGTGGTGTGGGCAAACTGACAGGTGCCCACCTCATATAGACCTTCTAATAAACTCAAAAACCTTCACTAATTAACATTTTGGTCATCTAAGAAACTGATCATATATATAGTTAATGACTGTATAAAAGAATGAATCACTTAAAATGCAATTAAAAACTGCTGCTTCAGCATGTATCTTTTAAGTCAGTTGGAAATAATTAACTTCAGGATGATTTATTGAAGAGATTAATCTTTCACTTAGAGCTGGAGTAATCTATATGAATTCTTCTGAAAAATATTACTCTCTACAGTTTTAATGGTTACAGGATGAGCCAAGTTAGTGTTACTTGCTTTTGCTATCACGCAATAGATGTTCACCTCAGTACCTCTTTGTGGATGTAATTTATTTTAGCTGGCACATACTTAATTAGGTAGGTTCATATTTTGAACATTATGTTTCTTGATGCGAGGGTTTTATAAAAGGCTGAAGAATCTCACAGATCAGATCTTTCCACTTTTTACAGTACACACCAGTGGAGTGACGAATCATAAATAGTTTTTTTTGTTGTCAAATTTCCCATTGAAATCATAAAGCCATAGGAAGTTAAGTGCAAATGTAAGGTCCTATTGATTTCTGATTAACAAAGATAATGTCTATAATCCATAGACACTGTAGGCATAATAGTCTTATTTCTCTGGGAAGTATTTGTGGATTTAATTGGATGTATGTCTAATAATAAATTTGAATCCGTATAACAAAGTGTGCTCTTTGTATCAGTTTTTGTCTTCACAATTCTTGGTAAACAAATAGACCTAACTTCGCTGCAGAAAACAGTTATTTTGTACATCTACCTTGAAAGAAAAAACTGAGTATTTCTGTGTATGTGTTTCTCTTCTGTTTCAGTGAGTTCTTCCCAGCACAGTTAACTCCCAGTTTGTCTTAGAAAAACAGACTGTGTTGCTCACACCTCTGACGTTTTTTGGGTTTCAGTTAGTCTGAGAATAATCCTTAGATTGCTGACAGTGTATTCATCTCCATTTCTTCCCGGAAGCAGCTTCTAGCCTTATAAATAATAAGCTAAAATCAACAAAGCTTGGAAGGATCCAAGCATTACCTTTCCTACATAATTCTTTTGAGGAATCAAGTTGTTTTATATCACTTGATTTCATGTCCCCGTTATCAGCCTCCTTATGTCCACGAAGGACAGCAAACTAAGGCAGACAGGCTAGTTGCAGAAAAATACCACCAGTTATGCAGGGCAATCCTTTCCTCAGAAAACACTTGAGCTTGAGGAACCCTGTGTTTTCCTTCCATGTCACGCGTATGTCTCACATAACACGTCAGATAAACATCTTCACTACAGCTGATATCTTTGCTTAAGATAATAAGAGGGAATTTCTGGAATGCCAGCTAGCAAGATGCCTTCCTGAATAGTCCCTTGTTGTTGGTCTTATTAATATTCAGTATCTTCTGTTAGAGATGTAAAAAAGTATTTGGGCCTTTCTGTTTTTAGGAGCAGGCATGACAAGTGATAGCAAAATGATTGCATGAATTAACCACAATAGCTTTCTGCTGGAGTGAAGCTAAGCTTGCTACACACTGTGATGCATGTGCTTTTAAGCTTATTTTTCTTTCTCTGTTACATTAACGCTGCTACAGTTTTATCTGTGCCACCCCCACCACTTCCTTTTGCTTGCAATGCATTTCATCACCTGCTACACTGTATGTGATCTCCTACTAGCCCCAAAATCTGGCAATCTGCACACACAGAGCTTGATGGCAGAGCAGCAGCTGGGCAACTTGCAGTGCATGCTCTAACTTGGGTATACCAGTCTGTGTGCAAACAACTTCCAGTTTAATAATCCTACTTTCTATTAAAACTTGTTTTCTCTCTTTGTCAGCCAGTAAGGCCTGGCTGATGCAGGAAGGAGAAATTTTGCGGTAATGAGATTTCAAAAGACAAGTTAAATTTGTTCCTGTAGAAAAGGAAGGACATGAAAAGTAGGAAGTGCTGAGTACAAATAGGATTATGAGAAGTTTACAGGCTCTAACAAGATCTTCTGACACCAGAAAGGCCACCTTTGCAACAACTCCCAACTCTGGGCTCTCACAGCCAGCCAGAATGCAACAAAGGACATCTCCATGTGTGCCCGTCTTTTTCTGCAAGAAGCTGTTTGTCTCAGATGGTCGTAAAAGACTGGAAGGGAAACTTCCACCCTCAATTTAGTTACTATAAGAAATCATTATGGTTTCTGCTCTTGGCAAGTCCAGCCATCTCAGCTTCTAGAACTGTAAGATCCATGAACAAGGTCTTTATTCTCAGTACTACCAATGTACTTGTACATAGTGTTAACTATGGACTTTTTGAAGTTTCCCCTCATTTCCCCTTCCACCTCCAGAAACTGATTTTAAGCTGAGGAAGCCAATTTTCCTGCTCTTCCTCTGTTGTCAGTACAATAAAACAGCCACTGTCATGGGTAGCATTCCCTTGGCTCCTGAGTGTATAGACTCTAATGAGAACACAGAGAGGAGAGATTTAAAACACGTACTTTCTGTGTATTATAGGAACAGATACCAAGAATGGGCTTTTTTTTGTCTGCTTGTAAAACAAACAGCATAGTAATAGCACCTAAAAATGACTTTATGTACCCTCTTACACAAAGTTTTTGGAGATGGGTAAGGTGCAACAGCAGAACCATCAGATTCCAAAACTGGAAGAAACATTGGTTATTTGGTGGTTCAGATTATCACATATCAGATAATTTCTGCATCAAATAACTAATTTTAAGGTGTGGAATAAATGCTTTAAACTCATACAGAATATTTAAATTAATGCAAATGCTTAAAGATTTAATGTATTAAATAACTAGCTTATGGATAACATGACAAAAACTATACTCTCCCTTAAGGTCAATATTTGGCTAGAAGTTACTGTTGCATTCTGCATTATTGTTTTTTCCTTGGTAAGCACTTTCAGGAAGAAGTTAGGTCTTTTAATTGTTTCATAGATGGTTCAAGAGGCTCAATAACTTCTTTTTGTGGATTGGGAAACATTTATTTCTTCCCTTAAATGTTGCTAATTTACACACATTCTTCCTGTATTACAGGTATCATACTTCACTTATGAGCTCTCCACTGTCAGCCTTAAAATTGGTACCATCACTATCCCCTGGATTAATATTCCAGTACTGATATGTATACGCTCAAAAAATATGTTTATCATTTCCAGTACTGCACTGTGACTGATCCAGGGTCTTGTGAGTAATCTGTGTCAGGAACAGGAAACCAACTCCATTTCCTTAATGGCAGTTAGCGATTTACTCACTACAGAGTCACTGGAAAATAAATTACAGTGTAATCTGAAGTCTGGAGAAGCTTTCTAGTGACTCTCAGGGGCTTTAAAGCCAGGAGTTACTTCATTTTTGGCATTACATCTGTAAAGCTGAGTTCAGGCCAAGCACTGCTTTTTCACTACGGACTGTCTCAGGGCACAGTGGTTGTTTATCAGCTCTTTCTTTGCTTCTGTACTCTAGCCCCGCTAACTTACTAGTTGTCTTCCTTTTTTTGTACTATAGGCTAACACAAAGATTTGGGAACGTATTAGAAAAAGTTTAACGTGCTCTCTTACTTGCAGATGGGAGAAGAAATGAGAAGTTTTTCAAAACCTCAGATAAAGAATATGTCTATGCCTTTGTCTTTAATACAGACCTAGTTCATCAGTCTTTAGCACAGGAAAGGTATTTATTTTACCTTCATCGCTGCTTTCCTACAGATATCTCCAGTGGCAAGAGAGTTTTGGGAAAAAGGAATGGAACATTATTTTGTTGCACAATGGTGCTAGCTTGTTGTTTGCATTTTCTCTCAAACTTTTCCCAAATTCTGCTTTACCAAAGAAAGGGTAGCTATATTTTTGTAGCTCCAGCGCTTGGGTCTTCATGCTAAGTTTCTTGTGATTCCCCAAACCTCTCTCTCTCTTTCAAACAAAAAACCAAATTTTTATAATAAGTAAATTTCTTTCCTAGATGTAGCAGAAAGGTCAGGTGCTTTTGAAGACCTCCAGAGGGAGATCCATTGCATCTAAAATGAATTTTAAAATTTCTTTATGTCAATCCCTAAGTGCTTACTTTTGGTGAACTGGAGCTTAGGTTTGGCTATCTTCAAAAGCACCTTCTTCCCTCTATTGCTGTCTCCTTTACTTGAGGAAGACTGATCCAACAGGTAGATGCTTAACCATTAGACACAATGAAATCCCCAAAGCCCAAATCAAACAAAGGCAGAAATTATCTGTGTGTGGGATAGCTCCTCCATTTTTGTACCTTTATCACATACATAGTTTGAGTCTCTGTACTAAAGTCTCCTTGGAATGTCAAAGGTCTCATAACTGTTTCTGTTTATGCAAAATTTCATTTTTCTCAGGCTGTAAGACCAGATCAGGCTTCAAGGAGTCAAGTAATGCTGTAGAGTATAAAATCAAACTATTCTCATACATTGGAGATGGAACTCTGAGACAAGAATACAATAGTCAGAAAGAATGAAAGAAAATGTTTGATGGTATAATTTTTAATAATAGCCACACATCAGTATTCTAATGATGCATTACCTGTGGGTAACCATCCCTGGACAGTATAAAATAATTCTTTTATTCTGTACTGCGTGTACTACCTGTGAACTGAATGTTTTTGTTATCTGTGATATTAGAAGACTACGTTGGGAACACTAAGGTTTTTAGTAAACATTTTATGTCTCTTTAAAAGAAAAATATACAAACTGTGTTTTAGATGTGACCTTTCTCCCCCTGCTAAGCTTTGGGCCTGTTGACCTACATCAAGCCAAACTGGAAGACAAGCAGGTTATGTTACCACCCTTGTAATGAATGCTGATGCTTGGGCAGAAAGGAGCCCCAGGCTAGTGGCCCAACTAGGAGAAAGTGAAGGATCTGGCTGGTGCCTCAGCACATGCTTTTGTCTAGGATATCAACAGCATTGCTGCCTCTTGTTTTTATGGGTCCACTAGGGATGTGCTGGGGCCATTATGACAGGCAAGAACCTGGGAGCAAGACTCCATTTCTAATAGACCTGGGCTTCGTTTGATTTCCTACTTATAGAACAATTATGCTTTATAAGCTCTTTCCTTTAAAATATGTGCGATTCTGAGTATACAAACAGAAGGATGAATTTGATCCTTATGTTTTGATAGGAAAGTGTTTTTGAGGTAACACCCGTGCAAGGGAAATCTACAATTATAGTCTGCCTGCTCAGCCCTATGCTTCCTTTCCCATGTTTAACTGTTTTATCTAGCTGTTACATAGCTTTTGCTATGCATGCTTCTTGCTGTACAGCTTCTTATGGCTTTTTCAGGCAGTTCTGCTTGCTTTTTCTCTGGGTAGATAGCCACATATTGCTCCTCTACTTTCTGCTCTTAGCCTTAAAAAACTTTATTTTATTCTACTTAAGCCATAATTTTTTTTTTTAAAAAAGGAAGGTTACAGAAGTGCTTAGGGCTGGCAGTAAGGATGAGCACTTTTTTTGGAAAAATACAGCAGCTGAAGGAATCTAATCTCAGGAACTAGGGTGTGATTTGGGGAGCTGTACAAGGAGTTGGATATGCTACAGGTGGTTTGAATCATAAACTGTGTGATAACCACTTTTCAGCACTTTCAGAACCTTTTAGTAATAGGTCAAAATAGAGGAGTGCTCTGTGCTCACAATTTAAATTGGTTCCAAGAGAGACTAAAATGTCTAACCAGCACCTATTGTCTATGACAAAGGGAAAAGAAGAGGCCTCATAAACCATGATGAAGGGCTTCTTGCCTATTTGATGTAAGAACAACAATTTCACCACCATTACTTGCCCTGACAGTGGGACCAGGGGGTGCTCCATGAGGACAGGACAGCCACCCTCACCTCAGTGACGTACAACTGGCTGTGTAAGTCCCACTGCATTGTTATAGTTCACTCTTCTTGCACATGCAGTGAAGATAGCTCTGTAAATCTTTTCATCCCCCTGTAGTCATTCTGATAATGAGTAATTCCGCTCTGTGGCCATTAGAGTATCAGAAATCAGTAGCAGAGACACCAAGCGTCCATTACCCAGCAGTTAAAAATTTACATACACAATTCAACAGGTGACTGAAGAATAAAGCACCTGCATAAGGTATCAGTGCAATTAAAGGAAAGAGGTGGTTACTGATGCAAGACATCTTTAGTAACTTAGATAAGTCTAAGTTGACTTAAGTTCTTCTAAATTCCTGGTGGCACTTGCAAGGAGAGGCTTCTCTATGTTCAGTACAGAAGGAGCCATTTTAGAACATGAAGTGTTCTAATATTTTAGCACTAAGCTAATCTTTACATTGCTAAGACAAGTGCATATACCTGTTATTTACTGCTGAGATGGCTTAAGTAGTTTCTGGAAAACACTAGCTCATCTCTTGCATCCTCCCCATTTTTGTGTTTCCTGCAAGGAGTGTTTACCCTAGAGAGTAAGCTGTTGAGGTCCCCAAGATTCTGAGGTTTTATTGTGCAGATGGTTATATTCTCTAAAGTTTTATACCTCTAAAGGTACCTAGGATTTAGAAATCCTCTTCACTTAATATATCTAAAACTTAGAACTTGAAGGTCAAAAAGTTTGATTTACCATTCTTGAAAAGAAGACCTTATTATGATATATGGGCCAGTTTGTGCTTTCCACATCTCTTCATTCCAGAACTTTACAGACACAGACAGGATTCAAGATAATGGTTACATCTATTTAAGTTTTTAAACATTTTTAGAAAATACTCAGCATGCCAAAATGCTTCTTATTAGAACAAAAGCTGAAATACTAAGATATAATTTCAAGCCCTATGTATGATCTGATAAGAGAATAGGGATTTTTGGGGCTCTGTTGTTCAGCCAATTCATGCTACATATATAGTAAGAAAAGGAAAACTCTTCATCATTACCTTCTGCTTGAGAGGTATTATTTCCTTCCCGTGAAATGCCTTGTCCATTGGCACTGTATCTGTTGCTCCTTGGTAAGCCTGCAATGGGGTAATTTCAAACTCATGCTGACAGTATTTATGTCATTGCATACAAGAAGCCTGCTCAGGATCTAACTTCATCTTGCAAACTTTACATTTTATCATTTGCATTATGCTCGATGAGTATTATTTGACTTGAAATGACAGCTTCCGCATTTGCTTCTGCTACGGGTATTTAGCCTGTATGCTGGTACATGACAGTTTTTATCTTATAAGATCACTATTTTATTCTCATGCTGTATTTTTATAAACTATAAACCACCCACATGTTTAAATAAAATAGAGGAATTTCCATTTAGTGTGTTAGAATTACCTCGTCTTTACATTCTTTCTTTCTTTTTCTTTCTTTTTTCTTCTTTCTCTTTCTTTCTTTCTTTCTTTCTTTCTTTCTTTCTTTCTTTTTTCTTTCTTTCTTTCTTTCTTTCTTTCTTTCTTTCTTTCTTTCTTTCTTTCTTTTTCTTTCTTTCTTTCTCTCTTTCTCTCTTTCTCTTTCTCTCTTTCTTTCTCTTTCTTTCTCTTTCCTTCTTTCTCTCTCTCCCTCTTTCCCTCTGACTCTCTTTCTCTCTCTCTCTCTTTCTCTCCTTCTCTCTTTCTTTCTCTCTATGTTCTTTCTGCTCATAGCTCTCAAGCTAACAAAATTATCTAGATTTATATTTTGGGATTTTGGTATTAAGAAGTGTCTTTTTTGTCCTAGGAAAAGTCAGACTGTGTTCAAAAGGGCTTGCTTTTACTGGAGCAGGTCTCCTCAGTCTTCCTTCCATGTGATTCAGTGAGATTATGAGTTTAAACAGGATAAACATGAGTGTCTAGCAGGTTGGCATCCTTCCAAATCCACTGGTTTCCAGTGTTCACATCCTGTAGACAAACCCCAGATTGACTGTGGACAAGCACATGGGCTACCTGGGTTTGCTTGCTGACATATTCACTCCCTAATGCCATATCCCACATTGGCAGCATAGGAAATGCCCTCACTTGCAAGAGCTCATGGGCTCTGTCAATGACTGAAGCTATCCTGAAAACACTATCCTGAAATGACCTTTCTATTCCCATCAAGCCAAACATGTGCTAGACATAAATTTTCCAAAAACTCAGTGTTCGAGTGCAAGATATAGCTTTAAATTGCATCTTCTTTCCAAGGTTTGTACTATAAGCAGAAAAGAACAGAGGGAAAAAAAGAAGAGGTGGTAAGTTGCAAGAACCTTTATATTCGGTAGAATGTAACTGGAGATAATGAGGAATGTCTGCTGGGAAATAAATACAGCAGATTTCTTGGAAAACCTTTGGATTGTATCAGGGAAAATGTTTCTGATTCAAGAAGTAGAGAAAGTAACTAAAGGAGAGATTCTTTTATATTTTTTGACAATTGTGAGGAATGTATGAGAATTTGAGGCTGGAAGGTCCCTTTAAGAGTGGCCATTAGAAATAAAGATTCATGATTGCTCAGGACAAGACGGAGGAATAACAGCTGAGGGATAGAAGGTAGGCTTCAATAAATTCACAGAATGGGTAAGCAAGGTCTCATATGAAGAAAAATGCTGCTAAACAGTTAGTGCTTTACAAACAATACACTCAGTGACAATAGTCATCCACAGGTATATTCTACCCCACTGAGAAGAAAAAGGGAGAAAATGCAGTAAGAGATCAGCTTGATTAAAGCATGAACTGTGCATGAACCTTAAGCACAAGAACGGATCAAGCTGGAAGCAGAAACTAGGTCAGGCTACTGAGGATGAGTGATAAATATAACCTGAACATGTAGGAACAAAATTTTAAAAGTCAAAGCTCAAAACAAGATGCATCTGCCAAGAGATATCAATCAATTTAGATGTGCAATTGTAACACAGGGAAGGTGAAGGAAAGGGTGAACTGGTCAGCTGTTCAGCAGAGAGGAAAAGCTGTTGCTGGATGATACTCAAAAGGTTAAATTTTGTAATAACTTTTTGCCTCGATCCTTACAAGCATGATCAATTGAAGAATGAGAAGTAGTACAGTAAACTAAAAACATCAGCTTTGAATGGAAAATGAACAATTTAAAGATTAGTGTTTATCAAGTCAGCAAGGGATTATGGGTTTCCTAATGAAGTTAAAGGACTTCATGATACTCGTGTTGCACTGGAGTGCATGTAATGGGTTTGAAACTTGAAAGGTTCATGGAGGGAGAGCCAGTGCCTGTCTTCAAATAAGGAGAAAGGAAGATCAGGGTATGATTCAACCAGTAACTTAATTTCTGCTCTCACAAAATGCTTGAACAACTAACTGAAACTGTTAGAACTGGAAGACAACAAGGATATGAGTAGCATCCAATACAAAATAACCAAATGTGGTTAATTTCCTTCTACAGCAGGACAACAGGATTTGAGAACATAAACATGATTTATCTTGACTTATTAGGGCTTTCTGTATTGTCTTATGTAATAAATTGTAAAAAATATGATCTGTGTTAGGGGGTTTGGCTAGATGGCCTTCAAAGATCCCTTCCAGCAGAACCCGTGCTAGGCTACGATTCTATAAATCACTGACATAGTCTGGATACGGAAGGGTTGGGGAAGTTCACAAGCCATGAAATGATGATCAATGACTTTCAACAAACACAAAAGCAGGTATGGTTTACCAGAGATGATTCTTTGGTCTTTGTTCAGGTTTTTTCTAATTATCTGAAGAATATCCCTGTTCAGTTTTCAGGTGACATGGAGCTGGGTGGCATGAGAAGACCATAGAATTCAAACTGACCTTGAGAAATTGACTAAGCAACTTGAAAATAGTAAGATGAAATTGAGTAGGGACAAGTGTAATGTATTATTCTTGGGCAAGTGTAATCAACTAGACACATATGGGAAAAAGTATCTAGTTCAATAGCAAAACTTCAGAAAAGGATCTTGGGGCTGCAGTGGATCACAACGTGAACCTAAGACACAAGTAGAAAAGGCAAAAGAAATTGTTTTACCTTCAGGGAATGTGGTATGTAAGTCATAAAACACTGCTTTCCCTCTGCTTGTTAAAGTCAAGGTAACAGAATAGTAACCTAGTTTGGGACAATGCATTTAAATAAAGGCATCTGAAAAATTCAGAGAAAAGGATGAAGAATGATCACTAAAATGTAAAATATGACTTGCATTGAAAGATTGAAAAAAATATTTAATCATTAAGAGACGAGGGCTATGAAGACAGTAGTCAGATATGTGACAGTGTTGCAAAGAAGATGGTAATTTCTCCCTTTTTTCCATGGTGAATAGGACAAAGAATAATGAAATTATAGGAGGGAAGACTGCAATTAATAACTGCGAAAACTTGCTTAAGTATAAGGATGCCTGACCTAATGACTACCTGTAATCCCTTAGAGCTCTGTGATTTTTAAAGTTTAAGTCAGTTCATGTAGGTTTGATACTTACGTTATGAGATCCCAGCTGTCAGTCTGTCTTTAGGGGTTATAATGTGAAAATACTTGAAATGAAAAGGGGAAATGAGTAAGCCCCAAACGTGTTATTGGAGAGTTAACAAAACATAAAGCAAGGAGACATGCACTATTTTGTCTAAAATAAATCCAGTGTAAAAGAAGTATGAGTTATTTTGGCACACATGTGTGTGAAAATGTGTATGAAAATATATGATAATTAGTTATTTATCTTGTTTAAGAAAAGATTGGGTTTATGGTATAGCTAGAAGGGCAATGAATCTGCATTAAATAGTTCTTTACGAAAAAGAAAAATAAAAACATTTTGTATGTGCTTCCTGAAATGGTTTGCCCTATACTTGCAGTATAACATTGTGTTCAATTGATACAATTTGAATAAAGGTTTGAAATTAAGACTTTATAAACACATTGGATGATATTCTATAAGAAAAAATTGTAATCTGCTGCAATTCAGGCTTTTCTAAAGGCAAAGACTTTGTTCTGCAAAACTAATTTATAAATAATTTTCAGTTTAGATGATTTAGCAGTATTCAAATAAGAGGGCCTTCAGAGAGAAGAAAAATACCCCAGCATTCATGAAATTTATCAAGAGATTTCTAGGGGGCCTTTGGGTTGTGAATACCTCTACTGTAATATCAGAAGCGCTCATGAGAGAAGAAAAGAAATAAAATGCCAATATAGGTGAGAATGAAGCTCTAGATAAGTACTTTCAGCTCTAGATAAGTACTTTCATCGTTACCTCTTTATATAGCAGTGAGTTGATTGGATTAAGGAAGGAAAAAAAGCAAAGAAATAGAGAGTTCAGTTTTTATCTCAACTGTCAAAATTTGTATAGAACCTCTTAAAATGCTCTATTGCTAACATAAATTCTTTATACGGCCATGATTAGAAAGCTGAGGTTTGTGCCTGCACATTTGTCTAGATTATGAATATAATGAGCTGCTCAGGTTGTACTTGACTCAAGATAGAGCTACAGGCACTGTGAAGTTGATGCACCCTCATGACTGAAGTAATTTTTATAGTATTTTGAAGTCGGTGCATGTTCCAGCCCTTCCAAACCACTCAGCTGAGGAAGAGGTTTGACTATTAGAGAAGGCAGATTAATTTTCCATTCACTAACTGTGGCCCAGTGATGCCTGAAATGCAGTCAAGCAAACTGTACAAAATCAAATTAAAAGCAAAGGTGCCTTAAGAAATTTAGATGGTTAGAGGTGTTTGTGTTCCAATAAAAGCTGGCTTTTGATATAATTTTCTTTTGCATGCTTTAGAACAATCAGTGGAATTTTGGCTAATGTGTATTAAAATAATAATTCATTAGTTTGTCTTGTGAAGTTCCTGGTGTATTTAAAGCCTCATATTGAAGGATTAAAGAATTGGTCAAGAGCAAGGGTAGCGAATAATGCAGACTTTGGACCTTGTACTGATTTTGGTTGGGATAGAGTTAATTTTCTTCAAAGTAGCTAGTGTGCATTTATATTTTGGATTTGTGATGGAAACAGTGTGGATAAGACAGATATTTTTGTTACTGCTGAGCAGCCCTTACACAGGGTTAAGGCCTTTTGTGCCTCTCTCCTCACCCTACCAGTGGAGGAGGCTGGGAGTGCACAAGTTGTGAGGGGAAGCAGCTGGGACAGCTGACCCCAAGTGACCAAAGGGATGTTCCAGACCATATGGTGTCATGGTCAGCATGTAAAGCTGGGGGAAGAAGGAGGAGGGTGGGGATGATGGGAAAGATGGTGTTTGTTGTCCTAAGTAGCCATTACATGTGAAGGAACCCTGTTTTCCTGGAGACGGCTGAGCACCTGTCTGCTGATGGGAAGTGGTGAATGAACTCCTTTGCTTGTGCATGGCTTTTGCTTTACCCGTTCAACTATTTTTATCTCAGCACATGAGTTTGTTGACTTTAACTCTTCCAATTCTCTCTGCCACCCTGCTGGTGAGGGAGTGAGCAAGTGGTTGTGGGGGGCTGAGTTGCTGGCTGAAGTTAAACCACCACTAGTCCCGATTCTCTTCTCACACCTTATTTAAAATATTATGTACCAGTTGACTGCAGTGGAGTTATTCTTTATGTGTACTGGAGTTAAAAAAGACACAATGGTGGTAGACACATACAAGAATACAGAAATAAAAAATAGGAAAACAGAGATTTCACCTGTCTAGTGCAGGGCTACCTTCAACCTGGCAAATGTAATTGCTCCAGACAGTGATTCGGAGTGTGCAGGACAAGGGGGATGCAGATAGGGCTATACTGCACTTCAGTAACCCAGCCACATCCATGCTGTAGAATGCTCCAGTCCTGGGGCCGATTGGATGCCCTTGCAGATTTCATTATTATTTTGTGTGTGATTTTTCTAGTTTAAAGGACATATGAAAGTCTTAGAAGAGTATTGTAGCCTGTGAGATTGCAATGATTAAAAACAGCAACATTTGTCTAAAAGAGGAAAAAGAGGGATGTATCTCATGTTACTGTCTCTGCTGGCACTCAGGGAAGATCATGATGGCTGATGTGGTGTCTCTACGTAGCCCCTCTCAAACCCGCTCTGCTTCTCTGAAATGGGAGATTCCCACAATTGTCGTCAATGCCAGCTGAAACAGGCTGCTATATCTGCAGGAACATGCAGTGCTTCTGCACCCACATCTTCTTGGAGGGACAGAAAAGGGAAAGCAGGAACAGTCCTAAAGCTCTGGGGGAGCATCTGTGTATTTCGGGATTTTCCATGAAGAGATGTGTCAAGGAAGTCAGCCTTTTATTCTGACTTGAGGAGTCACTTGGAAAACAGCCCTCATAGAAGGAGTTTTGCTAAGCTTAGGGCTGAAAGCTGCAGTATGTTTGCATTCAGTGGACTGAAGAGGCTCTTGTGCATGTTTGTCTTTCTCTCAGATGTCTTCTCTGGATTTTCCACGGCTGTCCAATTTGACAGTGAATTGTCCAGTTCCCTTGATAAGGAAATCCTTAAAATTCTTTTGGGGCTTCCAGTTTAGGTGTCAATACCAGACATGGAGACCAAGACAATACTCATCTGTAGGAGAGCTGTGGGATCCTATTTTCTGTCCGCAGCTTCTCTGTGCTTTGTATAGGAATCTTGTAAGGACCTTGGCTTTACAAGTACAGAAAAGCCCTGGGTACAGGTAGGGAATGAAAGATTCTGAGCCCTCACTGAGTGACCAGGAACATCCATAGTGGTGTGTAGCTTGGCTGGGGCACTCACCAGGATACCCTAAAAATAGGAGAACTTCAAGCAGAGCAGTTTGGGTAAGAGAATTTTCAAGAAAGTCTTTTTACTTAGAAATTACAGGAAATGTCCTCCAAGTTACACTTTAGGCTTTTGGAAATATTTTTATTTAAATACACATTATCTCTCATAGCTTTTCAATCTTCAGGCTTCATTTATCTTGAAGTTTAGTTTCCTCCATATGTTTGCCATCAGCTGAAGCACCAGAGCTGATGAGCATCTTGGAAGTGTTTTGTCATGCAGTATATGAGTTTTTTTGCTTTTCAGCTAAATGTTTTTACATTTAACTTGCACTCCTTCTGAGAAGAGCTGAGTATTGACTATTAGTACTGTTATTTCATACTTACATAATAGCTATTCATTTGTTCGATGAGTGAATTTTTCCATTAAGGATTTTCAAGCCCCACATCACAGCAGTGTGGAGCTGCAATTGCAATTTGATGCAGTCTTGGATTGCACATAATTAGTGCAGAATGGTGCATGATGCCACCATCTTCCATACGATGAAAGCTCTGTCTTAGATGGTGCAGAGCACTTCCATTTGACCTAAGCAAAATTGACTCAATTTAGCAAATCACTCTTACTAAAGAGCATCTTGGGACTTAATAACATGCACAGAGTATGATAAAATGTTTGGTAAGTGCAAGGGTAAACAGGGATCTTATTACAGAAAGCTATTAGATAAATTTGCAAATGGATTTGTTTGTTTATCTAAGTTTATAAAAAATTCTGATGCAGTTCTGTAGTTGAATGATCTGTCATTATACTTCATAATTATATTCATTTGACTTTCAGACTACATTTTGCTTTTTACTGTTTTAGAATTTTATCAATGAAACCTAGGAAAGCAAAAGCAGAAAAAATTCAAATTTTATTGTATTAAGCACGATTCAGGATAGGGTTAGCACTCAGTCAATTCTTTTGGCCTGTTGTAAAGTCAGCAGATAACATTTATAGTCTGTCAATTTTTATCAAGATACTTTAGAAAAACACGGGAATAAGAGAAAAGTAGAAAAATTATCGGTGCAATTCAGGACTATTGTAGTTCAGGACATACATAGCAGATTTAAGGACTATTTTCTGGCATGACATTTGTAGTTGAGAACCAAAGAAAGTTTGTGCTCCATTAGAAATGCTATTTTATTAAATACATGGCTGTTTGAAAAATAGCAATTGAGAGCACCTTCCAGAAGCCTTCATTTCCCCCTCCAATCTGGAGGAAGGTTCGTTTACTTCAGTCAACATCGCTTGCACAACAGTCATGTAAATTCTCACAGCCTTTCCCTTCTCTGTTGATTTTACTAATAGATTTTTTAAAGTTTCATCTTTGCTTTTATAATCATTCCTTGCTGTCCCTTCGGGTTTTTCTGTGTTATGTCCATGAATCACTCACAACATTTTAAGTGCCCTTCGAATATTTGCATTTGATTCTTACTTATATTTAGTGCTTCTTCTCTTGACACCTCTTCTGACAAACTGTTCTGCCTTTTCTGATATTAATGTGATGTGTTAAAAAATTTTGTCTCCTTTTAATGCATTTTATCTGAATATATTGGTTATAAAAAGTGATAGATTACTGGTGGCTTGTTTATTCCCTAGAACTGATGCAGATAGAAGCAGCAGCTCCCTCACAGTGAACTCTGTCCTGATCCAGAGTGCTCTGCCTCTTAGTAGCAGGGAGGCTTCTCCTGTTTGTTGCAAAGGTTCCTAAAAACAACATACATTGAATAGGAGCACAACTCATTTGCCAGGGGCTAGAGGTCAGTGCCAACTCCGTTTTCAAGATGTCCATGTGTTCTGGATCCCAATGGCTGACAGGGCAGGTAAAATATTCCACTGTCTATTTCTGAACACTATCTTGTTTAGCAGGACTGTGAATCACCAGTGATCAAACAAGATTAGACTTGACCTTCTACTCTGTTTCTAAAACAAACACATTTTTCAGTCTCCATTCTACAACTTTTTTTATTCACTGCCGCAACAACTGATGTGCTCCACAATAAAAAGTTCAGCAGCTGTCCTGCCCAGTCTTTTAGTGTTGCCATCAAGCTTCCAAATGCACTCAACTACATCATTTTGCCCTAGATGAGAGTTCCCACCAGCTGCTTTTCTGTCATGTCAAGAGCCCCAACAGCCCTGCTGGGACATCCAAGAAACCAGTTGCATGCCATGAATCAATTGAGGTATCCATCCAACAAAATGCTGTATGTCATGTCTACTGCGAAATACAAAAAACCCGTAGTGCACCTTTGAAGTCAGAGTATTGGGGGAAACACAGGATTTAGGGAGAAGTGTGAGCAGGGCCACAAAGTTTGACAGCTGTCCAAATTCACAAGTTTAACATGAAGCTCTCTGCCGAAGGTAACAGCTCACACACTCTAGCAATGAACGGTCAGACAAATATTAATACATAACTAAATTAATTTAACCAACCAACAACACAGACTAATAAAACAGGGAGATCAGATCACCCTTAGAAACTGTTAAACTGAAGAAACCCCGAAGACTCTTCTCTACATAAATATTGCTGTATTGTACCCTCAGTTCCTTGAAGCCCTCATAGGGATCCATAGTTCTTAGTCTCAAAAATTGTTACCAAAGAATGATAGGCTGAAAAGACAAAAAAACCACATGAAAATATTGTAATACTATAAATTTTGAAAATCTAAATGGGAAATTATATGCTATTTATCAGCATTTTTTTTTTTTTTTCACCTGCAGTGTTGGACTAAACAGAATACTGTGAAAGTTTTTGTTTCTTTCCTGGACTAATAAAAAGAGGAGTCTCTATAAACCCAGAACATCTATCAAAACCCACCAAATAGACATGCTGCTTCTTTTTCAGTAGGGGCAGATTAGCTTTTGCAGAGCAATTTCCTAGTACTTTCCCTAAAACCATACTTTTGAAAGCAATGTCACAGTTTACAAAACTTTTGAAATGAGACATCTCATTTTGTGCTTTGATGCTTGCAGTTATTTAATGATGTTTACCAAAGAATGTTCATAATAAGTACATTTTGCATTTGAATGGTTTATGTAATCAATGTTAAAACACACAAGTTTCAGATATTAGGCTATATTTCTGACTAAAACTGACTGAATCCTTGTTCTTTATTGCCAAATCAGTGCTGGGATAACTTGACATGCTCAATGAAAAAACTTTTGAGAATCTCAAATATTTTGATTCCAGTAAACACCAGATTGCTCATTATTCTGTGGAACATGATGTCAAGCATTTTTGTTGGATTGATTAGGCACAAAAAGTGGAAAATCTTTCATATCAGCAGTAATGGTCTCTTCAAGACTTTCATGTCATAGTTCTTCCATTTTCAAGCAGGGATTTAGACTCTTCTTTCCATTGAGTCCCTTGAACAGGAAACAAGAAGTGCCTTCTAATTGGAAACAAGAAGTGCCTTCTAATTTTCTGGGTTGATGTGGTTTTTAAGTACAACCATTTTTTGTGTTGAGCAATAAACACCAAGGCGGTGTTGCAGGCGGTACTTTCTCTTCCCTATCTTTAATGAAGATTTTTACAGCTAGTCTTCTTTGTAATTCTGATACAGCCTGACAAGTTCAGTAAATTAAATCATGAAGCTTTTCTTTGCAGTATTTAGCAAAACAGCCTAGAAAGGAGATGGCAATCATTTTCATTTTTAGTACAGAAGCTAAAAATTGTAAGGCAAACTCTGTTACCTTTTGCATAATCCATGGAACAAAAGGTAGAAGAACAAATCGAATTCCCACCACAATCTTAGCAGCTCCTAAATCCTTCAAGGATGCTTGTCCTGGGTTTGATTACATTTGGAAAAAGTATAATCCAATTTTCTATTGCTACTGTATAAAATTATTTGCTCTTTGACTAAACATGATTTCCCATCCCAAGATCCTCATGTGATTTGAAAAGACTGCCCACATCACTGCTATATATGGATGTGTTGCTGCTAGCAGAGAAATGGCTATGGAGTCTTTTACTAAGTTTTTATCAATCATCAAGATATACTTGTGTTATCCTAAGAATACATAGGTGTGGTCATTAGTGGGAAGGCAGAAAGAAGAGTAAGGCATTATTTTTCTTCTCAATCTTTTTCAGACAGGCTTACACAGAATTCCCAGGACATACTGCATTTGAGACAGCAAAAAAAAAATATTCCTGTAAACCTGCAAAAAGTCTACTCTATATTCAGATGGAATAAAGTCAGCATAATGGAAAAGCAGTGTTGGGTTCCTCCTGAACCTCTGGAAAAGGCACAAATACTGGCTTTTAATTCTCTGTTGCTTTGCTGTTCAAACAGACTAAAATATCAGTCATGTGCCTTTTTATATGTCTGAATGAGCTCTCTTGACATTTCAAGGCTTGGTGCACAGTGGACTGGTTACTCAAGTTTTAAATTTCCTGTTCAGCTAAATAATACAACTTTTCATGGTCCCTCTTCTCTAGAAACTCTCTTAACAGTCTTTGAAAGACCTTTTTTTTTTTTTTTTACTTTATGTGTATCTTACACTTCAATATTTGTTATAAAAATTGCCCACAAACCACTGGCAACAACTTTCACTGCGCCAATAGGCACATGAGTATTTGTTTGACTGTGGACAAGGGTGGTTTTGAAGAAACAGTGTTAGATATTTCTTGAAAACAGCTCTAGGCAGCTCTGGTCATATTATGTAATTCTCTGATACCCAGGGGAACTAACTTTCAGCTCTGACGCCAAAGGAGACGCCAAGGACCAGTCTCAGTTAGTAATCAGAAATCTAACAGGGTTACTTTGCACTTGCTGCAAGACAACAATTTTTTTTCAATGGTGTTAGAAAAGATATTCTTGAAACATTTCTGCCTGCCTCCTACACACGAGAGGCGTTTCTGAAAAAGTGCATCTTGGTGGTTACACCTTAGTAGGTAGTAACAGGTCATCTGATGATTTGTTGCTCAGAGAGAAATTTTCTGTTTTCTGTACCCAGACAAGCTGCCAAGACTCTCTCACAAAAATATTATTATTTTCAACTCCGAATATCGGTCATTATTCCTTTAGTCCTTCAAGCAAGTGGCCTCACTGATCCAAGACACAGCTGTTAGAAAAAGGAAAACATGGCAAGGCCACACGTGCCACTTGTAGCTCTGGAAGGAATCTGTGTGGTTGCTGACTGCCTGAGAAGCACCCTCACTTATTCCTGCCATGCTGGAGCAGTGATGATCCTGCTGAGCGCCCTATGGAGCAAGGCCTCCCTGCACACGTGGAGGCAGCTTGGCAGCACCTGCGCGTCTTCCTTCTCCCTTCAGGCACTAGATGTACAGCCGAAGAAATGGATGCCACGTGGCAGTCAAAACCTGCACTCAGCCAAGACAGGTGTAATCTTGTTTAGGATCTGGAAACAGCAGGATAAAATTAAGAGCGGGTTAAGCACCATCTTGGAATTCACCCAAGGCCTGAGGTAGATTCTGCTACGTTTGGTGTTGCCATGGCTACACGAGTGGTTAAAACACACTCCAGAGTTTCTGTCTGAATGGCAGATTGTCTTTGACCGCATTTAGATGTATCTTGTGTTCTGTCACTGGGACCATGAAAACTTCTTGCTGACTTGGTTTGTAAGCCTAACCTCTCTCTACCCCAAAACTGCTCTGCAGAAGTAGTTTCTGCATTAATGAATCTACTTTTAATTTAAAAATAAAAATTAATATGGAAATTAAGGAGCTATAAATTTCAGTGCTAATATTAAAATAGTTTTCATTATTTTAGAGAAATATAGTACTCAGATCATTGTTCACTCCATGCTTTCTAAATGCACAGCTGAGGCTAAACTTTCCTGCGTCATACATTCATACCAAAATTTAGCTCTGAATAACCATTGGGTTTAGTTTTGTACTCACAGAGGACACTCTGAAAGTGATTTAATTACTATGTCTTTGTTTTTGACGAGAATGAAATCTAATGAAGCAAATCATATTTTCTTCACAAGTGAATTCAGTGGTTCATGAACTGGGTTATCTTGCATTTTTGTCCTCAGCCAATTTTCCCTGTTCTGCTAAGGAATGAAAGATTTGGGTCAGTTTAATGTAAGACTATATACAGAAAACAATGCAAAATAACTGAAGCCAACCTTAACTTTTTTAGTGTGAAATAATTTACACTGAGACACTGGAATCTGGAAAACTCTCAGAAAGGAAGACTGGCTGAAACAGATTTATATACTTTTATGGAAGATGGATAACGTTCTGCTTGGCAGGGAAGCCCAGGCTTTTACAAAGCCCAGCAGCCTTCTTTGAATGTTAACAGTGTGTTTCTGTTTGTGGAAACACAGCATTCCTGTTTTGTCTCCTCTCTGTTGAGCTGAGTGCATGCAACTTTTTCTTCTTGGATGTCTTTGTGCTATAAAGGTCAGTGGGGCAGTTTTCACTTGCCTCTGAAGGTAAGGGCCAGGTTTACTGGTGGCTACTGTACTCCAGCATCACTTCTTACCCTGTGCCCAGTAAAAGGACTAGCAGCATCAGCTGAGGATTTCTCCGCTATATGGGAATCAGGAGTAATCCAAAGAGTAGAGAAAGAATAAGCTCTGAGCCCTACTTTTCATAGTCACTCTCTGGTTTACAAAATTAAATAGAAAAAGGCATGAGCTCTTCCTTCTGTTTTGATATAGTAATTTCTTTGCAGTGACTTTCAAAATTGACTGTTTCAAAAGTCAAAATTTCCAGCATTCTGAAGCCACAAAAGTGACATTAAAAATGTAGACTTCTTACAATCACAGTGAGTCCAACACTGAAAAGCTGTGCTGGTATGGAAGAATGTGTGGTGATTCTTACAGACATGGGGCTGAATTCAGAGCAGTTGATGCTAAAGTGGATGTGACAATGTGGACACTGGCATGTCTTGAGCACTGGGAATGTTTGTAATATTCTGTGAGATCTGTCATAGTGTCAGCTCCACCTAATTTTCACTTTGTTTTGCTTTCATTTCCGTGGCTGTTTCCAGCCACATTGGAAGCACATGAGTGAGGTTAACATCTGGGTACATAGGAATAGGATCAGGAAATGAAACCACCACAAGTTTCCTAGTTAGTGGAAGGTAAAGCACTATGGTATGCGGCAGGAAATTTTCTCAGCATGTACATAGACAGACAGTAGTTATCCACTTTATCTGACCTTTACTTTCTCCTTCTTCAGTACAATCATACACGGTTATTTATGCACTTGGTATTAGAATTTCATGCTGTTATATCTGCACACATAGCATGTGTGTATTTAACCATGGATAAATCGCACACAAAACACCATTACTACATCGCAATACACAAAGGTATCTTCTAGTACATCCAAACACATTGTTAAGACCTTCAATTCTTGACCTGCCAAACTGCCTTACATGGTTTTCTGTCTTTCAGAAAAATTCACCTCTTTTTTTTCTGTGATGCTGGAGGATAACAGGAAACTGGATATCAGCTATCTAATATTTTGTTTTCCCCTCTTCTGAACTGGTTTTATCTTGTACTCCCGATTGCTGGTTTTGGCCAGGAAAAAGCTTTTGCATGACTTTGTCAAAACCTCAGAAAATAATATTTTTTGGTTTTCTATTCCTTTTTTTTTTTCCCCACTGCCAAATAAACATTTCTACATCAACATAGATATGCAGGCATCAAAGCACCGTGAAAAACTGTATAAGTCAAGCATTCACACTTTAGAAAGGCGATAACAAGCAGAAAGGGCTAATGTTGCCTCCTTTTTTCATGCAGCTGGTGGCCTAGTAACTCTCTTATGTGGACAGATTATTTTAGGTTCCAGAAACAGAGAGTGAGGGGCCAAGCACAGAATAGAGACAGTACTCAGCCTTTCCTTTCTGCTGCATGTAGACACGCTGTGTCACTGCACTGGGGGGTAACTGCTGCTGGAAATTACAGCCATTTTCAGTTTCAGCTGGGAATCTTTGGAGCTGAGTTGCCAGGGTACCCCTTCTTTCCTGATGACAGTCTTCTACAAAGAGTTTAAGTTTTATGTGGGGATCAACCCCATCTGGCAGGGTGACACCGGGGCGCCCGCTGCCCTCCTGCCATGCTGCAGACTGTCAGAATTTTCAGTTCCCGAGTCAAACCTCCATCCTGAAACTGAACAAGCCACAATTTTTAAGCCCTCCTTTGAGTTCCCAGGTGGACAGCAGCTGGGTATATCCCTGCAGATAGAGCAGAGCTGAAAATCTTCAGTAAGGTTATGGCACTGAAGTGATAAGGCCAACATAATGTACTTAAAATAGGAAATGTTTCACAGATGGCTATAAAGTGGAGTGCTGGCCTTTGGGCTAGAGTTTGAAGTTCTTGTTTCATTCCACTTACCCAGGACTGAAATAAAAACTATAAGAGAGAAAGAGGAAGAGGTAAAGCCCAACATTCAGGGATGAGCAGTGTGTAGCTTGCAGCTCAGCTTGCAGGCGTTTGTTCCTTGAAACATGGCAAAAGAAATTAGCTGAGAGAACTGAAGAGTGGATTCATTTTTGTTGAAAAATATTAGTCAGTTTGTGATTAAAAATAAAAACTTCTTTTTCTATAAGAATTACAGGCCACCCTCATCTGGGATATTATGACAGGAGATGCCCAAGAATGCAAATTTTGGTAACTAGGACACAAAAAGCAAAGCCGACCATGACAAGAAGGAGTATTTTGAAATACTCCTTCTGCAAGGATTGAGAAATACCTTCTGAAGACTTTTTCTTTGAAGTTTGAAAAGATCCAGTGTCTGATGATTTTTTCTCCCAAAGTTTTGTGATTAAGTTCATGCACATTATTATAAAGAGATTTTTTATTCTTGCTTGAAATGCATGTCTCTGTAGCCCAAACTGTGGTGTTATGATAGCCTGAGCTTACTGTGAAAACATTCCATTTCCTTCATTGCCCTTGCATCATTTCCCATTTTTATGGTGTTATTGTTCTTCATAACTAGTATCCTGTATTCTTCCCTTGCAGAGCACATAGAGTAGTAGAGGATGCCATAGATTCTTTAGACAGAAGCCATCTGTGAAATTTATGTATTTACATTAATAGAAAACAGTGAACTTGAGTGATGCTTTTGCAGTTTTATGTACAGCATAAATCATTTATTTGTCCTCTGTTTGTGACAGTCTGCAGTTTAAGCAAATTATTTGCTGACAAAAAATGTAACTGAAAATGTAGTTTCAGAAGCTTTGCTGTGCTCTTTTATCTGCTCCCATTTCTTCATGGAGCATTTTGATCTCCCCTGAAGAAATACTTTGAAAGTACAAGGCTTTTTTTTTTTAATGTGCTGCATGCTGGGTAATAATACGAGGACCATGTTCTAATTGAGCAAAAATGACTTCTCTTTAAAAACAAAAATTTTTGAAGTTTTTCCCACAGTGACTAGATTTTTTCAGCCGTGTGCACAGAGGGATTTCCTGGTGCCTGCTTCACACTCCTCCTTCCCACAGCTTGGTCTCCTTCCCCCCTTGTATCATGCTGTTTCCTACGTGGGCAGTTTTTAGAAAAAGATGCAAAAAAGCACCTTTTAATTTCTGCCTTTCCAGTAACTGAATGATTCATTGCAAAGCCAGTAGCAGAATGGTCTGATTAGAGCTGACCTGGCACAGCAGCACTCCCACCTTATGCAGAGCATCCATTATTTCACTACATGCAATGTTATTTTGGCTCCTGCTGGAGCCAGTCTTGATGTGACAGAGAAAGTTTAACCTTCAGAGAGTGGGAAGTAACATCCCAGCGTGACTGCCTTCTGCAAGTTCCTACCTCCTGGAGAAGAGAAGTCAGTCAGGGCTGCTCCCTGTCTTTCTCAGTGTTGATCTTACAGGTAGGCAGGAGGAGGTGAAGGTTGGGCCATAACGGGTAGGTCTTCTCTCTCCATTCACCTGCAAATTTTGGGCTTGGGAAAGAGCAGAGACAACTTCTTCTAAGCATCACTGGCAACACCCTGGCCAGATTTAACTTCTAGGGGTGAGATTACAGAATTTAAAATTTTGCTCAAATCCAACATGATTCATTGCCCAGAAATAAGTGCAGGCATGACTCAGAAGTTGCCTGCTCAGTGGGAATTTATATCCAATGACCAGTGTACTTGGCTACAGGGTCAGGATATTCCTGGAATATAGAAGTGTCAATGTCCAGCTACCAAAACCTGTTCAGTGTGACTTTGCCAATCCCCATCCTCCTGCCTCTTTCTACCCTGGCTTCCAGTGTTGCATCATCTTACACCCCAGAATGATGGCAGAAAACCAGACAACTGAAAATGCCTCAAATAGCAACTTTAGCAACTGATGTGCAAGTGGTAGATAAAGCTCCAATACATGCAGCAGTTATCATGGTCATAGTCCTCATATATTGAGATGATAGTTCAGGGAATAAGTCTCTTTTCAGTACTTCCCTTTCTCCCTCCTTCCTCTTCTACCCGATACTACAGCCGGTTAGTGCTTTCTGGCAAAATTAGAGAAGTGTCAACAACAGAAGTGTATTCAGGAAGCTTCACTGCTGGTGCTGGAGAGGACAAATGTCTGGCTTGTAGGAAAATAAGTGTGCTGCTATGTCTGCACCCTTTTGACTCCAACTCTTCCCTTTGCTATTGTAGTTTTAACTTCCTTCTGCATCCAGCAGCAGTGATACATTTCTGTCTCTGTCTCTGTATTGCAGCTTCCTGTACTATACCTTGTAAATCAGCTTTTAGGCTCTAACTTCCAAGTTAGAGTCTAACTTACAGCAGTTACAGGCCTGCTTTGAGTGGGATATGGACTCGATGGCCCCCAGTGGTCCCTTGCAACATAAATTATTCCCAGGTGTATGATTCTGACTTCACTTTTACATGTTTTAATGGCAGGCCACTTTCAGGGATCTGTGCCAGACCATGAGGTTGTCTCATTGCATGTTTGTTTGGAGGACCGAACAGCTGGATCTGTTTGAAAGGTAAGGTAAACTAAAAAAATTTGTGCTGTAAAAAGAGGTGTCAGACGTGAATATCTGTTCACCTGCATGTTAGAAATGGAATATGGTCGCTGAAATTGGATGTGGACAACAGATTTCTAAATTTTACTTAAAATGTGTATTCCAGAAAAGAAGAACATCATCAAATACCTCTCCCATGTTAAAGAGACGCAGATTTCAAGATGAAATCTTGAAGATATACATGCGCTCAACTAAAAGTTGCTCAACTCACAGGCACAAGGTCTGCAGGTTTTTCAGCCAGAAAGAAAAAGACTCGCAGGGCAAAGGAGGTAAAGGAGGAATCTAACCTCCCAGGGAATGAGTTCAACAGATATTTTTGCTCTTTTCTTTGTTAATGTTTTTATGTGTTCTATAAATATAAGAACTATCATGGAAGAATTCATTTTGTCAAGGAGCTGAGCATCTGGCTCTCTAAGACTTTCCAGTGCAGATGTGTCGAGCCTGGGTCCCATCATGATGACAAATAATTTTCACTGCTCTGTTTGACTGTCCATTTCTATCTGTATCCATTGTGTGTCTTGTCATCTACTTAGATTAATTCAGATTACAAATACTTTGTGACAGAGAGGTGCTGTCTTGTTCCATGTTTATGAGATATGTAGTATGATTAGGTGAACTTTTGTTGTATCACTGCTTTTTAACCTGCACTTGTGCCATGGACATATGCATCTGGGAATTGCAGCCCTTCTGAAACTTGTCTTCATCCAGCTAGGGAGCAGCTGTACTACTTTAAGTGACAGAGGAGGAAGCAGGAGAGCATTTTGAATTTTAGGAAGCAGAAACCTCTGTGGTCAGTGGAAAAAGACTCATCTTCTGTGTCTCTCTTGGTGAAAACACAGTGACTGTGACTGCTTTTGTAGTATTAACATATCACGAGCACAAGCTGTTCTTGTGGCATTTTTGGCTTGGCTGTCTCATAGGAAAAACAAGGGATGAGAGGGAAGAAAAGGAAATATCAAAAGGACTCCGAGTATCTGGTCATGTGTGTGTGTACATGCATGAGGTGGGAAGAGGGACAGAAATAGTAAGGGAGCAGAAATAAAAAGGGTATGAAAAGTGGGAGGGAAATGAGCAGAGGAAAGCAAACTTAAAGGAAGCAGATTTCACCCCTGTAAAAGACACAGACAGTGAACCTGCCAGGGAAGGATGCATAAGGGAAAAAATCCCCAAATCACCATGATGGAAAAGTAAAAAAGAAAATTAGGCATTCTTGGATTACTTCTATCAGTTTTTTCATAAATCGAATTAATCTGTTTACCAGCCATTTCTGTTGTCATCTGATTTTAGTGGTAAACATATTACTGAACTACCACAAAGAGTCCTTCTGGTTAAGTGTCTCTGTGAAATCCTCAGGAGTTAAGACTGAGAGAGAAACATGAATTTTGTTTTTCTGCTTATACAGTTATCTAAAGGGTTTGATTATTTTTAGATTTTCATAAATAAAGTATCTATGACTTTATTTCTATCCTTTATTGTTATGACCAGCTATTGACGATATCTGAGAGAGCAGGCAAGGAGAAACTGCATGAAATTTTTTTGGTAGTTGTTACTCTGTCTCTTCCGCTTTCTGTTCCATTTCACTAAAGAGGAAGTTTTTATAACCATGGACTGACATCTCCCAACCCATCTTTCGATGATGATGACATTTCAGACAAACACAGTATTCAGCGCTCATGTCAGAGTAGTTGGCACAGCACTGGGCAAGCTGTGGCTTTTTAGAGGCTTTGTGCCTGTGTGGAAAGACCAGGCTGCTGAGGGCTTGTATGAAGAAGAAATCCCTTGTAAATGCTGAGGAGACCGTGCTTAGGTATGCCCTGAAGAGTATCTCCCCACGCCTGTGTGTGAGGTAATCCAGGTGTGTCTCTGGCAGGAGTCCTTTGGAGGAGGCCCCTGCCCGTCTCTCCGTGGAGCCGGCCAGGGAGGAAGGTGCCATACAGACATACTGCTCCTCCAAGGCCTGTGCCATGCAGAGGTGTAACTCTCCTGGTCACACCAAGGACATCTGCCCGGGGACTGAAATGCTTGTAAGGGCAGCCAGCCCTCCTCTGGAGCAGAGCTGAGTACTGTGGGTGGCTGTGCAGCTCAGGGCTGCACTGGGAGCTCCAGGAGGAGAAACACTGGGCTCTGCTTGTTCTGTTTATCCACTGTACCTGCCATGACCTCCTGGCAGGGTAGAGCTGCTCAGCTGATAAATTACATCTGCTTTTAATGACGGCAGCTGCACAGCAAGGACTCGAGCCACAGTCAAGAATATGTACCAGCAGAGAAACCATGACCTGAGGCTGGACATGGAGGATGTAGGGATTCCCAGGAATATTTAAGGAAGTCTTACTGAGACTGTGGGGAGCTGGATATCCCTGAGACTAATTGGTATCCTTGGAGTAGATGGGATTATCGGTTTCACATACAAGTTTGTATTTACTTTTTTATTATCCATTCTATTTCTAATTTTAATACTTTGATTTTTCACTTTTTCATCTGTGTAATTTAGTAATTTTAAATAATTTGGCTTTTAGTTTTGACTCAGTGCCTTGGGACCAATCTATTCTTTCTTGTTTTCACTTCTGTCCATGGCATAAGCTCTGGATGACATATGTAGTCTGTCTAAATATCAAAGGTTTTTAAAAAAGGGAGAAAATGAAGAAAATGTCAGGAAAAAACATCACAGGTTAGCTGTGATTTACATGGAAAAACATTTTTAAAATCAAAGCTGGTTGCCAAGATAACTTCTAATGTTGAATTCCGACAGAAGTCCCTATTGCTGGTAAAAAGTGGACACTGCTCTTTGAACAAAGCCACCCACACCTAAAAAAGTGATTTTATCCTGTGGGCAGTTGACTGCAGTGCAGCTCTTAAAACCTGATTTTTCACCACAGTACTTCCGTGAAACAGCAAGTTGACACATTTCCTGACTCCATGGCAGAGCAGGTATTACAAAATCTAATGTGGCTTATACAAATCTAACCCACATTTCATGTTGACCAAACAGGTGTTATCTGCTCTGTTTGCCACTGTCTTCTTCCATCCTGCTTGTAAAATGGACATAAAGATACCAGTTCCTATGAGATAAGCTCTCATGTGAGAGCTAGAAACTTTCTGTCTCATTCAGGTTAACTCACTGACTAAGCAGGTAGCTGCAAAGCCCAAGCCAGAAGTCTTATAAGAGAATGTCAGTGAAAATCAACAATGTTTCTTGCCGCTGTGGCCTGGCTGGAGGAGGAAACTGTTGCTTTTCCCTAAGAATTCCTGGCTCAGGAACTCCTGGCGGTGTCCGGGCACCTCGCATACAGCTTCTCCCTCACCGTGCGATGGAGGCACGCGGCCAAGCCCACACAGAGCTTGCTAGCTCGAGCGGTATCAGAAGTAAAGAGTCCAGAGATGGCTCTTGCGAGGGATCCGATGTTTATTCTGACCGGCACGCAGGCTGGCCAGGTAGCAAGAGAACGGGCTCCGCCCGCCAAGTTCTTTATCAAGGGACACAGACAGGGGAGGGACAACAGCTGAGGGCCAATGTGGTGTGACCCAAGGTTAGAGTGACTGTCTGGCTGCTGACCAACCAGGGGGACCCTCCTCACACAGGTCACAAGACCAGGTGAGGGGATCCTGGCCAGCTGACTTGTGGGTGGTGTTAGATCTCTGAATTCACCCACCACTGAGCTGCTGAGCCCCCTGGTTCCCCAGCCATCCCAGCTGGTGGCTCGGGGACTGCAACAGTTTCTAGCCCTTGAAATACCGTGGGGGTAAAAAAAAATCTATTTTCAATTAGATACCGTGAGAAATCACTTAGCATCAATGGTTAAGAATTAGTACTGTCAAGAGCAATAAATTGTCATTTTACTGTTAGTCACTGGAGATATAGGCAGGATAAAGACAGGAGCAGTTTTCAAAGAACTTGGGAAGAGGAACACAACTTACAGAAGTCTCCAAGAAAACATGCTGTTCTGTATTTAGCTGGAGTGCTCCCTGTGCCTGCTGAAAAGGGTTTTCTTATAGAAATAAGTAGGCCTGCTACTTTATAATCCAGCATGTGCTTTATGAGACATATGGTCGGGGGCTAGTGAGACTCACAGCAAGGAATAAAATCTAATTAAGACGCAAACAAAGCTGAGTAAGGCGTGTGTGTGCTGACCAGGCAGGAGCATCCAGTGGAGTTGTGTGCAAGGATGCAAACAGTGTTTGACTTGGGAAATGCAGCTACTAGGGATACGCTAGCAACTATGATGGTGCCAACAGGCAAACACAAGTTTCTTGTTCACAACAAAACATTTCTGGAAGTCGTAGCAGCTCTTCTATGCATATCACATATTTTACTGCAAAGCAAAATTGAGAGGAAAGAGAAGAGTCAATTAAGGCCCTGTTGGGAATTTTAATGGACTATAAAGATGTATTTCATGATGCTGATGTGTAGATGATGATGGGGAAGTCATGAGACTACAGGCAAGCCAGCAAAGGACTTATGCACTGATGAGTAGACCAGCAGTCCTGTAAATGTCAAGAAAACTTTTAGAACAACCAAAGTTTTATGTCAGAAGCTGATATTTGCATAAAATCTCTGAACAGAATTCCCCCTGTCAAAGACCAAATTTGAATTTGGTATATGTCCTGTGAAAAAAACATACTATGTAGTAATGCCACAGCAAGTCAGACTATAACACTGCAAAGCAAATGTTCAAGGGTGAATATTGGACTAAACATAGGCATACTGAAGCTGAGGAAAACTCAGATCCTCTTAATTAGGAGTCTGTTGGCTTCTGAAGAAATTTGGAGAGTCCCAGGGAAACTAAAACTTCAAGGGAGTATCTAGATCAAAATAGATGAAAGACCCAGGGATGCTGTGAGAGATCTGACAGATCTTAGGTTTCACTGGAATCTCTCAGATTCTGTTACGTTCTGCTCTTGAAATCTTACATGATGACAGCATTGAGACTCAGAAATGCCTTTTTCAATAATAAGCAAAACTAAACAACCTTCTTCACCAAGCTGTGAAGCAGCTGGAGCAAGAGAATAATGCATCTGGAAGAGACTTGACTAAACCAGCTTTGTCATGAAGGTCCTGAAAAAAGCAGAAGAATAATTTTGGATTAAAAAAGACGTGCTTGTTGCTGGCTTTCCATTTTGGAACAGTTCTGTCTTTCAATCTTAGCTATTTCAAGGGTACAAACCCATCACAAACCACTGGAAAACATCATGTAAAGGCCATTGGCCAAATATTATCCAGGAAAGGTAGTCCCTATGACAGAGAAACTGAAGAGGGTGTATTTTCCTGGTGTATCTTGAGTGGTTGGGGAAATATAATAACATCATACTTGAATTTTTCACTCTTATGGCAAGGAGCTCTAGGTAGAGGACCATCACCTTTAGCAAATCCTAGGAAAAGAAAACTGTTTATGCCCACAAGCTGTCCAATCCATAAGGAGACAATGTCATAGGGACATGATTCTGTCACTGGTTGGAATGTGAGTAATGATGAGGCAGTAAATACAGATAATTCATACCTAGGATATTAAAAAGCCTTTGGTGAATTAGGAAATAAACATACTATTGAGGAATGAACATCCAGTGAATCTTATGAAATTTGTTAAGACAACAGTAATCAAGAACAGCAACGAATATTTTTGGAACTCCCAGCCCACCTATCAGAAAAATCAGATTATTTTGTTTTTACAAGAGAAAAGTGTGGCCAAAAATGATTTCTTCATTCTCTGGAACATGAGCTATCCTAGAGAAGCTGAAGCCAGGAAACAGAAGGCATATGGAAACTGAAAACTCATAAGGATATGTAATTCTTTCACAGTGCTCCAATATGCTGTAGCAGAATTCAAAAAAGGACCTTTGCTGTGCTGTTGTCAGTGTCCAGAAATGTTGAATAATACATGTATTATTTTTCTTAAGAACTAAAAATGAAATAGGTGTTTACTTGGAATCCAGAAGAGTAACTTCCCACACCTGTGAAATGAAAGTTCTTTCACACAGAAATAATTGAGCCCATCTTTTTGCATAAAACTTAATAATACATTAAATGAAAATCATGACCCTAATCATACACTTCCTTTGAGTCTGAAATAAGGAAACCAGCAAAGACCATTACATTTAAATTACTACCATTGTTTTTCTCAAAGCATTATTTCTTCCCAAGGCTCCTGCAAAGCCATATAAAAAGAGTAAAAAATAAAAAGCCAAGGGTTCTTTAAACAAAAGCAAGGATCAGGGGTTACTTATGCACAGCACTGTTGCTCTGCAGGGAGCAGAGATAGCTGAAGTGGGTCAGAAAATCAAGCCTCCTCTTCCTGGGCTCTGTTTCAGCAAACAGTTGGTGTGTACAAACAGCTCAGACAACACTTCATGAGCAGAAACCCATGTGCAATAAACCAGACTAGACAGAGAGACTGCTGGGCACCATGTTACTGATCCAAAGTCCATATAAAATAATGGCAAAGGAGGGATCTGCTATTGAGGTCAGATGAGTAGTTTATAAAGACAGCAGTAAACAAAGATAACTTCAAAGTTGGGG
Organism: Gymnorhina tibicen; assembly: GCA_013399875.1. Taxonomy (NCBI): domain Eukaryota; kingdom Metazoa; phylum Chordata; class Aves; order Passeriformes; family Artamidae; genus Gymnorhina; species Gymnorhina tibicen. Next base: position 1,507,289 of record VXAZ01003791.1, on the reverse strand, counting down.
CAGACTATAAAAAAATTAAAGCCTTTTTTTTTAAATTAAAGAAGTCTACTGAAATTGGGAAAAAACCCAGCAAGCTTCTTTTCCCTTCCAGCAGCTAGAGGGGAGTGGAGTTTCAATTTTATATATTGCTAACTAATCTGGAGCTAATATAAACTACTAATCTCTTACTTATGCCCCAGGTCTAACATCTTCCTCAGTCCAGCATTTGAAAGTGTCATTCAAAATGTTCAGGATATTGAAGTTTCAACTTTCCTGGGGAAATGAAGAAATAACTGTGGTTTCTGAGGAATATTTCAAGATTATTTTCTACTTTAAAAGCTGTTGCCACAGCTAAATTAAAAAAAAAAATTAAAAAAGGATTTCCAAAGAGAGTCAAGATGTCCAAAATAAAACATGATAATTGACTGTCTGGTACATCATCAGTGTTGCAGTTATCCCAAATAATGGAGACTCTCCACATGCATATAATTAGGCCACTGAAACAATCTTGACTCTGCCCCACAGTCCCATGGTGCAATAGCCATATGATTATGATTGTGATTATGATTAAAGATTCTCAGTCTAAAGTCCCAGGGCAGTATAAATTACTTTTTCATTTTGTGATGTTTTATTTTCATTTCTCTTATGCTAACCTCTCTTACCTTTGCTGCAACGAGTAGAATTTTGAGAAGGTTTAGAGATTACATGGCATTTGCTGCCAAGATTAGCATAGCTGAAAATTCATCTGCATGTAACTATTTCCATCAGTGAGGCTATCAAAGAACTCTTTTCAAACAGGTTTTCAATCCCATTGCTCTAAATGGGACTGAGGGCAAATGTCCCCTCTTGTGCTGTGATGGTCAGCACCTTGCTCTGTTTTCAACAACATGATGCTGACAGCAAGTTCAACCCCCAGCTAAGCTGCCCCATAGGGGCACCTAATTGGCAGGATGAATTTGCTCATGCTCCTCTGCTATCAGCTAATCTAAATCTCCACTTTCTGATAGTTCATTGCTGCTGTTTACTAGCTGAATTTTGTCTACACTCTCAGAAACCTGGAGTCCTTGGTAGGACAAGGTAGGTCCTGTTCTATGAGGAACATAAATGCATATTTTCTTCTAACTCAGGTAATGGGCCTCATGTTTTTGTATCAGAATTATTTGTGTTCAATTTTCCTTTTGAAGGTCCAAGTATAATGGCAAGTTTGACCACACAACTATTACATCTCCTGCTTTGGATCATAAAAAGTCAATGCACATCCTTACTGATAGCTATGTAAAGTAGTAAAGCTCTTTGCTGTTTTTGTGCAGGACAAGTTTTAGCTGGCTCGCTTTTCCAGGTTTCTAAACTATTCATTCTTGCTCCTTCCCACTCCCCATTTCTGAGGCTTGTTAGGTTATGGATTTTCTTTCTCTTTGTCTGCCTTTCTTTGCAAGTGTTCTCATTGCAGCTAAGTCCTTCCTTTCTGTTGCCATGCACAATTTTTTTCCATTAGGTTGCTAGGTATTATTAGGTTTCTTCTTATTTTACTCCTCATGTGACTTCTGCTCACCATCTCCTCCCAGCATTACCCCACACCTTTTATTCGTTACCACCTCTGCTCCCACATACAGAGCTGAATAAATTTTAAAAAATGAACACTGTAAGAGGCTTAAATGAAGATTCTTTGCTATAGCTAATCTTAAAAAGTAAAAAAATATAGCAAAATTCAAACTTTAAGGAATAGGATTTCATATTCCCCTGAAGAATGCCTTTTAATAAACTCCAAGTTTAATGCAAACAATTCTGGTGAAATGAGGAAGTCCTTGGCTTTAATTATCTAATCTATTGTCATGCTCAATAAACATAGCATAAATGATCACTGAGGTTAAACTATACTTCACCATGTTTCTTTAAAAACACATCATAGACTCTCTCTAGGATCTGATTTATTAAACCCACTTCAGCAAACAGCAGCATGAAGAAGAAATCAATTAATTTTCCTCCATCAGAAAGAGGAGCTAAACAACTGGTGTTCTATACCAGGTAATTCAAGTAATACATTGTAGATGTTCTGTCCCAGATGACAGTATGGAAATTACCTTCCTAAAAGCTGTGAAATACGTAGGGGTTTTTTTGTCTTTGAAATTTCCTCCAACTTTTTCTTCCACTGATGGTGCAGCAATGATTATACAGCTCCCCCACTGAAATTGCTTCTATCATACAATTTAAGCATTGGCTTGAGTTCAAAATGACACAGCATGGAATGCATGGGTCATTGTCAGAACTGATAATCTCAAGACAAGAGATTCACCACAGTTTCTTCTGCACCTAGCTCAATCTTCCTTTATGGAAAGTTGCTCAAGTTGCCCTTCTAGAGTCCACTTATTTCTCTTTCCTACCCAAAGCTCCTATTCTGCAAGTTTCTTTCTGAATTCTCCTCTTCTGTTACTAGAGCCCAAAGACCAACCATTGCTTGCCAGACTTTGATTTTTCTCCATTCATGATGAAGACCCAGGTTAGAAGAAGCTCTGACAGCAGTGTGTGTCCATTCCTTCTCTCTACCCCAGCCTACATGTAGAGCAGACCTTGCTCTTCACTGCTTCTATAGACAGAAAGAGCATCCCTTAGCCACTGCTGGCCTTTATGATTGCTCCCTTCATCTGTGGGGAAATCTAAGAGGATAAATGGTAGAGTAAAATAATAAACAGAGGTGATATAATAATGTTAAATGTTAAAAAAACCACCATAGTAATCTAATAATCTACCTGGTTCAGCCTTATTTGCTGATGCCAAGACATCTTTTACCACTCCTCTAAAATGTTGTGCCACAGCATGGCCTTTGCTGGGGTTTCACTCAAACCTGAATGGAGGGTCACATCTACATTTCTTTTATGGAGATTTTACTTGGTTACTTGCATTAGAATCACTGTCAATATATGTTGGTATAAGAGGAAAATAAAGCTGGTCTTTGTTGAATAGAGACTTCTTTTCATGTCTTTTCACTTCTTTTCACCTGCCAGACAGTTTCAGGTCCTCTCACATATCAGCTCTACAGAAAGAAAAAAAATGTTTCTAGATACTCCTTGAACAGGTTTATATTAAAACACCAGTGTAAATTCTCAATCAATGAAGATCAAAATAGTCCCTCTGACAGCAGAGCAGATTTGTGGCACATGAAATGTGTGAAAACCTTAAAAACCCAAATTGAATGGGCTTCTTTTGTATCACTAATTCCCATCTCTGGCAATTGCAGACTATTTTGCCAAATAAGCCATTTCATAAACCAATTACACTCTTTGGTTTTGATATGTGAATATAGTTTGCTTTGTAATAATAGAGCAAGTATTTTCTTTTTTTTTGGGGGGGGATGGGGGATTGCAAGGTGGGGAGAAGCAGAATGTATCTAAAAGAAAGATATTATTGTGCTGAATATGGAAGAACTATTTCATTGCCAAAGCAGAAGGAATGGAGAATGGAGTAGAAAATTTCTAAATAATCTAAGGTCTCTTTTCTGAATCTTGTTTCTGTTAGAGGTGGCTGCCAATAAGGTAAACTTAAAACTGAGATACAAGGACGCCCCATGCTACAATGTTTTCTGTACCCTGCACGCTAAGCAATTAATGTGGCCCCAGCGTCTGACACTGCCTGAACTCTCTTTGTAGAGCACACACAAGACCTCCACGTGCTTCTGAGTCCTTTCACTTACATTAAGTCCCATACAAGCTTGGTTTAGTAATCTCCATATCAGGAAATGCTACCAAGTTTCTCCTTCAAGTCTTGTAAAATACATGTTCTCTGCCAGGCCACTCAAGGACCAAAGCACAGTAGCATCCTTCCTTATAAAATTAAAACCTAATAGTGACAGAAGCCAACAACATTATTCAAGACTAATGAAGAAAGAGAGTCAAAAAGCAATACTGCTGTTTCACTGTGAAGCCGCTTCTGCACCAATAAATGTTGACTTCCAGCTGCCTCCCAGTCGGGGACAAGGCAAACCAAGCAGTATCTGCAGACTCCACACTGGTGAGCCTACAGTATCCTCAGAGCCCAGCTCTGTCCTGATGGTCTTGCTGGGAAGGGAGAATACACCCTGCCTCTCTAAGTTCTTCCCCACTGTAGCAGTAATGCAATTCATCTTGCTTTGGAAAATCGAACCGGGCCTATTATGAGCTTGCCTACTATTTGAAATTTATGGGTGTTGCAGCAAAAGCCACTTCCAAGAGAAACTATTTAAAAGAAGAAACTGTCCTCAGAAAGTTTTAGGAAGTTTTGAATTAGCTTTACACTCTGTACCACTAAGCCATTCTGTTATCAAAATAACAGCTTCCTGTTAATCTCTGTTGGTGAAATGCCTCCATTTCAAATCCTGATGTATTAGAAGCCAGATCCCCTGGAGCTTTCTTTACAAGGCCAGGTCTTGATGTGTATGGCTGTGAGATCAGATTGGGGCCTGAAGGATGATGGCAGCTGAATAAACACCTGCTGAGTTGCAGGGCAGGGGACTCAGAGGGGAACAGCGCTGTCCCAGGAGATCTAAAGTGGCGTGACACGATCCAGACCTTAATTTAAAATATGGGACACTCCCTTAAGCCGAAGGCTTTAAAGATAATGTAGAAACTGGAGGGAGGTCTGTTTTGTACTGAAATATGTCTTTCTAGTTAAACTGGCTATTATCTGAAAATAGAAAGCTGTTTGTGGGACTTGGTGTCTTTGGCTCCTGTTCATCCGAGTCTCATATTTTTGGAAAAGAGTTTCAAAGAAGTGAAACTCACCATACAATCTTGTGATAGTGTAGAAATTTATAACTGTTCCAATGGTTTCTGTTATTTCACTTGGAAGGCAGGAATAGTTTACATGTGGTCCCAAGCATGGGTGTATGTGAAAAGGGGATTTCTCTAAGGCTATATCCCTGTACATGTTTGGACATTAAGAACTCCAAGAAGAGTTGGAAGTAACATTTGCTTTCCAAAATGAAGTCTTAGGTTGCCTACATTTGGTTGGTAGCGCTGCCTAGATGTGGAGTGAAGCAAAACATGGAAGAAATGGAGGGCTTGAAAAACAAAGGACTTAACTGCATTTGAGAGGAATTTAAGAGGTGACTGAGTAGAGAATTTTGTCTGCCGTGCTCTCTGATAGTGGTTGTCTCGGCCACAGGTAGAATGGGGAAAATGGAAAGCAGCATCTTCATTGTTGTTCCTTTAGCTGCCGTTGCATCAGGCATATTTACGTCTGCTGGACCAAAATGATTACAGGAACGGTAGCCTTTTTGAACAAGTGTCTCAAATGCATCTTGACAACAAATACCTACTCAAAGCCAGCTATCATATCTTCCCTCAAACCCTTTTTAAAACCTGAAGACTTGATGACACAATCAAATAATTTCTTTACAGTGCTGGTGAACGTAGGTTCAGAAGCATTTCCTTGCTGTCTTGAGCCATCCCCAACATATTCCTATCCAGTCAAATGGTATTTGTGAGCCAATGGGAAAATGTCAAGTAATCGGGCTGCATCGCATTAAGTCATCATTCACCAAGAGCTGTGTTAGAAACAACTTTTGCTAAAAGAACTGGTGAAATATGTGCATCATTTTACAAGATGCCCTCCTACTGGACAGAAGAAGACTTCAAAACCCCTTCCAAGTGAGAAGGCTGTAAGCCAGAGCACCTGAAATGTAGGTACAATACAATACAGTGTATTTCTAGAGGCTGAAACAGACGTTAATCACCTTCTGGAAGAGAAATAACATGCTGATACTCTTCCTCCAATGAAGCTGTTAGTGCATTTCATATCAAAGTAGCAAAAGTTCTGGTCCCACCATTTGATGACATCTGGGATAAATTAAAGGTATTGCACTTATATTAAATAAGGGACGAGTTGCAGAATGCGTTGAGCCAGCTTCACTCACTAAAGATTTACAGCTCTCATAAGGAACTACAGCTCAGCTGGGCTCAACAATCTCGCACGCTTTTACATCAGCAGTTAAACTCAGCCAATGTTTCTCTGAGATATTTTTGTACTCTGTTCCCAAGCACTTATTTGGCTTCCTGGGCCAATGTCATTCTCCTAGATAAACAAAGTGACAGCAAGTTAGCCATTTAGATAATTTTTGTTCAAAGGAAAATACTTCCAGTTCAAATGATTTTTCATTAAAAGCCTTTTTTCAATGGAAAAATCTGTGAAGTTGGGCTTTTGTTCCTTTCAGTGGGAATAAACTGCATCTGAATACAGAGGAAATCTTAATGCATGTGAGATAATGGTTCTCGTTTGCATTATGAACATAAGGTCACACCCTCAACACTCTAAGGGCATGAAGGCAATACGGCTCCGTAGATGAGCTGTCAGAGTTTTGTGCTGAGGAACCCAGATTAGTTTTGCTGTGTTGGCTAACATGTCATGCAATAGCTGGGATGCCAGTCTTCATGTAGTCACTCAGGGTTTCTGGCAGTCTGGGCAGCTTAAAAAAGTATGGCAACACAGTGAAAGGGTACAGCTGGTGTGAGTCTGTTTCTGCGCTGCCGTCAGACTTCCTCCTGCAGGGGCATAACCTAATTCTGGCTGCAGACTCACACAGCTCTGGCCAGCAGAGTTTATAAGTAGGAGTGTGATCTACTAAAAAGTTTCTAATTCAATTATTGCTTTTTATTTCCTGTGCCACTGCAACAAGGATTATTTTATTTTGGTTTTGCATGTTATCATTCAACACCTAAACTTTCTTTGTACAGGTTTTCTTTAGGGTCCTTTTTCCCTTCTTTTCCCTCCTACCCTCACATTTTGTGTTTCTATTCTGCATTTGTAGATTAATTTTCAATTGGTAACTTAAACCAGAGCATTTTCTCTTTCACCAGGTCTAATATTGAAACGAAGTCAGGATGAAGGAAGGATGAGCTGACATTGTGAGAAAAGGGAAGGATACATTCCTGCTGTGCAGAAAAAGTGATGACTGCCAAGAGTAGTAATAAGCAGCTACAGAAAGGGCAAACACCTCACAAATTAGTCTCATTTGTGCTTGTAGTATCTCACTGTTTTCCTTAGCTTTCATGTTGCTGTCTCCCAGCTGGGGGCTGAGAACCCCATTCTGTCTTCCAGTACCCATGGTTTGCAGTGTCCCAGGGTAGTGCCAAGAGGCTGAATATGGGTTGGGGGTAGAGAACACTCTGTGTGTGTATACGGGTGTGTGCCTGTGCGTGTTTGTGGCAAACCCACTCCAAAGCCCAGCTGGAAGCAGTTCTTAACAGCAGCCTCAACATACAAATGTCAGCTATAGTGTCTTCACAAGCTCAGGAGTTGGAGATACCAGCTCCAGATGCACACCACTGCCTTCAGGATGCTGATGTGAGCCCTGTGTCACTTTCACCCTATGGACACATCAGGCAGAAGCTCTGAGAGCCGGGACAAATAGTGCTGAGAGGACTTAGCAGGGCCAAAATCACAGTCCTCCTGCAGGAATCATACCCATCCCAGTGGCCTCTGCTGACCTGCTGCTGGAGCTTGGGTGGCTGGTCTTGCTGTGCATCACGGAGGAGAGCACAGAACAAATGACAGGCATTAATTTTCCCTGTAAGACTGGCAGAATGAGCAAAAATTTTTCTTCACTGCTGTGTTTGCACAATGTATCCACTGAGCAAGTGCCCTCCCAGGAATCCTGCGGGTGGAAATTGATCTCTCCTGCAGCATCCTACGCCTAACCCACACAGCTGGCAAAAGTCATGGGACAATTTATGCTGGGGATGAGAGTCCACATGCAGGAAGAACCTTTAAATTCTATCACTTTGACACATAGACTTTACAACTCACCACAGAACTATATGAGAACATTAAAGCTTTTTCCATCCACAGTTTTGAAATTCACATTGAAAAATTTTCTATATAAGTGTTCTCATTTCACATACTTTCTGAGAAATGCTTCTCATTTAATCCAAATATGCAATATGGATGCATTTATACTAATATAGAGCTGTTTATTCAAACAGACCTCATTTTGCACATATTGCCACAATTGATTTTTTGTGATTTACTAGTGCCCCAAACTCAAAATCAATGGCACCAGCGTGAAGAATCTACAGATAGCCTGAAACTATTCGCCTAGCCCTGGCAATTTATCTTTCATCGTCACCAGCTATTCCACTGCAGAGCATTTTGATGGAAATGTTCACTTGCTCCGACTGTTTTAAGCCTTGCTGGCATTTCATGTAGTGTAAATATTTGCTGGGGGGCCAGGTGGTAAGAGGTTTGTATATGTGCTTCTGGAGTGATAAAATGAGAGTCCATCTCCTCCACACCTATTCCCAGTTGTTGGTAACATGGTGTGGTATTAAGAAAGGGAAATGAGGGCACACTTGGCACCATTTTGCTGACTGTTCTGTAAAGTGAAGCCTGAAGAAAATTGACTCTGTATTGCCTAAAGAAAAGAATTAATTCATTGATGAGCAATATGTATGCATTTATTCTGGTTCCAACTCTAACATATTCTTTTTCCCCAGTTCTTGGTATTGTAATTAAAAGACTTGTTTACTTGATGCATCTCCCATGCACCTTAGGAATAGGGAGATGGGAAGAAAAGAGACCTGAGCAGCAAAGGAGTCATTAATGATGGGGCAACAGAAGGGCTGTGTGCTATGGTAGCTGGCCATCAGTGGTCCTGTGTGGGCAAGCAAAGCCCAAAGGAAAAATGCTGGTCAAAGTTTCCAAGTTAATTTCCAAGTTCATATTTTGCTTTTTTTGCTTGAGAGACACTATGGGAACTTTGACTTTTCAGCTCAGCCATGATATACAAGGCTCAATCTTCAGTCTTTTTTGGAGCAGGTTCAGATGTTTGGTGTATCACTGAGATGCTCCTAGTATCACCATAGGCAATCAGGTGCTGGTGCTCATGCTGAATGCAGGTGTCCAGCAACTCTTGGGACAATACAATCCCATTTTGCTAGTAGAAAGTGTTTCTGTCCTCAGGTAGTGTGAGACAAAACAAAAAAGTATGATTTAAAGGCTGTGATTCAATTAATTTCTTTCACACACCTGCTTCCTACAGATTACACCCAAATAATATACTAAACAAGACAACAGTTTGGTATTAAAAGGAAGCCCTGCCGCATGTTATGAATACAGGACCCCAGGAATGTGCTCTGATTAGCATACCTACACAGATCACTTGTAACTTTGGGGTCAAATTTAGCAGCAGAAATGAGAAACAAAATTATCACGTAAAGGGAAAGATAAAGTAAGATGCAAACAGTTTGTGCACTCTAACCCTGCGTCTATGAGGGTCATATAGTTTTTTTTGTTAAAATGACCCAATCAGTAATTTGCAGCCTAAAAAGTACTTTATATGTATATGGAGTCTAATAATAGTCTTACAGCCTTCATTCCTTTGCACTCTTAAACTTATCTGAGATACTAGTATGCACTCAGACATACTCAATATGTGCTCCACCTGTACCTCCTCACTCTCCTGCGGTTTTGTCTTCAGTCTTCTTATGGAAAATGAACTATATTTACCTACAGTCTATGCCTGTTTATGCGTTGGTTCCCGAGGTTTGCTGAAATGAGTTACACTGGGGATTTGTAAAAGGCAGTATACACTAGCAAATAAATTCCTGGAGTCAATCAAGGAGTCAAACACCTTGAATTGGATTTTTCCTTCTAGATGCTGACATCTTATGTTACACATGGCAGCTGACTTACTGCAAGCTCCTGCCTTCCAGGAGTAATCACTTTTCTCAGCCATGAGATGATGGGCACTATGTAAACCCCTATATTTGGAATGTTTATGTGATTACAGAGGAGGCTGTCTGCATTACAGTGCACTTAATAACCTTCCCCTTTGCAAGACTAAGCCACTGAGGGATGGTTTCGGTCTCTACATGATTCTCTGTTTTTAAGAAAGAAAATGTAATGAGCTTTAAGCCTCTGTAAAAATCAAATACATCAACAACAAAAAACTATTAATGAGGTGATGATCTGGATGGCCTACCAGGACAAAGAAGCCAGTAAAAAGCAAAACCATAGTAGGTAATTTTGAATAGCTCTAACCTCACTAATTAAAACTTCAAACCCTTCACAAATGCTATGACATTACATGTCGACGTATTCCTTTCTATTCCTTTATCCTGGATTGTTTTCCAAATGACACATCCTTCTTGCCATAGCTCACTCTGAGGATGATGGTGGTAAAGTAATAGACATCCTAGAGCTATTCTCTGCATACTTCTGCTTATAATTCTTTACAGAGAAAAAGCTATCATTTTCTGCTCACCAACTAACTGGTGTTTGAAGACTTGCCAGAAAAAAAAGTGCACAAATAATTGCAGGTATTTTCACACAAAACGAAAACTGACCCCAGCGTGCATGGCAGGTTAGCAGGTCCCAAATTATTTATACATTTTAACAACCATACATGCCAGAAATCTAATAAACTGGCAGCTTGCTGGAAAATTGCATCTTAGAAATTGAATAGAGAAAAGCTGTTTGCAGACAGTAAAAAGGAAAACAGCAGTCCTAGACTATACTAAATCCTGGGAAATAACTAAGTTTAATACTATGCCTCATGGCTATGTGTTCCCCAGGCCTTGCTGGTCTTGTGTCAGGATACATCTCTCTTTTCCAAAGGACTGCAGTCTCTAAGTGATCCGTTTCACGGATCCAGCCTTCTGCTGTTATCTATCTTCCCTTCCCAACCTTTCCAGCCCTCCACAGAGAAATTCAGCCCTTGAATGTTGTCTGACATGGTTAATATCTTCCCTTTCAACCCACTTCCCTGGCGTGCCTGTTAATATTCCTGATATTTCATATATTCCATGATGTGTCTATCCTTAATCACATTTCCTGATTTGCTTTGTCCAATTGGTTTAATTTCTTGCTATGGAGGTTGTCACTAGAAGAGTTTTCTGATAAGGTGGGGAAAAGGCCCTGAAAACTCTAGTGCCTTTGAATCCAGTCCTCTGGATTTCACAAAACCGGCCCACCTGTGGATTTTAGTCTCTTTTATAAAATTGCTTTCATCTGAAATACTTTTACCTTCTTTAAGAAAGGGTCTTACCCTGGGATTGTTTAGTACCTGCATCCACAATTTCACACTTTGCTCCTGTGAAAAGCAATGGTTTTATCCTTTTCTCTGTCCTTATACCCATCCAGAGAGATGTATTTTATAAACAGCGAGTACTTTGGCATATTTAAATAAGCTTTTGGGAGTACTTAGAAAGAAATAAGCTGATTTATGTGGAAAAGAAAAAGATGAGGCCGGTGGTGCAGGCTGAATTCTTAAGCTTTGTAGGTTTATTTTATTTAGCTAAACCACAAAATGTCTAGAATATTTAAGTACCTCTTGTAAAAAAAAGAGTGTAATGTAACTTTAGCTAAGAAGTCAGGAGGAATAAAACCTGCTATCAGTAGAAAAGATGTTGTTCAAGACAAATTTTCAAGCAACAGGGCAGATGGACAAATGTGTAAGTGCCCAATTCTATCAAGTTGCGTGAACCAAGGAGAACTAATCCTGAAATAATTACACAAGATTTACGTATAGAGAAACCAGAAAAGGGAAGTTAAAAGAAGAAGGCTAGAACTAAAGCAGAAAATGGCTTTACAATCCACACAGATTGTGTGTTTTACCACTGGATTCAGACAGAGCTGAAAACGTCAAGTCAACCTGAGGACAGCCAGATTATCCTGCAAGAGCTAAACTGTGTGCCTGGCCAGGAGCTGATAGAGGAATGATAACAGCCAGTGGGTAGCTGCTGATTTAAAGAAAAGCGGTAACAGTTTGTTCAGAGAGCAGATGAGGTGCGGAAATGATATTTGACATCGGTTCAGTGTTTTGACCTCACTTGTCTTTGCTTTTTTTAGCATCTCCTGTGCTGGCTGTATCATGTCATAGTTGCAGAAGGAAATTCAATAAGCGCTGCCGGTATTAGTGGATATTTGTCCCTCCCTTATGAGAAAACAGGCTCTAGCTTAATGGCAGCCCATGCTTTATTACCAAAGTCTGAAAAAGGGCATTAGCCATTTTGAGTTACTTACTAACATGACTAACACTGTGCAGACTTTTCTGTGTTTCGCCAAGTTTTTTTCAAGTTCCTCTGAGCATTTAAATGAGCTTCCAGTATTTCTATAGAAATTTCTACTTCCACAGTCTAATTACATGAAAATATTTATTAATTACTTGTGTTTTCAGGTCCTTTCTTAGGAATATCTAAAAAACCACAAGCAAACAAGGATGACTTCATTATAAACAAGACTCACTTCAAATACAACTCACATAAGTCTGTAGAATTTTCTTGTTTTTTCACCCAGACTGATCTTTCACATATAGACATATTGGCATTAAATTTGATTTACCATGTTTGAAAATAATTGAGTAGTGGATTTACAAGAGTTGGTATTGGGATGTATCTTTTTTTTGTTGCTTCACTCTGACACAAATGAGATTTGCAAGTATGTTTAACAAGATTAAGTGATCTTTGTTCAGTTTCTCTCCTTCTGTTCTTTCTGTGCAATTTAGAAGTTAGAATTTGAAAGAAAAACAGGTGACAACAGCAGCATATCCATGCCTATTTTCCAGCAGCAGTAAGAGGGAGAAGACAAACACAGTGATAATAAGCTCATAAGGGTGGTATCACCATGGTAAATTGTCAGAGTAACTCCTCAATAGGGCACAGAACTAAATTTAGAAGACTACACTGCTGGTGAGTCATTTATCACTGCACAAGTAGCATGGTCTTCTGTTGTGAATACATCTACTGTGTTCTCAATGCATGGGGATGCAGGTTGGTGGTGATGGAATTATACAGTTATACAAGTTATGTCTTGAATTGTCACAGGTGAGGTGGAGTAAACACCAACACATGGTGGATCTGGATATTGGGGTTTATTTAAGAACCCCTGAGATTAAAGCTTTTACTCTGCTGGATTTCCTCACACACTCATCCTCTCCCTCCCCACCAGCACTGTGTTCCCCAGTCTCAGTGTCCCTCTGCACAGGGAGGTGGCTGCTGGTGGGGAAGGATGAGCAGAATGCCCAGTCAGGTGATGCTGTGCCACTGCTCACAGGTACCAGTCTCAGATGTGAGAGGTCTCTGGTCTAGCAGCCAGGGTGCCTGCTCGTTCCCAAGCACTTGTTACCAGGCAGTGATCTGATCTCCAGGGTCTTCTGCAACTTCCAGGATCTTTTCTCCAGTCGTGATCTTCACTGCCTTCTTTTACAGCCCCCAGATTTCCCCACCTAAATAGCCAATGTGCAGAAGGAAACACACGATCAGCTCCTAATTGGTGGTTCTGTCTTACATCTTGTTATTAATTGGAGGAATCAGGACATGCCACAGTTATTTAGTCCCAGTGTTATCAAAATTTACAGTCAGCCCATACCATTTGCAGCTAGCAGGCTGCATACTCACAGCTCCTGCTTGCTTATGAGTTCAAAAGTTCACTTTTGGATAGTCACCCACTCACCCACAGACATGCAATTATCTTCTGCCTGTCAGTGTTCACAGTCTAAATTATCTTCACCTACAATAGTTATTAAAGAAAAAAAAGAAGCAGGAGCTAAATCTTGATGGAAAAATAATTAGGTTTTTTCTCAAAATAAAACATCTCAGTGACTCTGGTGCATCTATGGCAGTGGTAGGATATTAGGACTGCTGCCTTAGTGGGATACCAGGTGCAAAGGCATGCACTAAAGTTAGCTTGTTATGGTTGCAGTGTAATGACTCTGAAATAGAAAACAGGCTTTTTTTTTTTTTTCTGCTACCACACTATACACTAGCCTGAAACAAATTTCAAATTTTTGTGTTTAGGTTTAGATAAAATCAATAGCAATTTCAGGTAACACTTAGAAGCTGTTCTTTCTTCTGAAATTTGTCATATTAGGGCACAGGTTAGAATTCTTTTACAGATTTCCAAGGACCATGGCTGTCTTATAGGACCTTTGGAAGAGGACCTGTGTAGTACATTGGCTCTCTGGAAAGGCTAGAAAAACTGAGCTCATGCCCAAGTGGGGAAGAACTGGAAAGGGCTATGCTCTTTATATAACCGTTTTTTTAAATACCCTTCCTGTGGGAGATCCAGAGGAAAAAGAAAGAAAGAAAGAGGTGATACTCCTTTCTGAAAATGCACAGGGTGTGCACAGTGGCAGGGTAAATATCAGCAGGGAGACCACTGCCTAAGGTGCAACATTAAATGCACGAAGAAACACAGCCAGCAAAGATTTCAAAAGTGGCCAGTATATCTATTGCATTGTATTTTACCTTTGGGTGTTAAAAATATCACGAAAATAAATGTGCTTTTAAAACAGGTATTTTCTCAAAAACTCCTGCATATAGTCACTGTTTCAGTATTGGCTATATAAAATGATAAAATGAGATTAAAGGAGCTAGATTATGCTCTTAGCTCTGCAAACATCAATCTGGAATAGCTCTACAGAGGTTTGTGGAATTATTTCTGATTTACTGTAGTATAGCTGTGAGACAAATTGGCCTAAGGAGTATAGCTGTCTAATATTTTCTTCTGTATACTGCTTTATTACTTTGCACACAGAGAAGTAGACAACCTTCTGTTATAGGGTGATTCAGTAGCTCCCCAAGACACTGCCGTACCATTATAGCCACACAGCCAGCCAGATGCATCAAGCTGACAGCTAAACAGACTCTTCTTTCAATTCCTTGGTGTCAGTTGCCACCCAGTGATTTACATCTGGAAATGAACGTAAAGAAAATTATTTTGTGACAGCCTAGCATTTGGATTATGTCTTCATTGATCTAAACCTACTATGTTTTGAAGCAGAAATTTAAAATTTGTCAAGACAGTAGGCTCTGTGTCCAAAATGTCTGTTCCAACAGAAATGACTTTAATTTGTTATTACCTTGAAAAAGGAGGAAAATAAAAACAATTGGAAATTGCCAGACACATCACAGATGTCACAGAGCTGTGCAGATAAACATTTCAAAAACAAAAGGTCCAACCACAGTGGAGGTCTAGTAGAGTGTGTGTTTGCTGCAGAGCCTTGCAGCAAAGACCTCGAGAATTGAAACCATGATTCTGAGTGAAGAAGGCAGCATCTGTGCTCTTAGCACTGCTGCGATTCATGTTGTCTACAGACTGGCATGGGGAGAGAAAGGATCAGGAATGAAAACAAGGCTTTGACCTTCCTTTGCCCTACTGCTGTAAAGATTTACGGGGCTCAAATCCTCTAAGAAAAGAATCTGGCTTAGAAAAGTTGGATAATAGAGATTGTAGGGGTGAGAGTTTCAGCTTCTTCAGAGGGATGAAAGCTGGACCAGGAAGCTGGGATAGGAGAGAAAGGTGTAGTTGCTGAGGGAAGAGTACAGGTGAAACAAGGGCTTGTGGAAGGATAAAGAAAACAAAGCTGAGACACAAGATGGAGAGATTTCACACAGACTTTACAATGATAAAAAGGCTCTTTTAGCAAAGAGTTTGTTTTCAAGTTCTGGCTTCTGCTTGTGTAACCTAAATTCAATTCCCCTCTGACTTCTTTTGAGATGTAACAGCAACTAAACTTTTTTCCATAGTGTTCTACATCCGTATGCTGTGCACAGTTTATTAATGAGGTTTATAACATTTCATTTGTAAAATTACAGGTTGATTAGCATTGATATCAGCATTGCTAATGCAGTAGTGAAAATCAAAACAGTCTCACTGGTTTATGGGACTCGGCTTGTTTGCCTTACTGGGTCTCACTCAGACAAACTCAGTGAAGCTAAAAAAATTTTCTAATTAACGAGCAAGCACTCTGGACAAGATCTGTGCATCCTCTTTCACAATGTCTTGTTTGATGTCCTGAATTTACCAGCACTTCAGAACACATAGCTGGGAAATGCTGCTTGCTCTGTGCTCCCAGGAACCTGATGTAAAAGTCTGCTCACTACACACGATTTAGCATATATGGAATTTTTCACTAAAATGGAGTAAAAGGGTTGATCTGGGAAGGCGTGCAGCCATGTACAGAAGCAGGTCAAGTTGTAATACTGTCCATAAATCTTATATTTGAAAAAATGGAAGCATGCAAGCACTGTGAAGTTGTAAGTTCATGTGAAAAAACAAAGGTTCAAAGGAGAAGGAAGAGTTGCTTGCCCCAAAACCATGGAATATTGCTGCTTTGGCAACATCCCTGGATGAATGAGTCAAAGTTTGTAGAGAGAGAAAATGGTTTTAAAAGTGGAAAACCAGACACGCTTTCAGACATATAAGCCCTTATTTAAATATGACATGGAAACAGAAAACATTAAAGTTAAACACAAGCTGAGAACAAGTACTCTGAACAAAACTATAAACTTTTACAGAGTGACGTGATAAAGTAGTTGTAGCCAATGTGAAGAAGAGAAAATCCTAATTTATTACTTGTCAAAAATGGTGGTATGTGAGAAATGGAATGTGAGAAAAATAGATTGGGTTTCTACAAAAGCTATGATTTCTAATATTTATTGATTTTAGTTCTCAAGACCATCTTTTGCAGGCACTTTGTAAACAGGAGAGATATCTCCCTTGGTGGTGAGAGCAGGGAGGTTGGTACCAAAGGAGCCATATGATGAGAAATTATTTCCTCCTGGTTAACTGGGTATTTTGATCCTTGATCCGTTGTCTGTGTGTGTTCCTTTTGATGTGCAGTGGCACCTTAATTTCAGCTGTATGGTTTACATATGGACACTTGGTGCACTGGATCTTCCTGCAAATACAGGAGCTAGAGATTTTCATGGTACTATTACAGGAGCATTAATTCTAAGATGTGATAGTATAGTGGCAGGTTCTATGCTGGTTTATTCACGCTGGTCATAAGGAGAAGCTTGTCCTAATGATGATTTTAGGCAGGTGGGAGAGCTGTGTGAAGCATTTTTTCTTACAAAAATTCATAAACAACATTATCCATTTCTAGCAGGCATATCTTCCTCACACCCTTCAGGTGCAAGGGCTGGACAAGTATTTCCCACATAACTTTTCTTTCTTTCTTTTCCTTTAACGAGTCAGAGAGGAACCAAATGTTGAGTACAGCCATGCCCAGTTGTCCCTTAGATAAGTCACTCCAAAAGACACGACTGCCTTGAAGCTTTGCTTCCCTAAGTTGTTTGTACCACAGCTGTTCTGTTCCATGCAGGTGAGCTGTTGAGATAGAGAGCAGAAGATGTACATTATGCTCATTTTTTCAAAGCTGCACTGAATTACATTTCTGCTGGAAAACCTAACAGTGCATTATTCTAACAAATAAAATACAATTTTCCCCCTCCAGGAATAAGCTAAGCAAAAATGAGATGATACAGCACAAGAAAACATTTAAGAAGCATACAGCTGAGTACTGCTTAAAATTCAGGGTCATGTTCTGCCCTCAGGTATATCAGATCATAAAGCTTGTGGAAGTCATCACACAAATATGTATTTATCTCAGGCTATGAATTTGCCTTCAATTTGGACATATTTATTTTTCCCGCAGCCTGTCTACCCCTTTGAACTCCTGTGTAAATGCCAGATCTGCCCTGCTGCTATTTGCTAGTACAGAAGTACATGAAATTGGGAAGACAACTTGTTTAGATTTTTTCTTTTAAGGAAAATCCTCTAGTAGTCTAAGGCAAATCAGCCACTGGGTCAGTTCTTGCATACCTGTTTGGAACCACGAAACAGAAGAAAGAATGATTGGAGAGCTCTCTTGTCTAACAGGCAGGGGCTACAACTAACTTATAAGGATATCAGGTAAATTTTGAAAGAGCTTAGACAAATTACAGGTCAACTCCCATTTTTATAACTGACTTCTGAGTCTGAATGTCAGTAGTAGGAAATAATTTCAGTGTTTCTCCTTGTATCTGAGTGTACATTTGGAACAATCCTAAAGCTACAAAAGGTAGTATCTGAAGCAGCACCAGGGACCACCTGTGTCACCTTCTTCCAAACCCCTTTACCAACCTATGCTTGATGAAGAATGATGTTGTTGAATCAGCACAGTGAAAGAATTGCGTGAAAGTAAGGAAAAAAATGGAGGATTCCTTTTTAGAAGTCATGGACATTCACAAACATCAGGAATAGACAGAGGATATGTGGGAATCAATTCAGCAGAAGTTTCATTTTCATCTGCTTGGAGGTGTCTTTGGACCGTAGGAGGAATATGTGATAGTGGTTTTATAATCACAAGAAATTTGGCTGTAGGATGACATACTGATAGAGCAATTTGTTCCTGGTTTTACTCAGATTATTCACTAGTGTAAGCAATATGTTGGCATGAACAGTGAAAATAGAAAGCACATCTTTCCCATTTTTAGTCAAGGATAACTAAATGTGTACAAAGTACAATGTTAATAATAGCTTCACAGTGTGCATCGTGCTTAAAATAGTTACTATTCCTGTCTCACACAATTTCATTAGCACATTTGTGTACAGGGCTTAATTGACAGAAGAGTAGCAGTTCTTATAGGAACCATTTTTAATGGACATTTAATTTTTAAAATAATTTTTGAAAAGCGATAGTATTGGAAAGACTAATGTATACTGAAAAGTGAGATGTGATGCAATGATTATCATTCCTTAGCCCTTTTAGCTTAAAGGTATACTCGCTAAAATACTAAAAACCCTAAAACCTAAACTGAGTTTTATAGAACTCAGAGAGAAGAAATTATTATAGTTTGGCCTTCTCCTGCAGTAAGAAATCAAAACAGAAGCATAGCTGCTCTTGAGGGATTTTATTAAACCAAAGAACGGAATGTGATTTTTGAAGATAATCAATGATAAGACTGCCAAAGATGCACAATGCAAGTGGACTTCTGCCAGCTGTAACTGAGGAGGATGCATCTTCATCTTGCAGGGGTTGTGTTCAATGCTGTAACAAATAGCCCTGCCAAAATGCTCAGTATCTGCTCAGTAGGTTTGCGGGACCAGCTCTGGAAAATTTTAAATGAACTGTCATAAGCCAGTTACTGCCTGACTTCCAGTTTTATGCCCATCAATGTAAAAGACAAAAATGTGTTGCAAGACATGTTCCAAGGGTCAAAGATCAAGGGAAGCTGCAGCTGACTCATTTACAAGGAGGCAGCATGACGAGGGTCAGAAAGGTATGATATAGGGAAGGGATGAAATTACCAGTGGTTTGACAAAATATCAGATGCACAGAGATGGTGCTTTGATATTCAGAATGATTCTTGGGGGCTGTGTGGAAGTGTGGAATGACTTGGTTAGCAGAGAGGCTGTTTCCAGAGTGTCGGTCTGCAGGAAAGTGTAAGTAGATACAGTGTGTGTCAGAGCGTTTTCTAGAGACACAGGTTTTGGAACTGACAAGGGATGGGAAATCACATTAAACACTCTATGCATGCCCTGAATCAATGACCTTTTTGGATATATTGCCATCCCTTTGAGCTCCAACCCAGAAGGGGTTAGTCTTAGGAACATCATCCTTTCAGTGGGAATTTTATGCTCCTTCCAAAAAAAGTGAGTCCCCATTGCCTGGCTAACAGGCAACGACATTCGTTGATAAGAATGTCATACAGTGCATGTAGAATAAGAGGCATTGCAAATGAAATCATGTCAAGCAGAGATCTCACCAGAACCACAGAGCTTTAGAAGGCAGATGAGCCTACAAGGGTCCTCTGTAGCTAAAAGAGAGGTACAGGCAAACATCTTGAAAGAAAGAACTTGTGTTACTCAGCTGTGTTAATATCTGGGTCACCCTCTGAAGGTGCCTCTACTGACTCCATAAAGATCCCAGGGAGACTGCTGAATTAGGTCCCTGAACTGCCTAAATGTCTGCGTGATCAATCGAACCATCTCTATGACTTCAGGTTAACTTTGCATCTGTTTCTAGCACAGTTTTTGTTTAACCTCATACATATGATAATAACTTTCTAAGTAAAACTTCAGAAACATCTTTTGAGGATTCACCTTCTCTTTACATCCTCTGCTCAGTTCAGAAAATTTGGAGATAGCTTTGGAGATGGCTTTTTTTTTTTACTTAGGGAAGTGATATTAGCTTTTGATAAAATCAAAATATCTCTGTCATACTCTATCAATCACCATAAGTTTCTTAATGAAGAGATTGGTTTTGTTGTTATGGCAGCTGGGCACAGGCTGAGAATAATTCAGAGGCATTTCAGAGATTTCTGCCTAACTGCATGAAATGACACTGTTTTTAGACCAGTTCTTATTTTCTCCTGGTCTTCGCATCTTGTTCTGGTGTTTGGAAATTATTTTCCATTTCTGTAACTCACTGGACATTAATCTCATTGCACTTCTGCTGAAGTCAATCCAGGACCATTATGGTTCTGCAGAAAAATATAAATAACACAAACCACCCACAAGCATTTCTTTATGCAAAGGATGTCCTTCCTTACCTAGTGATTTGAAGGTTAGTAAAAAATTGTAATACTTATTTATGACAAATTGAATAAGGCTTACCTACAAAAAGGTAGAAAGTTCAAGCAAAAGCATATCATAATGTTTCATTTTAATAAGAGTCTCATCCTTAACTGAAGTTGTTGAAATTCTGATCACAATTTACTTGTCTTATTTTCTTGCTTTAATTGGCAATGGTACCTACACTTATATTTTTTCCACAGTCAAAATGCTCAAATGTAGTAATTATTTGGGGATATGGGCTTTTTATATCTTGTACATTCCTCAACATTATGTAAAGATTCAGCCTTTAAAACTTATGACAGCACACATTTTTTTCCAAAAAGTGTCGTATGATTATGTAGTTATAGTATTTAATGTTCTTTTGTTCCTACCTCAGCTAGAGTCATTATTTTTAATATGAAGTGATACTGTGACAATATTATTTAACACAGTAATTCAGCTTTCTTTAGGGCTGAAAGAATATGATTCTTTGTTTGTTATAAACAATCACATTTCAAATTCATAATATTCAGTTTCAAGTAAGAGTAATTTACAGAGTGGTATAATGTAGAAGCATGAGTAATCACGCCTATCTTTCATGTGAACACTTGAAGTGACACTGATTGCAGTGACATTCTGAATCCCATCTTCCCTAAACAAAATGAAACAGGCTACATTTCACTCTGATTCATTGGGGTTTGGGGACTTGGATACCTATCTCAAACTCACACACCTTGCCAAGGTTGTCATCATGGTGCTTAATAGGGGAATTCAATACTTTGGTGAACTAAATCTCTCTTACATGCTTGTCTCTTTCTATTGACCATAAATAAAGCATTGAACAGCTACATTCCTACGTGGGAATCTCAGCTGTGTACCTAAATTTGGATTGACTAAAACATGCAGAGAATGTATTTTTTTCCTTTAAGGTATTTTGCAGTGTAAAAAGTAAAACTTCTATGTTAAATGGTGCTCTGAGGATATAGACAAAATGTATTTCCAAGAAAAAAAGCCAAAGGCTTATCAGAGGAAATATTCACAGTATGGAAAGTATGCAAAGTAACTTCAAAAAAACTTATACTAAAATGGAGACTACTTGCCTTCCACTTCTGAGTTTGTAGGTCAAAGAATGAAAGGATACATTTTAAGTGCAATCTGTCTTCTGTAGCTTAATTCGAGAATGATGTCTATTTAAAGCCATTGGACTCTATTATAGAACAGTAGAATTGTAAAGGCCTTCTAGGCCATTTTTTTCATGAAGCAGCAAGAAAGTTGGATCTTCATAAAGCCTAGATGGCAATCTAGATTCATAAGATGGTTTTGACACAGGGGTCCTGGTTTTCACCAGGATTGACAAAGATGGGAATTTCCCTAATTTTCTGTTTGATGGAGATTTTCCATATCACATTTACTGCCGTTTCTCCCAACTCTTTCAACTTTCTTTCCTTGTTCTTTTCCAGAAAATTATTTTCTAGATCCCTTGAAAGGAGGGGTGCATAATGTAGGCAGCACTGTACACAACACAATCTCACCAACTTCTTTCTTTAAATATATTCAGTTTGTGGTATCCTTTATGTGACAGAGCAGCCCCCAGTACTGGGGACAGGCGGGGATTTAGTGCTGAAGCTTCTCCTTTCCCTTTAATTACATTGGGTGAACTCGCTGCATGAGTTTAACCCCAGAATGTGGGTTCTTCTGTAGGTACATCACAGCTTTCAGTGAAGTCAATAGCACGCTTACATGCAGCAAAGCTTACAGCCATCATTCTGATACCTTGTAAATCAGCATAAATCAGATTGAACTCTGGTTTCCTATTGCCTGGTGATCATTACCAGGGTAACAAGAACAGGGAAAAAGAAAAAAAAATCCCTGAAAGAAGAATTATCAGAAATCCGCCCTTTGTAAAGCTGTTCAAAGGGTTCAGTTATTTGAGAAAAGTTGCCTGGATAAAAATAGATTCCTCATTGATATTCAGATCATTGAGACTCCATAAAAGGACACGCTATTGAAAAAGTCCCTGCAAACTGGCTTTGTTTGGCATCTGACTGAATTGTGGGAGCCCTGAAGCTACCAGCAGCTTCCTGCCTGCCGCTCCTGGAAATCCTTTAGATATTACAAGCAATATACGCTACCCAGTGGGAAGCTGCAGAGTAATGTTTTACATTGATTACACGCTAACAGCGGGGAGAAGCTTGATGTGGACTTTCAGAAGTCAAATGTATGAGCTGAAAACCCTTTTCTTATAACAAATAACTTACCAAATCTAGGGCACTACACTATCCTTTCAGATAAAGAGGGCTTAAAATTACATCCACACTCCCCTTAAGCCAGTGACAGTGATGTGGCTCTGAAAAGCATGAAATTATTCCTGATTCTCCAGTAAGTCAAATTATATCCATTAAAGTTAAATGAAAAGAAAAGAACAATGGGATTTGTATTTAAAATTTCATATGTTTGCCAGGCAGTACAACTAACTGATTTTTTTTTCTTCTTGTTGAACCAAATAATTGTCATACATATATTTTAGAATATATATTTTATAAAGTTATTAAAAAAACCCCAAATCCATGGAAACAAAATAAACACAAGTAAACCAAGGTGAATTTATAACACACTTGACAAGGAAAAAAGGTGAATTGAATTCTGATTGAAAGGTGTGGTTTGGTGACAGACTAAATCTTCCTGTAGCTGTGGGTATTGTCACAAGAGGAGATGTTCTTGCTCCATAGGGAATAGAAAGTTTCACAGGGAATTCATAACATTATGTTATATTTATATGAATGAAAACTTAAAGTTTTGGTAACTAATAACACTTAGTATTTTTAAGAATCAATGTGCATAAACTTGATATTGAGGCTAGTGACTTAATATTTATATGTGGGTTTCATTTTCGCTGATATCATTCATTACGTTTTATTGCATTTAGTAACAGTAATGGTTACTACAGCTGCATTTCTGTGTGGAAATCTCCTAGTGGACCCTTTTGTGAGTTTGGCAGGTTTTGGGGTTTTTTTCCAAGTTTCTGGTGTGCTTTTCATTGGTGCTCTTTTATAGCTTTCTCTCTGCTTCGGACACTGCGTGCCTTTCCATTGCTTTTCCATTTAAAAGTTCTAGCTCTAATTCTTCTGCCAAGTCTGTTAGAAGGAAAGGGGCTGGGTTTAATTTTCACGATGAAGGGATCATCTTGAGCCCTGGAAAAACTCTTCAAAACTAAGCTATGGGGGAGGCTGCAGTGTTCCCACTGCCACAGGAACTACGTTTGATGGATGTTTCAGGACTGGCTGCCCTTAGGAGCTGTTCTTACACACAAGAATCAAGTCCAAGAGACTGAGAAAATATTTGAAAAGAAAGAATAAGCTATTGAAAACTACTACAACAATACTTCATAAGATCTGAGGAGTACTCTCTTCAGTCCTCATTTAATGCTGCGTTGCTAACAAAATTATGTGTGAAGTCAGCTGCTCCCCTCCTCCACTTCATATCACTGCAGGCTGCTGAAACACAGCAATTCAGCAGCTCCATCATCTGGTTGTATAAAGCTTTGTTGAAGCTACTTAAAGTGAGTACATTTCTGATGCCAAGAGCAGAGAATATCAGCTTAACCAGCTCAGGCATTTTCAAACATCTCTGAGGATGGCTGTTCTACAGTGTTCATAGATTCCATGTTTTGGAGGGACATGGACAAACTTGAGGAGAGGGCCCATGAGAACCCCATGATGTTCAACAAGCCCAAGTGCAAGGTGCTGCACTTGACCTGGGGCTTTCCCAGGTATGAGTACAGATGAGGAGAAGTCATTAAGACTAGCCCTGCTGAGAAGGACTTGCAGATTCTCATGGATGAAAAGCAGGAGACAGGAGAGAGGAGGGCTCAGTGGGGCTGGGCAGGAGGAAGCTGGTGGCAGAGAGAGTGGGGGCAGGAGTATCAGGGACCCGAGAGCAAGTAGGAGAGGGGGTGAGGGAGCTGGGTGGCACTGTGTCCTCCCAGGCTGGACACCCTCTGTCCCAGGAGCTGGCATTTCTGCCCCAGCCCTTGTCCAGCTGAGTCTCTACCACATACCCTGGCACTCACTCCTGCCCAGCCTGTACCACCTCAGCCCTACCTTCTCTGCCATGCCTTGGTGATAGCCTCATTGTGACCTGTCCCCTCTGCTGTCACTGAGGATGGAATACCAGCAAAGATCTCCTCACCTCTCTCCTTTCTTCTACATTTACTTCTTTTTCCCATTCCCTTCTTTTTTCTCCACTTTTGTCTGCTCCATTCTCCCATTTCCTTTCTTCCCCCTGTTTCAGGGCCTGGTTGCCAGAGTCTTTTGGGAGGCAGTCCTGAAGGGTAAAGTAGTCCAGGAAGGCTGGGCATTCTTCTGGAAGGAAATCAGTTTGCTGGGTAAAAAATACCTGCATGGCCAGGCTCAGAGAGTGGTGGTGAATGGAGTTATATTCAGCTGGCATCCTGTCATCAGTGATGTTCTTCCCAGGGTTCAGTGTCAGGGCCAGTCTTGTTTACTCCACCTCCAGCAAGATCAGGAAGAGAACTAGAAGGGTAAAAGTGAGAAAACTCGTGGGCAGGGATAAAGACAGTTTAATAGGGAAAGCAAAAGCTGTGACAACAAGCAAAGCAAAACAAGGAATTAATTCACCACTTCCCATAGGCAGGCAGGTGTTCAGCCATCTCCAGGAGAGCAGATTCCTATCACATGTAATGGTTACTTGGGAAGACAAACACCATCACTCCAAATGTTTCCCCCTTCCTCCTTCTTCCCCCCACTTTATGTTCTGAGCATGGTGCCATATGGCTTGGAATGTCCCTTGGGTCAGATTGTGTCACCTGTCTCAGCTGTGTCTCCTCCCAAGCACCCCCAACTTCCTCGCCAGTGTGGCATTATGAAAAGCAGAAAAGGCCTTGGCTCTGTGTAAGTCCTGCTCAGCAATAACAAAAAAAATCTCTGCATTATAAACCTTGTGTTCAGCACAAATCCAACACACAGCCCCATACTGGCCACTGTGAAGCCAGTTGATTCTAGCCCAGCCAAAACCAGCACAAGCTGCAACTAAAATGTCTTCTTCAGGATACCACAGAGGGTTTCTTAGGTTAGAAATAGCATCCTTGTGAATCCTGCAGTTTGGGACACTCTGGCATGTGGCGCTTTGCTCAGACCTCTTCTATGATATTCCACACTGCAGAAGGTAAAAAAATGATTGATGAGAAATTGACTGAATGGCACAACAGTGAAACATTACCTCTGAATGATGGTTTTCCCTATCTCCAATAAATATTTAAATAGGAAGCAATCTGTGAAAATTGTTACTAACCTTCTTCTCTGTCAACACAAGAGTGTGGAAGCAGACCTTGCATTGGGACCATCACTTGATATGAAGGTAAAGAAACTGGGGCAAGAATCTCACGTGGAGTGACTGGAAGTCAAGCTGCTGCTTAGAGGGTAAGTGACCTCAGTAAGAAGTTCAAAACAAATGAAAAAAGAGGCTCAGTTCTAGTAGCAGTGATAAAGGAGAAAAATGACATCAAGAAATCTTTAAATAAGCAAAGAATGAAAGTTATTATTTTGGAATAAAAATTACTTTCCTACTTACCTTTCTGTACAGCAAATGCCAAGACTTCTCATTATTCTGTTTCTTTTGGAGCCAAGGGCAGCAGAATCAACATGTTCTTTTGAGTACAATCCCTGGGGTATAATTGAACTATAATTGCATTTTTTATGAGGTGTTTGGATTTAAACTTTTTTTTTTTTTTTAGATACTTTTACTTTCTAAGAAAAGGAAGAAGTAGTAAAGTAGCTAGTAAAGTCACTCAGGTTTATCCTTTTAAATTATTTTTACAGACTTCAATGGAAAAAGTATTTTTATTCTTTTCCCCTAATGTATAGTAATAAAAAAAGTAAATCACTCTTCTTCTATTTTTTAGTTCTCATTTTTTAGGAACTATTGAGACAGTGTCAGTTCTGATTATGGATAATTATGGAGCTGGCACAGGCATTCAAAGATGATTCAACAATAGCCTGAGCAAAATATAAGCAGAGAAGTACTGTAATAAGTACAAATCAAGTCCTAGCTGGGAGCTGGTACAAAGCACTCAAATGCCCCCTGCCATAGCTGGAGATATTTTTAAATCCTGCAGTGCTCTTACACAATTCATTTGTGTTGGCTACATTTTGTCATCACTGGAAAAGATGCAAAAATGGTAGAGGAAAAGTCATTCCTGTTTTCCAAACTAGCTCCTGCATAAGGATGTTGACTGTCAAAAATATTGGGTGCCTGTGCAGTCAAGGAAGCACTTGAACAGATCAGTCAATAGACATTGGCACAGACACTTCAGACAGGATGGATGACTTGTTCCCTGGAGATGCCAGCTGCCCTTGAGTCCCTGGGCAGGGTGGGCCAAGGCACTCTGTCCAGCCAAGGTGACAGAAATTATGTAGGATGAAATCCACCCTTAGTCTTTCAGTACAACCAGGCTTTCCAACCTGCAGAAGGAATCTCCTTATTTTATTTATTGCTTCATGTTGGATAAGTTAAATGAATATCAAGGACTAGTTTTTTGATTCAAATGTTTCTTTATTTGCTGACATCTGTTATCATCTCTAGTCAGTTATTAAAAAAAAAATTAGCAAACAAGGTCTTCAGCTTTCCTTAGATTGACGAATCAATCTTCATCATCCTCTTTATTTAGCATCACACTGGCACAGGACATTGACATTCTCTGCTTCAAAGACTGAAGTTCCTCATCACCTGTGTAAAAGGAAGACTGAGGTATTTTTCCTTTTCATCTTGGACAGTTTAAATTAAACTGTGTCTCTGGCTTTCTCACAGACAAGGTTCTTCTTAGACAGCAGATAAGGTCCAGTGTTTGAAGAACATTAATTATAGGTTCAGATGATAAAAACTGGCTGGAGTAGGCTAATTTTTACAAAAGACTTTATCCTATCATGTTCTTGGGAAAAGAAAAGAAGAAAAAAGAAAAAACCAAAAAGTCTCAGCACCCCAGACTGAATCACATGCAATACATATCCTCTTGCCTTTGCTCAAAATTCACTTCATTGGCAAATTTGAAATGACAAAAATTACCTGACCCCTGTTTAGATGAGCATCTAATTTTTTTTCTAAGTATGATAATCATCAAGTCCAACTCCCTGACCACTTCAGGGCTGACCAAAAATCAAAGCACGTTATTAAGGGCGTTGTCCATATGCCTCTTAAACACTGACAGGCTTAGAACTTCCAGAGTGAGAGTTTGTTTCTGGTGCATACTATAATAGACTAGGATAAAAGTAAACACAACTGCAAGAAAACTTCTCTTGATAAAGAGAAACTTTAGAAAGAAGTTTAGAGAAACTTCTCAATAAAGAAAACTTTATCTCATTCTGGATAATTTCTTTCCTAATTTAATGCTGTATGACCTTGTCCATGGATTCTTGCCTACAGATGTTTCCTCTACATAATAGAGTGTCAGATATGATAAACTTCAAGGTTCTTCTTTCACTTGAGAAGAATATTGTAAGCTACTCCATTTCCCCATGTTGCTCTGCTAAACACCATTTTAGTTTAATCCTGTTTAAAACATTCATGAAATATAGTAGAGGTAAACAGAGATTTGGGACTGAACAACATAAATTATTAAAAGCTCTGAAAACCTCTGCATGAATACAATCTGAAAAGTATCGTTTAAGTAAAGAAGAAATCCATAACATTCCTCAGAAAAAAATAAATTGGAAGTGTTGCAATTACTCTCTCCTGATATATAAAGGACTAGTGAATTCCAGCAAGGTTAGAAAGCGAGACATTTAAAACTGATTTTTTTTTTCCCAGAACAATCGATACAAGAAATTAATCTTCTGTGCCTCCCTCTTGATATATTTGGGTTAGTGCATTTTAGGAAAGGACAAAATACACACATGGATAATAGAAAATGAAATTTCAGAGTTAAAAGCCTGGATTGTGTGCCCTAGTGCACAGAGTCAACCCTGGGTATCAATTTAAAAATTAGCTGGGGGAAAGCTGCTGTATAACTGGCTGTTTAGGGGATTCAGGACTAGAGTGGAAATTGTAACACTTTGCTGCCACTCTGGCCCAGCACAGCAATTTTAATGCATAAGGGGAAATGTTGTAGCCCAGAGACACACTGCTGACAAGGAGTCAGAGGTATACCTGAATTGATGGCACATCATTCAGAGAGGCAAGCCTTGCTCTTGCAGAGATTTTTCAAAGCCTAGATCTTCCACATCCTGATCTTTGCGTAGAGGCCCAGAGTCTGTTTTGAAAGGCTTGTCAGAGTCAGCAGGGTTTCCTCTGATTCACACTGGTACGAGCAAAATGCAAACAGACCGAGGGCTGCCACCAGATGTTTTTTACACAAATGACTCTGGCAGATTCCAGGGGCTGACTCAGGTTCCCACAGCTCTTCATTGCTTTGGCTGTAGGAACCTACCCAACAGCTGAGCTTCCAAAGCAGAGTACCAGAGCACCTGAGCCTGGGACGCAGTGAAACTTCCAGACTTATTTCACAAGGACTAAAAGTCTCACTCCAAACGTAACAAACTAAAAAGAGAGATACAAACAAAAAAAACCAACCCGAAAAAACCTCCAAAGCCCCCCTAATTTAATGTAGTTCATATAGTGAGACATCCTATGCTAGTATAGTTTAAACCTAGAAAACACTGTAATTTACTGCATAAAACCACTTTTTTAAAATCCACACAGCATTGTTTGTGGGTATTCACAAGTTTATGAGATGAGAGTGCTGACTTATAGCAGCTGTATATGATACAGTGGGTAGGTATACTCTTTCGATTACACTTCTTTTCTATCCAGTTTAAAGTAGATTTTGGGGACTTTAGGAACACACACACAATAAGTTTTAGTGGTCATGCAAAGACTATAGGGATCCAGATATTTTTTGGTTATAACTCATGACCAATTAAAGTGATTAGTAAATTTCCCTTAAAGGAAATGCTTTCGTTCTGGAGGAAAAAGGGGAATTTGGAGAAACTTGAATGACTATGGTAGAAACAGGTTGTGATGGTATTCTTGCTGTTTTCCTATGGGTTTCTTTTCTTTCCAGAGGAAGTACTCAGAGATAGAGGGGATGTTGAATTTAAACCAATTGGTGTTTTGGGAGTTTTTCAGATTTTTCTTTTCCTCTTTTTTTTTTTTTTTTTCCTTGACATTTAGAAGAAGCTAAGCCAGTACAAGTCTTGGTTTCAATGTGGTGAATTTCACAGCTTCCTAAGTGCTTCCCTCTTCTCCTTGATACATCTGTGTGTTTCCCAGAGAAAGGGAAAGCTTCGCTTTTTTCTTCCTTCATTCATACATAGTGGTGTTTGTGAAAGGAGACTTGGTTAATGAGAGCTTCAATGTGAAAATGTTCTCTGCAATGTCGTACTTAGGCATATGTTTCTACTCGCTGAGAAAAAAAAAAATAGGGAAAAAATAGGGAAAAAAGAGACTATAATGAAGAAAACAAGTACTAGCAAAATTAAGTTGTTTCCAGATGTTTCCAAAACTAAAACATTGTTACTTGTTCAAGGTGGGCAATGATCACGCTGAAAAAGACTACATTGTTCCTTGCTCAGATTAGTCTGAAATGACTATGAACACATTTAAAGTAAGCTTTCATCGTCACCCAAGGGTATTATATACAATTATGTTATTTGACTGAATTATGGACTCTGAATCTGTGGGGTTTATTCACAAAAAGTACTTTAATGGGTATATAAAGGGATGGAGCTTATAAAGTTATTATGAAGCTATTTTAGAAAATATGAATTAGTGAATTTTCCTCATGCCAAGATTTCATTTTACTTACCCACTTCTATATTGCCACAGAATATAGTGACATTTCAAAAAGTAGGAAAAATAAAAAAATTTTGGCTGAATTAGGCAGAAATATTTGACAATATGTCAGTCATAGCTCAGAATATTGAAATAAATAATGCTTCAAAAAATTTACATATATCCTCTCACATGTATATTTCATATAAAGATTAAATTTCTTGTTAAGAAACTATGTTCAGTTTCTCTTTCCCAGAACATTCATGCAAGTGGAAAGTCTTGAAATTGGACCCATCCTTTGTTTTCACGTTTTTATTGGTATTAAAATTTGTCATTCCAAACATATACTTTTCAAGCTGGGACATTTATGCATAACTTTTTTATGTATTGGTATTAAAATTTGTCATTCCAAACATATACTTTTCAAGCTGGGACATTTATGCATAACTTTTTTATGGTTCAAGCTAAATCTTGGCTACGAATGCTGTAATTTTATATACTGTAAGCACAAGCACTTGTGTTTCCATAGTACTTAGAGTAATTCTGTATATTAAAAATATTCTGACAAAAAAAAATACTGTCTAAAAACTGTTCTGAAAAATATATTGGTCATTGGACAGACAACTTGTGCACATTTATTTAATTTAATAATGTACTGTGAGTCTTTAATCTGCATGAATCTTTATAATAAATCATGCTTTTTTGTCCTTTAAGAACCTCCTTGTAAGGATGACCAAATTCTATTGAATTTTGAATTTTGTTACCAAAAATTCTGGCTAGTTTTTCTCCTGTCTTGAAATGTGAACATTACATTGGTATAAATTTAACATATATATGTTACTCATATGGTTGCATTCTTCATATTATAGGATTTTACAATTGAGAAATACAGTTTTCAGAATGTTTGCCAAACTTTGATGGTTCCCATTATAACTTAGGTGCAGATGTGTCATTAAGGACACAAGTTTGAATACTGTGTCTGTGGTGGGCTGACCCCATCTGTCAACTCAGACCCCATTCAGTCACTCTTACTCCTTCTCAATCAGGCTGAGGGAGAGAAATGTAAGGATAAAAATGAGAAAAAACTCTTGGCTTGAGATAAACCCTCTAGTAAGCAAAGGGGAGGGGGGTGGGGGAAGAAGAAAAGAAAAGAAGTCATGCTAAAAGTGATCCATAACCAACATCAAAGCAATGCCCTGACAGTCCCCAAGCAATGGTTATTCCCTCTCCATTTTATTGCTGAGCACGTTCCGGGGTATGGGGAGGATCCCTGTGGTCAGTTGGGGTCAGCTGTCCTGACTGACCAAATCTGACTGAGTCTGACTGTCAATCTCTTGCCCACCTCAGCCTCCTCTCTGGGGCAGCACAGTGAGAAACAGGGATGGCCTTGACACTAAATAGCTAAAATATGGATGTGCTATCAGCACTTTCTTTGTCACCAGTCAAAAAACATGGCACCATACAGCTGTGAAGAAAATTAACTCCCTCCCAGCCAGACCCAATGCAATGTGGATGTAGAGAACACATTTTGCATGATTGCAGACCCAATCCTTTAGCAAAATTAATGATTGCTTATTAATTTTATTAATAGTTTCTAATGCTCTTTGTTTGCAATGGCCTGAGCATATACCTGGCTTAGTTAATTGTGGTGCTGTATCCCCACCCCTGCCTGCCCTCTCCACGTGGCTCCCCCCTTCCCCCGCCCCCAGCCCTAACCACTCCCTCGGGTTTCTCCCACTGGTCCTGTTACCCCAACCCCTCCCATGTACTGCCCCTATGCTCTGAGACCATTCGCCTGTGTGCTCTCTCCGCCCCACTCTTCCCCAAGGTAAGGGACGTCAGACCACATGCCCTCACTCTCTGCCCTTGGGAACCAGCATGTTACCACGTGAATAAAGATCCTCTGAGGTCCCCATGGAGGGAGCCTTCTCGCCTCCTTTATCACCACCGTGCTGTGGAGCCGACAGCCAGCCGGGACAGCGTGGGCTGCCCAGAAGGGCTACGGGAAGCGGAACAGTCACTCTCCCCAAGATAACCCTGCAGAGCTCTCCGGGAATGCAGCTTGCCATACCAAAGCAGGAGACGACACACCGCAACAGTTAATATGCCCTCTTTTAAAATGTTTGCTGCTCTCATTTCTTCTAACAGGAGTCAGAACAGACCTGACCATCATCAGTGTCCATTACAAAACACAGAGGCCAAGAGAGCTGTCATTCAGAAAACAGGCGGAGGAGAAGTCAAGGACCATCTCTTGAATAATTTGATCTCCTCTACTTGAAAGGAGGAAGCAGTGACACTGAGTCTTGTCAAATAGTTATAAGAGCTGAAGAAGATGGGTCAAATTCCTCTTTTTCCATTAAAACAGAATTATTTTGAAGCCTCAAATGCAAAACCCAGGAGTGAGAACAAGGTACCATAGTGCTTAGTAAGGTGCTCACCTGAAGAGGAAAGCTTGGCTCTACATGACTCAATCTTAGCTGTCTGCTGATTGAATAATACTAATAGTAGTATTATTTATTGACTTAATAATTTTGTGATATTTCAATTTTTTTTAGCTTATGTTTTCTACTGTCTTTCTGACCCTTCAGTTTTCTTCTAGTCTTTAAAGGAATCTAAAGTTACTCACTGTGACTCTGTTCTTCGGATTCAAGAACTTATATGAAATGTATAGCATAAAACTGAAGTAGTAGATTAACTGATTGTAATAGAAGATTTGCAATTACAGAGTCTGACCTTTGTAACACAGTCCATAAAATTTTGAATTAATTCCTACTGGAACTGGAGCATATCTTTTAGACAAACATGCAGGCAGTCTCAATTTTAAAAGCAGTCAGTGATGAAGATTTTACCATAGTTTTTCCTCTCAGGTAAAAATTTGCATTTTACTTCTAATAACTCAGTCAGTTTCAAGTTTAATAATGACACTGTGATACTCTGTACCTGTCAATCTCTGCATTTTTCTTTATGATGGTCAGTAGAAAAATGTATTTTTAAGAAGTCTATTCTGTAATGCAAATAGACAATATGCACTACAGGAAGACACTGAATTCCAGCTTTTGCTCTGAACCTCTCCTTGCGCCTCTCAAAATGTCACTAGCTCGCAACTTATCACATCAATTACTTCAGGACTGGAACTTTCCCTGTGTAGGACTGAGCTGCATTACACACAGAGTCCTCTCCAAGCCCCATCACGGAGAATCGCTGTAAGCTAACAGAAGGAACTATTTCCTGCTGGCAGATTGATACCACCCTCCCCAAGGATGGAGGCTAAGCCATGGAGCTTTGGCATTGGAGCACCACAGACTGGGGACCTGCGGGCACAAGTAAACTGGTTACTGGGTGTATCTCTTCCATGTTTGAGCTCATAAACTTACACCTGGAAAACTGTAATGTGAATTGGATCTTCATCTTTCACTCCAGAAGAGCAATATTTATTTCCAAAATAGATTCATATGCTATTTTGGTAGCATATGGTCTTGGTTTATGTATGTTGGCATTTGTTGGGATAGAAAATACAATACAAACATGACTGCTCAGGAAAATTGTTCGTCAAAGAGTGACACTAGAAGAAGAAAAAATTGCTGTATTTAGCTCAGTGTAAGATCTTGACGGGTACTTCCTGAATAGCACTGTCCTTTGCTTACTTTAGGTGGCCAGTGTCAAGCTGTCAGGTTTTCAGTACTTGATATTGTTACCTAAAACCTACCTTGTAGATTTTCTTCTTCATGTTTTAGCTAGTTTGGTAAAGAAAAATAATATTAATTTCTTTTTTTCAGCTGTCCCTTTTTTCTATTATACATAGTGGAGGCAGAAGTGTCAAGGAAAGACTACTTAAAACTTTAGTAAGAATCTTTGTAGTGGCTTTTGTTACCCTTGGGACACTGGGAGTCTTGTATTAAAAGAAAAAAAATTTCAGTAAGTTAAGAATTAAACTTTCTAATACTAGCCCAGGCTTTTGGCTGGTTGGGAAATTGCTGGACTATGCCTGTCCCTGGTAGATAGACATCTATTTCATATGGAACAGTTAAAATTGTGCTCCCTGGGACACATCAATCACCAGTCATTCAGATCATATCATGCATCTTTCAGCAAGTCATATAATGGAAAATTCCATAGAACTGATGAAAGCTAAGCCAAAAATCTGCTTCAAGTAAGTGCTCCAGTTGCCAGGAGTTTATACTTCTAAACTATTATAAAAAACAAAATTATATTCTTTAGCATTTAATCGAAGAAGTTAATAATGTCTTTTAAATTTGAAACCAAGTTTTATCAAAAATATTTTTTAGGTATACTGTCTTCAATATTAGATGTGTCAAGCAAATGCTGGGTGTGATCAATCAGTTCCAGATATTCTTGGAACTGACAATGGAATATTTTTTTGATGCAGAATGCCATGAATTGCTGATTCCTTCAATCTATAACAACAACACTGAAATGAAGAAAAATTGCTTAGCTCTTTTCTTCTGTTTTTGTGGACAAAGAAATCAGATTAACATGTTAGGGTTGATGCCAGAAAAGTACAGTTCATAAAACCGTCAGATTTTTTCTCTCACTACACACTCTTTGATTCCCAGTAGTGTGAAATTATCTTTACGTGCTTTTGGTAATACTGGTTTTAATGTTTGCAAAGCCTCTGGAAGCTCTGGACGTTTGTGATCAAAATGTTACTAGTTGAATGCTTTTTAGAAATCCTCTGCATGTCGTATTCAGACTGTTCCTCCTGAGGTATTATCTGCCATTCACTGTCTTGATCCTGTTCCCCTCTAAGAGCCATTATGTCAACACTTCAGAAGCCTTCAAAGTTGCTGTCTGCCTTACTAACTTACCACCAGGAATTTAAGTGAAATTTAAGTGCTGTGAATATTCACCATGAAAAAAAAATTGGTATTCTAGTGTGGCCTTTGAATTTAAAGTACATCTGGTGAATATTTTTCTCTTTATGTACCCTAACACCCTGTATTTTCTGTATATCAAGGACATTTGGCTAAAAATATGAAGAATATATCAGATACATATTAGCTACAAATTAGATCACAGATTTTTAAAATTGATAGGTTTAAGTGTACTTTGGTGAAAAGTATTTTTGCAAAACTGCATTTGTGAAGGTGTTCTGTTAGTCACACAATTATTCTGTGGAACAAAATATTAGTAATTATAACAAACAATAAAAAGTTCACATTTTAAAGAAATGCAGTGCTCCTTACGCAGCCAAAGACACATATGTGTGACAACATGTGTATCTTGGAGACTGAATATAGTTTTGGCAAAGGTGATTAAACCAATTTTTGCTGATTCTTCAGCCTTTCCTTTTTCAGAGGCCCCTTGAATGATGTGTTCCTTATGGTTCAATAGCTGCTCTCCATCTCCGTCTGAGCAGGTTGTGAACAATGCTGTGTGCTGTTGGTCTGCTGTCTACACTGTGCCATTCAGCACTGTGCTGCCTCTCTCTGCCCAGCACTGCTGGTGATACCAGAGTGTGCTGCAGAGACACTAGCCTCAGTCACAAAAACAGAAAATGAAAACTAGCCCAGGGTTAACTACTCCCACCTAATTCAAATTCCAGTGTCATTCTTTCCAGAAATACCATTTCAGGGTATTTCTGCATGGTGCAGTATTTTATAGGATGGATATGTCTTGAATAAAACTCTATTGGAAAAGTTAGCACATGCAGTAGGAGACAGCCCTAAGTCATCATAGCATCAGCACAGCTCAAATGCATTTATTTTACTTATGAGCTGTATTAGAGAATGTCATAATCAGATGGGTGTTTGCTGCTTGAGACCACGGTCTCTTCGTGTCTGAAGGGCAAAAGGCTTCTTTCCTCACGCTGAAGATTATGGTGATAAATAATGAGCATAATTACTTTTTAAGTGTTAGAGAGCGCACTCATTTGCTTGGAATGCAGTAGGACCTATTTTTGCATAGGTCTTGCACACAGCTAAAAGACAGATGGCTTCTGTCCCCCAAAATTAAAAGGGACCTGAATTCATGTATCATTCTGAAATATCAGACAATGGAAACATATTTTGTATACCTTATCCAAAGAATGCTTTGTGAATGCATGAGAAAAGGCAAGCATGGGTCAAGGTGAGAATTCATTATTTTGAGAGTATTTGAGAGAAGCCAAAGGAGCCTGTAATATATGTATTCAAGCCACGAGAAAGACGTAATCTCTGGATACCTATCTCCTCCTTTTCATGCTGCTATCCAAAAAGCCCTGTCTAAAAAGCCATGGGACCTCTGGCTCTCTAGAACAGTAGAACTGATTAAAGTAATTCACCACTTACTAAGACAAACAAGGGTTACTTGAATTATTTTGATCAAATAAAATCTCATTCTCCAAGAGAATGAGGGTAGACCAGAGAACTCCCAGTGGAATGAAGAAATGCAAAGTAGCTATGCTAGATTCAGAAGTCTTGACTGACATTGTGCATTAGGGGAGACAGGATGTGTTGCGAGGAAGGAGATAGCAGGAAGCAGGATGATTACTGGCATTTAAAGAAAGCTACTTGACTTTTATCAGATAGGGGGAAAAGATTATTTGGCACTTACGTTAATTACTGAAGAGACATAGGAGACTTTAATTTTGAAGCTGAGAATGATGGGATACCTCATCAAAGGTGCAGAATAAATTTTACTTGGTCTAAAAAACTTTAATATGAGTAAGGGCATTTTTTTCTTTTTTGCACCTTAAATTGGAGCAGAACTTTGCTAGAAGCAATTTTGTGTGGCTTGCTACCTCTGGCTGTTAAAGATCAGAGTTGCTTCCCAAACTGACCTAATCTGGCAAAACTTGGGACAAAGGTCAGCAACTACAGGTTAGACAATATATCTGGGGTTTTACTGCAATTTCCCAGTGAACAGCCATGAACAGAATTGGAAGAAAAATGTTTTCTCGTCACAGTAAGTTCCCATTCTCAATGGGAATGAAATACTCAAAATGCAAAAAGACATTCATGAATCAGCAGTCTAAAAATGTTAATTAAATATAAAGCAACACTTCTTTTTTAAAAATATTTTTACTGCTCTTTTGCATTACTTTGTAAAATAATTAATTTGTGGTTTCTTTCAATATGACCCAGTATAGTTGTAAAAAAGAATATATTTTTAAAATGAAAAAATACTGATTTGGGGGGGGGCAGGGGATTTAAATGTCAAAGCAGTTTTCCAAAATATTTTATCAAAAAGGCTGTCTTTATTTAAACAGATTTCACTTTGACAAACTGGCATTTTATAACAAAATACATCTACAGTGAAAAATTTCTTAGCAAGCTTAATCACAGATCTATGAAATACCACTGTCTTCTATGATTAAAGTTATCCATTGGAGCATTGCATATAAATCTATCTTTATGTCAGTGAGAGCTCCTGTAAATAGATGCAGACCACTGAATTATCAGAATGAGTGGAAAGTGTGGAAAATTGATGCAAGAAATAATGAAATTAAAATATAGGCAGACAATAGGTCTGCATGAAATTTTGTCATTGCCCCTTTAAAAAGTTCCCAATTAGTGTTCCATAACCCCAGCCTTTGAACTGCAACAAGCCATTGTCTCCTCAATTATTTTTGAAATCCCTGTGAAAAATCCTTTCTAAACCTACAGATTCTAATACTTTGTTATATAAAAAGCATTAACTTATTTTGTCTAGTGGTCAAGTGACTTTTGCCTGACCACTTGTAGCATCATATTGGAAATGCTGCGTGTGGCACGCCACTGTGGGCCAGTTTAACAGCCTGTTGTGTTATACTGGGCTAAGGGATGGTACTGGACAAATTATAAACTTTAGCTGAAATCTGGTCTTGTTAAGAAAATGTATAAAAATAAACCCAGGTGGCCACCAAGCCTGAAGAGGAAGGGATCCCACTGCCACAGGCATCATACTCTTCCCAATGAATGCCTCAGAGAAGTGATGGCATGGTGTAAAACAAACTCCTCACTTCTGAAGGAAGAAGACTGGCACTCTCAACCCAACCCAAAGTGACATTGGAAGGACAAGCATAATTTAATGGGAAAAAGGTAAATAATAGTAACTTTTGTTGTATAGCAGTTATAAGGTTATAATTTATGAGGTTTTTAAGTATAATTTGGTCTGAAGGTATAGCATCAAAACTGGACTAATGATTTAGATAAATACATTGCTAAAATCCTGATAGGATAAACAAGGTGTTCTTAGTTCCATATGGTTAAGTATATTCTTTTTTTTTTCACAAGAAGATTTTGGGTGTGCATCACCATTTGTTTGATCCGGATATTTTTGTTTCCTTTTGTTGGAATGAGAAACACTACTTCCTGGAGTTATTGTTTTCTAAATGTTTTAGTTTGGTCTAAAAGATCAGGAACAGAAGATTAAATTTTATTTTCTTGATTATTTTTTGTGTTCCAAAGCCATGGTTTTCTTTATAAAAAATCTTGGCAATAGATCCCAAGCACAAGTACAGGCTGGGCAGAGAATGGATTGAGACTAACCCTAGAGAAAAACACTTGGAGGTGTTTTGTGGACAAAAAGCTCAATAGGCTCAGCAATGTGTTCTCACAGCCCAAGAAACCCATTGTATCCTGGGCTGCATCCAAAGTAGCATGGCCAGCAGAGCCAGGGAGGGGATTCTGCCCCTCTGCTCTGCTCTGGTGAGACCCCACCTGGAACACTGCATCCAGCTCTGGGGTAATCAACACAAGAAAGATGTGGGCCTGTTGGAGCGATTCTAGAGGAAGCCATGAAGATCATGAAAAGGCTGGAACAGCCTTCCTAGGACAACAGGCTGGGAAACTTGGAGCTGTTCAGCCTGGAGAAGGCTCTGGTGAGACTTTTGAGCAGCCTTCCGGTACTTAAAGGGGGCTTACAAGAAGGCTGGAGAGGGACTTTTCAGAAGGTTATTTAGTAAGGGAACAAAGGGGAATAGCCTCAAGCTGAAACAGAGTAGGTTTAGATTAGTTATTAGGAGAAAATTCTGAGGGCGGTGAGACACTGGAATGGGTTTCCCAGAGAAGTGGACTGCCCATCCCTGGAGATGGTAGACTGGCTGGATGGGGTTTAAGACCAGGCTGGATGGGGTTCCGAGTAACCTGGTCTAGCTGAACATTCTCTGCTCATAGCAGAAAGGTTGAAACTAGATGATCTTTAAGGTCTGTTCCAACACAAACCATTCTATGATTCTATGACCAAGATGAATAAATTTAAAGAGGACAGTATTTTACAGCTGCTCTGCTTCTTAATTTTCTAATGACACAAAAGGCTAATAATTTCTCATGTATCTATTGAACGTGTGGATCAACATTATACCCTGAACACAAAGTTACATTTACAGATGTACATGAAAAATTTTGAATGCCGTAGACTGTTTTCTTAAGATGTTGGATTTATATGAGAAGATGTCTCCCCAAACCTAATCAGCATTTTAATTTCTCTGTAGTTACTTTAATTGAACAATATTAAAAACCACCCAAAGGAAATAACAACAGGGACAGTCAAGTCAAGATGTCGAGGGAATCTTGTTTACAAACTACAGCCAACATCAATTTATTTCTGGCTCCAATTCCTGACTTCCACTTTAAAGGCAATTATTCATAAATGACAAATCTTATGAAGTCTGAGGACTGGCATGTTATGGATCTTGTAAGTACAATAACCATATATTTACTCATTCTAAAATCTTCATTTGGCACCTCCAAAATGCCAGGCAGATTTAGCAGCCAGATGCCTGTTTATTGAACTGATGTATGCAAATAATATTTGTAAGCAGTAAATTGGCCTTCTAAGATGGTGTCTGTAGTAAAAAAAAAGCAAAAATATATTCTAGACTTGCATATACTTTCATTACTTCAGAAACACCATAATCAAGACTATTGTCTGTAGACAAAAGTATTTTTTTCCTTTTGCTTCCACAAATAATACACTGATGATCCATAAATGCTTTCTCTGCTGGAAGTCCAAAAGGCTCTTAGACTGCAATAGTAAAACAGGACTTGCTTGATTATCCTGTTATTATTTTCAAATACACTGATTTTTTTTCCAAAGCAATCAAATGTTTTCAACTTTCTGAACATTTGCAATTCTTATTATTTTCTGTGATTTATTCCACAGAAGTTTTAATTCCACCCCTGTGCCAATAAAAACGTGAGGAAAAAAGGTGGAGAATAATATATATATATATATATATCTAAGTAAGAACAGCAGATGCCATCTCTTCACTGATGTAAATATGTGGTATAGTTTATCCCGTGAACGTGATACAAATTATTATTTTTGAAGTAACCAAGATGAAATATTGCCATTCATTCCCTTTTGCTGTAGAAAAACTCCTTTTCTGAGAGCTATTGTTTATCTCCTTATTTAAAATCTTGTTAGTGTTTGTCAGAGGC
The DNA here is from genome assembly GCA_013399875.1 of Gymnorhina tibicen. NCBI lineage: Eukaryota > Metazoa > Chordata > Aves > Passeriformes > Artamidae > Gymnorhina > Gymnorhina tibicen. The sequence continues at coordinate 1,466,877 of VXAZ01003791.1, read as the reverse complement.
AAGCATGATAAATTTTTTTTTTCTAATACTGACAGTGTTTGGTAGCAATCAGAAAAAGCCTTCAGTTTATTGCACACAGTTTGATTTACAAATAAATTCTCACTTAGTTAACAGCTTTATTTATCTTGTTAATATCCCAAGGAAATCAATGGCTGATAAGAGTTTGAAATTAAAATGCAGTCAAACTAAAGCATCCTCAGAACAAATAAATTACCTATTACCACTGAAATACTTTATTTCATCGCTAGACATCTTTGAAATATTTAACATAGAATTAACAATAACTTTATATTACAGAGGACCTGTATAACATTCGTTAGTGTCATGCCTGAGCGTCTTTTGAAAGTAATTAAGTAATATAAGACATGGTTCACTATTTGTTTTAATGATATATTGAAAAAGAGACAAAGTTATTTGACTTCTGTTTGTGACTGTATTTGTGGTATCCTGTTCCTATTGTGTTAGTTTAATCCAAGAGGCTTTTGGTTGACCTTTGCATGACATATCCCTTGGCCAGGGATATCCTCTGGTGATGCCAAGTCATAACTGAGGTGTTGTGTGAATGTATTTTAATTCACTTTGAAGTGTCTGAAGTGATGTGATGGCTGTGGTGCAGCAACTGTCATGGCATGAAGCCCAGAGTGAATCCTTTGTGTCCTCAGGTGTGGCTAGGGAGTATGTGGAGTCATATAAGGCTTCAAAGTTGACTGGGGTAGTACTGAGACTGTGAAGGGTGGAGACAGGGAAATTTGATGAAGTCTCATATATGTTCCCTTTCTGAGGAATCCCTGGAGTGAATTATGTTGAGAAAGCCTGAGATGAGTTAACCAAGGTGGAAGCTACCAAGCAGTTGGGTAATGTGGGCAATCACAAGTCCAGTGCTGAAGTGATTCCCTGGCCTTCTGTTATGTAGAGGTATAGATATATCCTGAGCATTTTGAAAAATAAAAACAAGACAAGTACAGAGCCACATTAAAACATTTAGGTGAATTCAGGTGCCCAGCAGTTACCAAGAAGCACATGAAAGCCTCACCTAACTTACAGACTTTCACATAAATCATTCTTCCCACTACAGTAACATTTTAATATATCTGTAGGGAAAACTGTGGATTTGGGTCCCATAATGGTACACTTAAATCTTATATGATGTGGTACTGAGAGTCACTGAGATGTCTGTGGATCCTGACACATGAGAACAGCTTGAGTTTAGATTGATCAGGGAGACAGCACAAGGAGCAGATAGGACCCCATATTCATTGTTAGCTGGAGTTGCCTCTAGCTTCTAGAAGTTTATTTTGTTTCTTTTTATCCTGCAAAATAACAGCTTGATGAGTACATAGATTTATCTAGTTGTATTTATGTATATATATGAAAATGAATTGCTGAACTCTGCACAAATACTGAAAAACACTGAAGGAAAGCTGAGTTGAAGCAATTTGTATTCTGTTTGCAAGTCTCATGGTATTATGGTCCTCTTGTTTGCAGGAATTAGTCTGCAGTATAGATCAGGAGTATAAACCTGGCCTCCTAGCAAGGTATCTTTCACCAGGACAATTTTTTTCCAGTCTTCAATCTATTTCTTCTTTTTCCCAAAAACCTTCAAGCATGGCTGGGAACCAATAGGTTTGTTCACCCTACATCCTACGACTGAAAGTGCATTCCCCAAAGCTATACTCCACCAGGTGAATAATGCATATCCATTTGTGTGAGGAGCATATTCGTAGGCATTTGGTCATGTCTGTGCCCTTGTGTATGACACACATACTTGTTCCTTTGCAGCACCAGACATGTCTATGAGAACACAGAGGCTGTTTGCATTTTGTATGTGCAATGGATGCATGGGATATCACGTGTCAAGGAAGAGACTAAAGAGTCATTCTGTCTAAGGTGAATATAAGTGGCTCCATCCCCAATTTCTATATTAGCCTCCAGGGAATCTTCCTGTGCTCTATTTCACTGATCCATGGCAGGACTCATCATGAAAGCTCTTCTGGTGGACAAGACGTACTCCCACAAGTAGGAAACATCAATCAGCCCTTTAAGTCGTCCTGACATCAGAGAAAACACAGATTCTTTGAACACGGCCCACACTGAACTCAGGCTGGGTATAAGCCCATGAATGGACATGAGCAATAGACCAGCATGTTCAAGGAAAGCTGTCTTGGTAAGCAGATGGGATGATGGATGTTAAACTGTCTGTAGCTTTCACAGAGTATATTCCCAGAAATAAGTAATCCCATTAGAATTGATTATGATCGCTCTTATCTCCAACAATGCAAAATAGATTTAGGAACACACTAACAGCCAGAACCATGGTTCATGAGGACTCCACAGAAGTGTGTTTGAGCTGCAGTTGACTTTCTCAGAATAGGAACAGCTTTTTCCCTTTCCACGTAAATTTTACTATAAAAAGAAGACGTTTCAATAACCTTGGAGAACACAGAGAATCCAGGAAAACCAGCTCCAAACTTGAAAAGAACACAGCACAGGACTTTTGGTAGATTATGAAACTGTACATATTTTGAAGAAAGGTTATCTGTTTGGATAAAAGTAGAAATTGTGAATATCACATCGGGAGAGAAGATAACATTGAGGTGAAGATAACTGATTAAACCTCAGGAGAGATGGATTTAATGCATATCTCTGATTTCTTGCCAATTTTATGACTGTTACTTCATACCTCTTTGTTTCGGTCTACGCGCTAGATAAGATATTGCGTTCCTCCTAGCTCTTGTTCATGCTCTCTGTTTAGAATATGGCTTCTTCCATGAATATCTCTGATGAAAAATGCACAAACTGTGACATTTCTGCACAAACTCTTTAGTGACTCCAGTTCATAGTTCTGCAATCCGAGAACAATCATGAACAACCACAATGAGAACCTGAATCTGAGGATACTCAATGCAGAACAAAGGAGAAGTGGTATGGAAATAAAGAGTGATAATCAGAATCCTTTCAAAGAACATTGCATACCAGACAGACAAAACCCATAAAGCTCTAACTTGTTTTTAATAGCAGCTGGACCATCTGTCAGTGGTAAATTCATTGACCAGTGTAATCAGATTTACTGGAACACCTAAGCCTGTGTACTGTATGAAAGCAGAAGTACTGATAAACATGATGGAGTCAGTAGTCATATCTTTCTAATTCCTACACTTCATCATCATCCATCATAGTTAGATAGTTTCTAAGCATTCTGGACGTGAACTGATGCTCCTGCAGTTTCAGTTACCATTTAAATGTTATATTGCTCAAGTTATTACTTTCCCCCCATAATTTTCATATTTTGATGGGCTCTGATCCTAGCTATGTGTATTGCTGTAAGCCTCAATCAGCTACTATTGAGTTACTACTAGCATTGACACACAATTTTAACGTTCATTTATTTTTCTCTTTCAGTTACTCAGATCCAGCCTAGTATAGTGGTTATTACCTTTCTGATTATTATTTCAGCTGAATATATATGTAAAGCTATAAAACCTATTATTTATCAATAACAGAAAGAATCTATACAAGGAATACCCCATTTTGCAGGGGGAAAAGAAAATAGTGAGATGTTAGGTACCCGCCCCAAGGGCTCAAACTGCAAAGATTTTACTGGATTTTTCTTTGTCTTCAGTGGTCAGTTCTCAAGAGATCCAAATCTGTAAAATTAATAAGCTTGTTGCTCAATTGTACTGTCAAAAGGAGAAAATAACTGATGCATTTGAGCTAGTTTATTTTTAGCTTGATGCAAAGCCATGTTAGGTATAATCCCATTTTTCAGCGTGAATGAAATCCCATGTTATCGGAAAAGCTAGAGCTGTTGTGTCAGGTTGATGGAGCTTAACTTGTTTAGCCTGACAGATGCTGCTCAGGATCAAAAGACTTGGATGTAAACAATGGTGTATCTTCCAGGTCAGGAAAACTCTGAGGAAGTTGTCTTGGTATGATATAGGACAGAAGGAAGAAGCATGTTAAATGCGTAGATAAACACAGCCATCTGAAACTGGATGATAGCTTTCATTTGGATGAGTCCCAGGACGTAAGGCAAGTCCAGTCAGGCAAGTGCAGCAATACTCTGCTGCTCATTCATAAGATCACTACATGATGGCCTCTTATTTTTAGTCAATCGTTAGCTTAAATCCTGCTCTTTTTTCTCACTCCTTCTCTAGGACATCATAAGTCAGATTCTTTCTATGTTTCCAAGATCTCCTTATTTTGCAATACAAAAATGGTGCAGTTTTAAACAATTGTCCTCAGTATTTTGTTTGTATACAATCTAGAAAAAAACTTTAAAATTTCTGGACAGAGGCCTTAGTGTTGGGTCGATAGTGTAGAAATATGGAGTATCTTTTCATTGTGAGCACTGTTACTGTGAGAATTTTTAGCCCCCAGTCTTTGACAATTTTATTCCAAGGGAGCACAGAAACGTTGGAGAAGACTTTGGGGTAACTCTATGTTCCTTTGCCCAGCTTTAAAACGTGTTTGACCTCAAAGCTAACAACCATCTAGTAAAGGTTGGAGGGATCTCAAGAAATGAGTGATGTTTATGTTCTGATGACTATCCAGTCATTTTAGCCACACAGTCAAATATTCTTGCTAACATTTCTTTTATAAATAGCATCTCTTGAAAACTTTTCCATTGGTTACTTAACAAATAACTTTTTCATTTTTCTCTCTTTCTATTTGTTTTCCTAAGCAAAGTTTAACTATGTGGAAAAGCAGAATGTCAATTCTTGTTCCATTGCCCTGTTTCATCTCTGTTTCTGGAACAGTACCTAGCGGGCACACAGACACCAGTCGGTACCTGACTGGAGACTGGAAAGACAGGCAAAGGCTGTGGCAGATATGTGGATTCCTAAGCAACTAATAATTTTTATTGAACACTATCCATGTAGAAGAAAGGAGGGACAACTGCAGACCACCTTTATAATCTTCTACAGATCTTCACACTCAAACATTTTAATAGATAGAACAAATGGAAAATTGTCATAAGCATTCCTATTTGACCAAATGAAAGTAGCATTATTATGACTAAAAGCACTGAATGCAGTCAGTTCAACTCTGTTACAATCTAAGATCTTTCCTGGTTATGATCTATTAATTTCCAAACCAGAGATTTCTTGTCTGTTTAAAACAAACTAACTGTGAAGACTTTTCAAAGATTATCACGCAAGGTTCTTGTTGCTTCTAGCAATAGTTTTCTTTCTTCACAAAAGTGAGAAACAGGCCAACTTTTCCCATCTCTAGACTGTAGCTGAGTGTGCTACAAATGTTGCAGAAACAGGAAATTTGACATTTCCAGCTATTGGCTGCAATTTGTAATCCATCACAGAATTGTGAAGTCACTGAGATGACATTTCTTTGAATGTCACAGTCGTGTTGATGGATTTAATGACAACATAATAAAAAATGAATTAATAGTATGATCACTGAATACTACCCAGACTCAGTGTTTTAGGTATTGCAGAGACAATTCCAGAATCTAGGAAATCATCTGGGACTGATGTTCAAAATTTGTCTTCTGCTGTTGAGCATGTAGTGTTGTACAGCTGGACACATAAGCAGAAATTTGGAAACTACCAAGATATCTAATGATTTTTCATATGTAAATTTTACTACCTACATCAGCACCAACTATATATAAAACATTAACTGCCTTCAGAATATTCCTGGATGTGGTAATACATTTCTTTATTTTTTAGCTACAAAGAAAGCTTCTGCTATTAGTGCTTAATTATGAAGGCCCCTGAAAGTCAATTTTTTCTCCATCATTGTAAATAGAAGTTAAGACACTGGCTTTTATGATAAATAACAAGTATTCTCTTCAGGTAAAAGAGGAGCTCAAATTTTATATTGCATTCATCTGACATCTCAATGATTAAACATGAACCAAATAAATATCACAGTCAGTACCATCCTCTCTGTATTAATCAATTAATTATTCAATTCCATTTGCTGTACTTGTCCTAACAATTTCTACTTTCAGAGCACTAAAGAATTTTTTTTCCTCTGAATGCATAAGTGTGCTACAGAAGAGATCAAAGGAGAGTTGGACATTTTGTTCTTTTTGGTATGGTCATCTGAAGAGGAAAGAAAAGTTTATTTGAAATTTATATGGGAAAAAGTTTTTGGTTTTTTTCCTGCTAACACAACCTGCAAGGAAATAAAGTTCTCAGCTATTGGTTGGAGCTTGCTGCTGGCTATATGAACACTTTAGCTGGTTGATAGTATTCTTATTTTCAAGGGTTTTCATGCTACTTTAAATATTACTAACATTCTTAGCATGATTCCTAAAGAATCAGGCTTACATGGTCACTGGTTGTCCTTAACTTCTGAAAATGAACTCACTGCTCAGCTGGATTTGTGTCAAAAGCAGAGGATCCTAGCTGTCAGTAGGACTTAGGGGTGTGTTCTGGGAAGAGAAAGGAGACCCTGTACCAGCCCTCACTAAGAGAAAGGCTGCTGAATGAGAATATGCATTACTAGACAGCTGTGAGGCCATATGGGAAAACAATGTGAATGCTTCAAACAGGAATAAAAATATCTTATCAGAACTTCTATCAACCCTAAGAATCAAATGCACAGAAAAAAAAACAGTCTGGCCAATTTTGTTGTTCTCATTACTGTTTTTTGAAGATTCTCCTGTCCATTCTGTTAGAATGGAAGCTGAGACAGTGGGGCTTAATGCTATAGCAAATGGTGGGCTTCATAACAAAACACACAGACATGGGATCCCAGGTCCCACAAGGCACTAGCAATTATCCCATATAATTACCCCTTAAGTATCAAGTATATTTAATCCCCTGTAGGGATTCATGCCGTACCTTCCATGGGTTATAGAAGAGGGAGGATGAGGTTCCAAGGTGGTGCTAAGCTTTGGTGTACAACAGTTTGATTGACCATGAAGCGGTAAGTAAGTAGTAGGACAGAAAAGGCTCCTTCCAGTTTTCCCTTGTCTTGCTGCATATAGGAAGAGTTACATGAGGCTCCATGAAACATATTTCAACTGCTGGAGAGCTCTACAGGTCAGGAAATTGATTTTCTGCCTCTTCCTGAGGACCTTTAAAACCATTCCATAGAGAATTTACACATAAGTGATTCTTCAAGGGGAGACTCCTTCATCATTTATTATGTTTGACTTCTAATAGATAGACAAAATAATGGAAAATTCCACTGCAATCACAAGTTTTCCTGGCAAAGGATTAAGACTGAAGTTAATGTAACTTGTTTCATGGTTTAACACTCATTGAGAAAATCTGAAAAATAAGTACATATAATTGCTTATTCATACCTTGTAAACACCATTTAAAACCTTCAAAATGTTAATGTGAATGCAAATCATAATTTTTTCCCTCAGGAATAGAAAATGTGTCTGAAGTTCATGCCAGAAGTTGCTAAGGTTTTATTACCTGAAATGCAGAACTTCAGGCTATTAATTTCCTTAAAGATATTGCAGTAAATGTCATTGCTAGCTGGAACATAAAGTTTCAGGTATTAATACCACAGTCACTAGTCTGTTAAACGAGAACAGCAACAGTGCAAGGGATTAAGAAGTTATTGCAAATAAAACCAATGAGAAAAGTGCAGCTGTAACCATTCTTAGTTATCAAGAAATAACAGAGTGCTGGTTCTTTAGAAGTAAAGAATCAGCACTGTTATGGATTCAAGCTTGTTTCTATATTCATGTGTCATAGCAAATTTTCCAAATTCTCTGTGTTGGCCAAAGAGAAGCTGAAGATAGTGCTACAATACAAGTGACGATAGTTACAAGCTGTTGGTGAAGATATCTTAGCAGAAGTTGCATGGAAAGGCTTCATAGAAACACTGCATTGTCCCATGAATTCAGTACTTCAGAGCATCAAACACTATGTAAACATTGGCTAAATGTTAGTCATAGATCCTTTGATAGGTAAGACAAAAAATAAGGTCTCCCTCCCTTTTAAATGCTGTAGAGTTGAAGTTTCCCTTGTCTCATACAAGGAATTGAAGAGAGCAAGTCATATTGTCATTCAGAGCAAACCAGGAGACTCTGTATCCAGCTTACCAGGCTGTATGGAATATCATTTGGATAGGACAGAACACGTGATATGTGAGAGAAGACTAAAATATATTTAAAAAGCTAAACAACCTGCTTTGCACAGGCAGAATTTTTTTTTCAATATTTACTATTTCAATATTTATTTTTCACATATGTTGATTCTTTTTTGGTCTCCCACCTGCTTCAGTTATGCTGCTTTAAGATCTCTGGTGAAATGAGAAGAGCCTGTACAAAGAGAGAGAGTTTGATGTTAGCACTACTGAAAAAGGGTTTGAAAGTACACCTGTGATCCAGTCTACGTATCCAGATACATGATATGGAGCAAACTGGAGCACTGTTTCACCTAGAAAGCCTCCTAAAGCAAGCATCCTGCCTTGTCAAGAGAATGAGAAAGATCTCTCTGATATGTGCAGAGGGAAAGTACCACTCACCTATTTTAGGCATCTGTTTTTCTCATCCTGTCTATAAGCAACAGTGTTTGTTTAGTGATGATGAGTGTCTTTGGCATGAGAGCCTAGCATCAGAGCCCTCCCTAATTCAGAAGGTGAAAGGCATAGAGCTCTCCTTCCAGCTCCCAGACACTTCTTGTCTTCATCCACTGAGAGTGTAATGTCTCGTATACGAAGCTTAGAGGGAGTTGCACCTTGAGCTTAGTTTCCCTTTCCCAAGTCTGTGGCCTAAACTCTGCATGAAGTTTCCATTTCTCTCTCTCTGGCACCTTGGAGTTTTTCCTTCCTCACTGTGCAACCTTACAGGTTCACCAGGAGAGTGGGAATGTCCTTCCCAGGATGTCCCATAGCTTCATCACTCAGAGGCTCTTCTGAGATATTTTAGCTGTGGCAGAGCAGCTGCTCTCAGACTGGGAAAAGGATGTGAATTTGGATCTTATGAAATTCATTGCATTTGAGAAGCATCTCCATAACACAGTGTGTAGAAGATGTATTATTTATGCCTAGAAGTGCAGACTGCACAGAGTGAGAAGCAGGGCCAGCATGTCCCGGATAAATTGAACCTACTGAATCTCTGCTGTGCTTTGGGACTGTGGCCATTTGTTTTCTGCACACCAGGCATGCTGTGTGGATCTGCAGATGCTGGTCCTCCTCTGAGCTTATTGTTGCCTAGAAATCATAGGCAAATGTACCACACTTTGCAGTGTTAACAAGGAGAAGGTCCTTAGGCAAGCTGGTAAATCTGGAACTGGGGATATTTTTGTGCTTCTCGGTCAAGTCTAGTTTTAACTTTTCTCCTCCAGATACTGAACTCTGAACTAAGCACCAAATATTTTTGCTTTCACTAAGAGATAAACTGAGACTTATATTCATTCCTAATGGTTATCTGTATGACAATGATGTTGACTCCTAAGATCATCCTTGTTTATTTGACAGGTTGGCTGAAGTCGCTGAAGCTAACATCCTGCTCACAGAGAGGTTTCAAATCTCTGCTGATTAGCTGAAACTGAGTCAAAACCTTTTTCATGAGAATAGAAGTGAGGATTTCTACTGTGCAAGGTAGAATCTTTGTCAGGTCTGAAGTTTTTCTTAGTATGATAACAAATAAAACTTAACTTGTCAGTAGATTCAAAGATCCAAAACTTTCATGGTTTTATTAAGAGTTTGGATGGTTCAGAAGGAGTGTGGAGCATGCCCATATTGTTGTCTGATGCATATAGCCCAGAATGAGCTACATGACACAAGGTCTTTTTTCCTTTCTTTTTTTCAGGAAAGAAGAGGGCCAAGAACCCCTCATCTATCCAGGGAGAAGGGAGAAACCAGCTGAGTGACATCAAAAGTTGCAAAGGCAGGTCAAAAATCAGAAGAAAAAGGAGTAAAGCCTTTAAAGTTCTAGCAGTCTTCTGCTTGCCCTACCAAGTTTACAGCTACTGATCCAGCTCCAATTCAGCTATCTCTAGGTTATTCCTTTTACCTTAAGCAATGCAATAAAGCAGGTGAAGAGGTTTTATTTAAGTGGCAGCTGTAACAGCAGGATCTGCTTATGCAGCATAAGATGCATTCAAACACTAGATAATGAGATGGATCTGAAAGTATGGCTCTCTGCTTTTGTCCATTGGTTTCGGGATAGTTACAGTTTTCTTTTTGTAAAATTAGAAAAAGAAAGGAAACTGACCTTCAGCAGCAAGTAGAAGTCTAATTGAATTCTTCAATGAAAAATTTTTTGTGCTTTTCCATGACTTTGATAGTACTGAGATGTACAGATCAGTGGTCCAGATCAGTGGTCACATAAGCTAGACTCATTCCCAGCGCATTTCAGTCCTGTGAAAGGATCAAGAGCAGAATTCAACTGTTCTGGCAATCTTGGTAGGCGATTAAATGAACATTCATCTTGTTCCCATTTACTGGTGTGATATGTAATGATTTGCTGTCAGCCAAGAGGGAGATCTGAGTAGACAGATTTTGTGTAAACCGAGGGATAGAGATGAAAGACAGTAATTGACTGTTATGTATTAAAGGGAGAAGGAGTCTACATGGTCACCCCAATTTCGAGATACGACTTTTTACAAAAAATTGCAGGTGCATCTACCCAGAGGATCCTGGCATCCTGGAATGGGGTGGATCAGGAAGAAACATGATGGGAGGGTAGAGGAAGATGGGAAAGTGGAAAAAAGGAGGAATATGAGAGCTGAACACTGACTAGAGGTAGGGACTGACAGTGTTACAGTTTCACAAAAAAACAGTGTTTCTGGAGACTGTTGTGGTATTTGATGGAGAACTTCATAGAATTCTGTTATAAATGTAACATTTTCCAGTTCTCTTATTGTTAATGACAAAGTTGACATAGCAGAGAAAACACCTCACCTGACATTTATATCAAGTGCATTTTCTTTCTGTCTTCTAATAGATGCAGGGCACTTTGAGTTATAGCTATACAATTACGGATGATAGTTATAGAAACAAGCAGGTCTGAAGTTTAAACTTATAGTCTTAGAAGATCATCTACATTTAGACGATATTTGAGCATTATTTGAAGCTTGTCTCAAAATGGGTTTTAAGCTTAATTAATTCCATGAGTTTGTAGGTTTAAGTTCTTGGTGTAAAAGTAGGATTATTTTCAGTTTGTTTTAGGTTTCCCCTTGCAAAGAGATGTGAAAGAGCAGGAGTACTATTTCTACACAGCATTGATAATTTACTTTATATTAACAGCAACGGCTCTGAAACAGCTTAGATCTGCTAAATGATACACTTGCTCGTCTGCAATCTGCTGGGGTTTAGAGAAACTCGATCTCTTTTAATTTAAAGCTCCATTCTCTTTGGTTTGAGGCTCACATCTGGCACTGGATTTGATCTTTTAACTTTCACAGTGGAGATGGCAGTCATCACAAGGATTTTTAGAGGGTTCCCTGTTGTTCCTTTAGGTTGACAGGGCAAAGCTGTCGGCTGTCAATAACAAGGTGCTAGAAAAACCTCATGTCTTCACTTAACACTTGACCCTGAGGACCTGACTTCTCAAGTGTTCTGAATGCAGCTGTTGACATTCCACCTGCAGTTGCTTATCTTTAATCACAGCAGGTAGTGTGAAGAAACCATCCTCTAAATATTTTAGGGGGATTTTCTGATCCATTGGTGGCTGGATGACATGTCTTGTCTCCTGTTCCTCTTCATGCTTTTGGAAACCTACTACTAATAAAGTCATCTCGTCACTATGGTATGTCATTAAGGATGAGAAATGCAGCAATTCTCTGGAGCTATACATATTCCTTTATGTGTATTTATCCTCAGTATTTACTTAAAAAGGCTTAAAGAGAAAAGAGTGGGATTCAATCCCTCTGTCTTAGACCTTTAACAGTTCTTTCACTTATTTATTTACTGTTTAATTTCTGGCTCATGCTGTTACCATTTATTATTTACCTCACTATATTTCCTGATTCTACAAGGTCAGTTAGGGTGCTGTTTAATGAAAAGATGTACATAATAAAATACTCAAACATCATGTCATTGCTTTTAAATTAAATGCCTCAGAAAAATACAGTTGAGTAGTTAGTGAGCTAGTTAAGTGGTCTAGCATGTTTACAAGGAAACACAGCATGCCTGGAAGGAACTTCTAATTTTAAAAATTAAAATCCTGGCTTTCCTCAAGGGTGCAGTATCTTCAAGAGCCCAAATCTACCATGAAAAGCAGTAACTCTCTTCTGTGAAACAATGCAGACAGCATTTGTAATGCAGGTTTTTAATTATTTATGTGAGAAACTTCAGCCCTGGGAATTGCAACATGATTTCAGTAGTAGGATGGAAACTGGGGCAATCCTTATCTTACTGTTTAAATAGACATGGCTCTTTATGAACCATCAGTTACTGTTTGGCAATGGTACAAATATTTCGTCTGAGCATCACAGAATCAGAACTTTCCTATCCCATACCATGTTTCTCTGGGAGCTTGAGTATATTGATTGGAAAAGTAGGAGTACTTTAATCTCTTTCTAATTCTTAATGGTCTCCAAAAGCCTGTCTCTGCTGTCAAAATAAAAGGGCCTGCTGCTTTTCGGGCTTAGGTAGTTTTATGAGAGATCCTATGGACTCATAAGTAACTCTCTCCCTTTACAGTGTCTTACACTGTATTACAGAAATCTGTGTGCATATGCCTCCTGTTGGCTTGATTTTGTAAGTTTGCTCTATGGTACTTTTCTCCTCACCTAAGCCACTTTTATTTGTCCTTTGTCATTACTTTCGACCTTGATGGAGTTTATCTTTGCATGTTATTATTGACTTCACTGCTGTCATCTGAAAAAGGTGGCATCTTTTCAAACCATTTTTTTGGTAAAACTGACTTTAACACCGTCAGTTTTGATAACTTTTGGAAATAAGAAGTAAGCAATTAAAAGTACTGAATTAATGAAGTTAATTAATCAGGAAAAAAAGTTTGGATACAAAATGGAGAGCCTGGGAATTAGTACTGTAGGAGCAGGACAGAACTCAGCATTCCCATTAGTGATCCAATACTGCCAGCAGCCAGGGATTTCAGCAATGAAACGTGGCAGTAGATGAAGGGAATAACAACATATTGCCCGGGTACTAAGCTAGCAAGCTACACAAGGCATAATGCAGCTACCGTGACTGTTGTAAGCTCAGGGAAATATGGTTCTGTTCTCATCTGTTCCAAGAGTTAATTCAGCTCCTTCAGGACCAACTCTGTGTGTATGCCTGGACAAAAAGAGATGGTGTGAGTAAAAGATGTACACTGCTGATTATAACCCACAATCTTCCCTCCACTCGGGGCTGTAGTCACAGCACAGCCAAACAGAGCCTTTCTTTTTGAAAACCTGCTAAATAGTTTCCTATATAAAGTCTCACTTATTAGCATGACATATCGAGCGACAAGGATTTCAGTTGAGACAGGGCTGTAATGATCTGAATATGGTTCAATAGAATAGTGAGATGAATCAATTTACTGAAATAATGGTTTCTGTATATACTATTGCCATCCACCTTAGAGAGATTGAATGAATTCTTTCATGCCAGCTCTAGATATATTCTTCCTTTATACTTGGTACAACTTTTTTCCCCTGTTCTTGAAGTTCTCAAAATAATAAAGTGACTTTTTTTTCAGCTCACAGAGATGTTAAGACTGGGGGAAATGTTGACTGTTTCTCTAGATGATGCTACAGCAGATCCAAAGCTGAGTAAAAATGTTGCTACAAAAATGGTCTTCCACCCCCTACTACTTTTTTTCCTTCCTTACTGTAAGGAGAAAGCTGAGATAGAAACTAGCTAATTTATCTGCAGGGAGACCCTTCCTCACAGGAGATACTCAGCTGGAGAAAATGTGTGGTACAAATAAGGTTCCAGTGGAAAAGACAACATGAGCCAGAGACTCATGTTGTAGAGTTAAGGAAAGACTCAGTAAAGTTGAGCATAAAGTACTGGAAATACCATAGGTGTAGGGGAAGAGGGGTCCTTGGGTTCGTTTATACGATTCTTTCGCTGTATCACATAATTTAGTCCAGCTGCTTTGGCAGTAGGCTTACAAACCAGTAAAAGAAAGACTTAGGTGACGCTGACGTGCACATTGTAACAATAAAGTAATGTACTGCACTGATAAAACCCTGTCAAGCATGCAATGATTAGGAAAAAGAAAAATATTGGACTTGTTTTTATCAGACGTGGGTGCTGATCACCAGATTCTCAAATCCAGTGAAGAGCTCTGCTTTTAAAGGGTGTATTTTCTCCAGCTGGTTTCTCTATTCCACAGAAAGATTTTAAAAATATGAATTGTTATTCTGTTCTAGATGACTGAAATGCAGAGCATTGACAGCGATGTAAGATGTGGGGAAACAATCTTTTTTTACCACTGAACTGTTTTCATAGAATGTTTGGCTAGGGAAGAGATAAGAAAATTCATTTGCTTTTATTGTTAAATGAAAGGAAGCAAAAAATAATCCATCAGTGGCCTGATCCATAACACAAAAATCCCAGGAGTTTTCTAGTCTCTCTGTCTCTGGCAGTGGAGCCAATAATCTCTCTTAAAGCCGGCTAGCTGAAGGAAGCTACTCTAAATCTCAGCTTCTGAGGTTTGCAATTGCCAAGTAAGTCATTCCACTCTCAGATTTAGGTAGTTATTTTGGAACACATTCACGGTGAGAAGAACAGTGTGAAAGCCAGTGGTTACAGAGAGAAAGGTGGGTATCACAGGGTGGTGTTATGAATTTCCACTTTGGTTTTCAGTGCCTGGTGAAAATGGTTTTTTTGAGTGCCTGCTCAAGGGACAAGGAGATGCACTTCAAAGGCTTCCTGTGGGGATTCAATCCACCTCAACCATCAAGCTCATTAGCTACAAAGTGGCACCCCAGCAGTGTGTTTGGGTGTGTGAGAAGAGTTTTGTGGAGAAGAGAGTACAGGAAGAGATTTCAGTGGTTAGATGGGCAGCTGAGCTGCTGCCAGCTGCCCAGGTGGGGATGGCTGGAGTGTGCCTGCCTCCATGCAACACTCTCCCAGAGCGGTGCCCAGGCAGTGCCGTGCTTGCATCAATCTCTCTCTCTCTCTCTCCAGTGTACCTTGGTATAGTAGACTCTCAGATAATCCCAGTGCTTAAAAAATGCCATTCCTTCTGTATAAAGGAGTTACTCATGTCAACAGATGATTCACCACTGGGGAGGAGTGAACTGTTTCGTATGCCAGGGGAGGAAAAAGGTCTCTGTTACTCGAGAAGATTAGAGGTGGGAATAAATGTATTTTGGCTGATTCGGGGTTCAAGGAGCCCATTGTTCTTAGGGTTAGGAAAAGGCATATGTTTGATAAGCATCCATCATATCAGAGTGTAGCTAACATGTACTTATTATTTGCAATTCTATTTCCTTTTTTTGACAGAAAAACCTACAGGTTTCACGGGTGAAAACACGATAATTTTTCTATTGCAATTTCATGACTAGGAGCTCACATAGTAATTTATGTCAGAAACAGAATTTACCAGAGAAATCATACTACTTATGTTTTACTGCTGTTATTTTTGCTGGACAGATCCCAAAGATAAAGTAATGCTAAATACCATGTGTCTGTGATCAGGAATCACATACATGGGATATATCCTCTTGATCCTGTTGGATAATTCCCTATCAGTTCTTAGGGTTAGGATGCTTAAAGATGAGTTTCTCTCCACATGGGTAGAAGGGAGAGAGAAAAGTTCCTTCTCATCAATGTGTTCTATCACCAGGTTATTCTAAATATCTGCAATGTGGGACTAAAAGATTAAAGATTTTGATTAGTACTATGACATACAAGTCCAAGGAAGACTTATATAAAGGAGGATGAAAACATGTGAAAAATATTGGTCTTATCTCACATGGCCAAGCAGAAGGTCACACTTGTTTTTCTCAAGCTACCAGAATATTCCAGATGAGAAAGATGAGAGCAGAAAAGCTGTGCTGAAATACAAATGTATTGTTGCTTAGCATCTAGAGACAATTTGCATACACACAGCCATTAGGACCGATGCCTAAATGTGCAATTGGCTCTGAAAGCTCTCTCACCCTTTATCTTTTCATACGTATTTTTCGGTACTGGAGGATAGTGATTCTGGAGTTCTCAGTTGTGAGAGAGGAAATTAATGCTATACCTTGCCTCTCAGAGCAAGCTCATACTGCAAATTGTCTTTGAAGTTACTTGATCCCTTAACAAATTAAGTTAATTACATTTGTTTCATGGCTATCATGACAGCCATGTGCAGAAAAGGTGTATATGCAAAGCTTAGAACTGTCCTTTACTTTCAGACAAACAGATGTGAAATTTGGATTATCACTCCCACACAGGAAGGTCAAATGTAGGACATCTTCATATGACATGTAATTTTGAATGGAAAATGTTATGCTATTTCATATACTGACATCAGAGACAACATTATTTTAGTTAAATCCCACGAGCTGCAAAACTTGATTTCAGTACCTGTTAGTGGAAGCAGAAACCAATTTAAAAAATCTTGTACAAGCATAACTGTGGGTTTTCTGCATTGGGAAATTTTACAGTAAATTAACTGCTTTGCTTTCTCAGTGTGGAAAGGATAGAGGGAAGGGCCAGGATGTCAATTTAATTTAGCCAGGACTAAAACTGTGCCAGGTATACAGATGATGCATTTACTTGGCATCATTATCAGAGGAGGACAGGAGCCACCATCATTAATTTAGGAACACAGGTGCATGTATTCCTTATAGTTTTATTCAGCCACCTGCTATAGGTACTTCATCTAGGCAGCAAGAAGTAGTTCAGACACTACAGACTGCAGAAAAGGGATTATGTTCATATGAGGTGAACAGCTGTGGTGGGATCCCTTTGCTGTATTGCATTGTGGGATATCCTGCAGTAGGACATCTTGTCTGACCTCTGTGTGCATCCCCAGAAAACTGCAGGTCTCCTGTAAGCCTTGTGTCCCATCTACCAGTGCTGCACAGATGTTATGGATAAGCCGCACAAACGGTGCGAGGTGCCCACATTTAGGTAATGGAGTCATTCCCCCAAGGTGGGACTGAGCTCCATATTGCAGGCATTGAAGAGTCTTGTAAGGTGGGTAAGTCCCTTAGATGTCCATATGTGAGTGAGATGTCTAAACTCCTGATGCTCTTGATGCAGGCACTTGATTAATTTTTCCAAAGAGAAGTTTTTATTTCCACGTGCATATTATAGACACAGTTCGTACAGGATGCTCGTGCCTGCTTGAAATGTCTGGCAGAGTCCAAGTGGGATAGCCTTGGCACCTCAAATGGCCTAGCTACCTATTTATGTGCAATCAAACTCTAGATCTCCACTGATTACAATGAGAACTCAGATGTCTAATTCACAGGTAAATACCCATATGTGTGGATTTTTCTGTTCTGCCTTCTGTGGAGTAATGAGTGGAGTGATGTTTTTCACTTACAAAGTTGTGTATGATTTTCTACTTACCTGAAAAACAAGATGTCCTGGACCAGGTTCCTACTTACTGCTGAAGAGCTTTTCCTTGGAGAAAAAGTTAAGGGAAATCCTCTTTCAGTACTGAATTTGTCCTTGGCTGAGGTGTTGTTAAGTGACAGACTCATAGAAAGGTACAAAAATATGTAGTCTCTTAGCTTTATGACTGGCATTTCAATAATTTATATTGATTCACTACAAATATTTTGTGGGAAAACAATTTTGTTTGCTTCATTGATTTTACTCTCTTCTATCCATTTAGCTATTTTTATTTGATTTCTGTTTGTTTTGACACCCAAGCATTTACTTTTGACAGCGATTAAAAAAATACGATGTTATCACCTGTTTGTAGAATTAGCCAGCTGAGTATCTCTGAATATCCTTTTCACTAGATAGGCCAGTAAGTATTTCATTATCTTGTAAATGGTCAGTGCTTACTCCAGCAACAATGGAATGACAAGTTTATTTTAGTGGCAAACAGGTTGTGTCTATCCCTTTTGCATATCTAATGCAATTGAAAGTGCTTCAGTCCAGACTGTTTTTCCATGAGGATGCTGAAGGAATGCCTTTAAGTTGAAGTACTGGTCTTAGAAAGGGACTTAGTCACAGAGCTACCCCACGAACCTCTTCCCCTTGAAATGAAATATTCAGTGCCAAAATCGTGCTGCTTCTGTAAATGTTTTTGATGCCCCAGAGCTACCAGGAGAACTGAGCTCATGCATAAGTCTCAGCAAGCTCCACGAATTGCTGATGTCACTACCTATGTACTACATATAATTTTCAAACAGAGGTCTGTAAGATGGGAACTCCCACAAAAAACGGCCAAAAGGAGGACTTTTCAAGTTTCTGTCATTTCAGCTGGCAGATAACTAAGAGTTTCTGTTCAGTATTTAAGGAGACTTTGGATACGTCTTGGTGGTCCTGTGAGTCGAAACTTAGGAAATTATTCTGTCCGTATAAAGTACAGAGAATGTGAGCGACCCCTGCAGTCAAAAGGGCTACTTAACTTTGTTTTCATTTCTAAAGTAAACCTCTGAGATTGTTAAACAGGAAAAGACTGAACATATTTCCAAATGCAAAAAACCCCAAGCAGTAGTCAGCATTTTAGTAATGGAATAAAAATGCATCGACATACAGTACATTCAAGGCAGATTTTAAAGGTGCTATATGAGAAAGGGGATTTTAAAAGATCTATGAATTTGACAATAATAATAGCAATATCTGGTTTCCATTTATAGCAGTATCACAGAATTTCAAATGTTTTTATCTTATCTAGTGATGCCTCTCTAATTTTAAGACTGCATCCTTATGTAGCTGCCAAGTACAGCTACACAAGGGAGTATCTACTTATTGTTAGCACTTGCTCTGCTTTTCCAGGTATCTAGACATGCACTGACTGCATTTCTTTGTTGGAATTACCAGTATAAATTATTTTATCGAGGGGATTTTAATGATTTTCAAGCACTGGGGTTTCATTGAAAAGCCAGCCATTGCAGGTGTCATGAGATATGCTGGTACATTATTCAAAAGGTATAAGAAAGTCTGAGTGCTAAGACATATTGGCTCCCACAGAAGGCAAGGGAATTCCTATGGGTCACTCAGAGAGAGGTCTGGTTTTGGTAAAAGTTGCAGCCTGTGGATTCAAACTGCCTGACATGAAGATAGATAACATTGTGTACGTGTCTGAACCAAAATCCTGGAAAAAAAGTCTTGTGGTATCAAAGTTTGGAGTTAAATCCTGTCTGGATGGATAGGATATGTATTTCTAGAAGAGGCTTTATGGCCTCTTTTGATTTGCTGCAGTCTGAAAAAGCACCAAACTAGATTGCAGTCCGAGCCCTTGGGACAACAAGCCAGTATTTGATCTGGTCTGTAGAAATCATATAATTTTGTGAGGAAGGTTAAATTTCTTCATTTTATTGGCAAAGCCACTGCAGTCTAATAGTCTCAAGGTGAATGTATGATGAGCTTGTGTGCTCTGAAAGATCCACACCAAAATTAAAAGGATACACTTGAACTGTGTTCCTTCCTACTGCTGTGTTTTGATTTCTGTGCTTTCCACCACTCTCTGTCACAATTTGAAACCAAGTCTCATCCTCACCCTTAGGGTTTTTACTGGTGCTGATCTTGTTTTTGTCCTGTCTTGGCATTTCTTATTTTTCAGCTTTGACCTTGGGTTGAAAACATCACATCATGTACTCTCAAATAAAACGGACTGGCTAAAAACCTTTGTGCTCATATGCGCAAATAAGTGAAGATATGCTTAGGTGCAATCATCCTTTTGCTGGAACTGAGAAATACTGATACAAGTGGTAACTGTTCCAGTTCTGGAGAGCTGGGTCTGCATATTACATGTTGTACTGCTCAGCCATGGATCGCACATCTTCCTGATGCTGTAGAAGTGCAAACAGAGGAACGAACAGAAGAAAAACAGCAGAGACAAATTTGATTATCAGCTACACACTATTTACAACTCTCATCTCTCCCTGCTTGAGATCTTCTCTAGTTTAATTAATTGCCTGATCTGAGACAAAGCTTTTGGATAAACACACACTTATGAATATTGCAGATAAATCAAGCAAGGAATTCTAAATAGCATTCATCATTTCTTTCCTTTTGAAGTGTCCTCCAGGCACTAATTTGCCTTTTCATTTTCTTCTTTTTTATTTTTTTTTAATAATATTTCTCATCCTTTAATTGGAGAAAAGTGGGCATGGTCAGAATAAACTTGTGGCATTGCTCTTCGTCTTTCTTTTAGTGTTGTGATAATGACTAGTTCATAGAAGACGTTGAATTACCCTGAAATATTTGGGAGCATTTATTCTATTTATGGGTATGCAGAGCAAGTGAACATTCCCTCCCACATGTAGAGGGAACAAAGGTAAAAAAGAAGCCAAATCTTGTACTCAGTCATGTACTTGATTTAGGAAACTTATGTTCAATTTCTTATTCCGGCACAGAAAGATCTGAAGATAAAGCATTTGAATACACAAATACATTTTGGCTTATAACTTTTCGTGTTAGGTCCTAGGTGTGTTAGGAGAAGAGTCCATAAACATCAATATGGATCTGTGCCTTCACTGTTTCGGGGTTCATTTCCCCGTTGTTTAATCAAAGTGAGCTTTCTTCAGGTACTAGAGGAGTTATGGTTATAAATCTTTGCACTTTTAAGAAGCATCCAGATAAAGCAAAGTGCACTGATACTTGTATAGAACTCTAGATTGAAATATATACTGTACATTGGTACTAAAAGATGCACTTGTGAATTTTTTATTTCTTTTTCAGTCTTATTTCAAAATGTTATGTAATAGAATAGTGTCCAATAATCTTGAATACCAACATCATTGTAATTGCAAATTTTTAGCACTTCATGAATCCTTGATTGCTGTTAATAATTTTATTTTAACCTTACACATTTGGTATTTTTTATTGAGTCCTCCATTTCTATGCATTCAAATTTGCATTTTTATTCCCTATATTCAGAATACTGAAGACTAATTTGCTGGTGATTGAAAGATAAAGTGAGCCACAGCTAAGAGTGTTGGGGTCAAGAACCATCTCTAGACAGCTGATGTCACAGAAACAGAGATGTAGTGGGCTTTAATTAGTGTTTTGTCTCTTAAAAGGAAAAAGGAAAAAAAATTAAAAAAGGAAAAAGAATGAAGGAAAAAAGGAAAATTAAAAAGGAAAGGATAAAAAATAAATAGAAAAAGGAGAGGCATATGAGTTCTTCCTTATCCAATAATTTGTTCAAAAAGTTGAAACACCTAAGAATTTGTTGTTATCTTACAAAATACCTTAGTGTGAAGAAGCCATTCACCCTTAAGTGTGCCTTGAGCACTTAAGTAAACCAGTGCCAGCTGCATGTCTACATTATTTGCTTCATTATGGAATGAAATTTCTTGTTTTCTATAGTTTTTCTAGCAGTAGGAAATACCATATAGCCAGGGAACCTCTTATGGCTGTCTGAATTTTTTAACATCTACGAACTGCCTTGTTTCCAGTCATTTTCTTTTATGGAAGGTGATTCCCTGAAAAACAAGGTATTGAAACGTTAAGGCCATTTTGGGAATAGAGGTACATGATGGTCTTGTGAGAAACACCAGCATCTGTAAATACACAGCTGAACGTTTACATCATCACTTTTGGTGTCTTCACGTGTAGGTGTCCCTCTTACTTCAGTCCACAGGAACAATAAAAGTGTGTACCCGCTCCCATGGATGCACCCTGCATTACAGTAATAAATCTCAATGCACTTTCTAGAGAAAACAATGGGGAGGTCTCCAGTGTTTTCAGACAAAGCAGAACTCTCCAAATTACACTGTGGCTGCAAGAATAAATTTTATGTTGTAATTTGTTATCTAATAGCCACAGACTTAAACAATGAAATGAGATGATGCTGTAATGAAATTCCAGTAGTCTCCCTGACACCATGGAAGAATTGAGACTATTAAGTGGACTGCAAGGGAGAGAGAAAAATTATCTATGGACAGACATTTGTATATTAGGAGGTGATTTTTCTACAGATGCACTAATTACAATTTTAATTCATGCATGAAAAAAAGAGGGAGCGCACATTACTTCTGTCAAAATAGTTCTGAATGCTGTGAAGCTGTTAATGAGTAATGTTCCCTTGGATGAAATGTTAACATATCTTTTTCTTCAGTGTTATTTTGCTCTACTCCCTTGTTATCTTGTAGAAAATGTTGATTGTCATTCAAGCCTTAAAATGAGAATATAATGAGTATGTAGGGTTTCAGAAAGAAATCACAAAATGCAAGACAAGCAAAGCCCTTTATCTGAAAGTACTTTTTTATTACTCTTCAAAAGTTCTTCAGCTGTTTAGAAAAGTATCTGCAAATCTCTGCTTATCTTGATACATACTTAATCACAAGATAATGAATTGTGCTGAGTGGTGACATGCACCAGTAACCCCATTTTAACATTATAATGCAATGCTATTAGTGCATTTTTCTGCAGTGCAGAACATTACTCCTAATGGAAACAATGTCCTGTAGGCAGGTCTATTGTGCCATCTCTCCTAGGTTTTGCAGGAGTACTTCAGTACTTAATAGCCAGAGGGAATAGTTGGGTGTGTAACCAAACCAAGATTTCACAGTCAAACAAAAGATGAGAGAACTAGGGGCAATGCCCACCATTTTGTCACAGTTTGCTCCAAATAAAACGGCATTAAATATCTGAAAGTTTCCTAGAGGCTTATAAGAAAGTTATAAGATATTAAATACCATCCAGCGTTCAAAGAGAAAGAGCAGGGAATTACCGTCTTGTCTGATAAGTCATTTATGTGTTTTCCTCCCTCCTTATATTAAATATGTTCTACAGAATTATACATTGACAGCTTTTGAGAGAAAAAAAAATTAACTTGTCATAGTCAATACAAGTCTGGTGTTACAGAACAATCAAAATGAGAATATAAAATCATAAAATCATAGAATGGTTTGGGTTGGAAGGGATATTAAAAATCACATAGTCCAACTCCCCCAGCATGGACAGGTCATATCCACGGTCATTGCTGCTTCCTGGTAATTGCAAACTGTGTGGGATACTCTGCAGTGGTTGTGACTAAACAGTACCAATGCAGATATAATGCATGACCTTTCCTGCTACTTTGATGTATCAGCTATTCATCAACCTGAGTTAGTAAAATATTATTTTTCATCTTGCATTATTGGACATGTAGGTTGAATGATATTCATCTTTATTTAAAATTTTTGCCATTGGTAATGGAACAGATGTAAACTCTTCTGTCATGTATTAATTTTTACATTAAAGTGCTAAAAGAGTAAAAGTTTATTAATTTACTCCTGCTTTTTCTCCCTTACTCTCATAGTGAAACTGGCTTGTTTATTTGTTTTAGTTGACCCAGCATGATTACAAATGCAGTCAAGTACTTGGTCCTTGTTTCTGAGCAATATTCAGAGTTGGCACTATATTATAGATTCTAAAGTGTAAATGAGAATAGTTTTAGATTCTCTATGAGCATGAGCTCTCAACTGCTTCAGCCCATTTTTGTCAGAATAAAACCAATATTATTATAGGCATCTTTAAGATTTATGCTCCTCTGAAGGAAAATAATGCTTAAAATTAAAGTGAATATAACATTTTCCTATATTCCAGTTTCAAGTAGTAACAAAATTGCTGATGCTGTTTGAATCAGCAAGCAACTAATGAAAATAAACTACCAGAAAGTACAATCTTTGAAGAGCATCAGAATATAAATGGCTAAAAATTTGATGTAACAGTGATGTAAATTGAATTCCCTGGACTGCAACTATTGAAATTATGTTAATTTTTAAAATAAGAGCAGAATATGAATTGACCTAGAAAAGACTGAATATATTTTGCATTTTGCTTTTGATCCTTTATGCAAGGGTTAGGGGTTTTTTCCCTTATTATTAAAATTTCCATGGTTTTGTCCACAGCTGTTACAGTAGCAAAACCCAGCTACCCAGAAAAAGATGAAGAATCATTTAGAAATCCAAGCAAAATTTCTTGTTTGGTTGTCGGTAAAGAAAGAAGGGGAAATGTACATTAAAGAATCCTGTAATTATACATTTTGCATAAATTTTTTGAAACTATTTGCACCATGTTTAGGGCAATGTGTTTCATAAAGCTGGTTCCTTAGCTCCTGTAGATTCCAACTTATTTCCATATTAGTTACACTGGTTTTATTTATTTCACATAAATATATTGTTTATGAACAGACTTGTGACACTGCAAGTTGAATTACTCTCCCTAACTACAAAATTGGCACAATATACATGTCAGCATTGCTTAGCTGAAAGACTGCTCATCCAGCCTGAAGAAATCTCCTCTGCTTGAATGTACTGCAGTTTTTGAAAATCCCCCTCTATCAAGCTTAAAAAAAATCTGTATTGTTGGTTAGATGCCAAGATTTCATTTACTTGCTCAGACCGTCACTCTTCTGCTTCTGAAAACCTTTATTTATTCAGTTACTCTTTAAATATTAACAGTAATTATACAGTCTGGAGAATAAGAAACAATTCTTCGAGTTTCCAGAGAATGTGTATCTGTACCCGTGGCATACTGCCTGTATTCTTTTTCCCCTGCTTTCTGCTGAGATATACTCTCCTGCTACCATGTACATGACCTTTGTGTACCAGATTATAGCACATGAGTTTTAATAAGGTGTTAGAATGTTTTCCTGATACAAAAGTAAGTACACAGCACACAACACAGGAACAATAGCTTGCTTTTACTTTCCAAAAAAGTGTCCAAAACATGATAGAATATTGCTGTGAGGCAATCACACTGGGAACTAACAAAACCATAATTTTCAATATATCTGAATGTACCAAACTTTTGAAAAGATTCGTTCTGTGAAGCACAGTAAAATGAGCACTGTCACATCATTGTAAGCTCATAGAGACTCTGTCAGGCTTTTGAAAGCTAAATTAGAAGCAGATGTCTGCCCACACAAAGAAAATTATCTTATTAGTTTTTAATTAATGTTTTTTCTAATGATGACAAAAGTGACACTTCAGCCAAAAGACAAGAAAAGTTGTGGATAGCAGAAGATGGACTTGAGAATTAGCAGAAGTTAAGAGAGCAGTTTTAATGACTTAATTAAGATCAGTTATATTATGTATATTTTGAAAAATTTGACGGCAGTATGAGAAGTTCACTCTCTGTTAAACATGCAACATAAATCTTCTGTTTTCTTCCTAATTTGGGAATGGGTGGTCATACACTGAAACAGGCTCCCCAGAGAGCCTGGTGCCTGGTCATGGCACCAAGACTGCCAGAGTTCAAGAAACGTTTGAACAATGCTGTCAGGCACTTGGTGGGACCTGGAGTGGTCCTGTGCAGAGCCAGGAGTTGGACTTGGTGAACCTTGTGGGTCCCTCCCAAGTCAGGATATTCTATGGTATTTGGATTCCTTTGCAGAAGACTGCTGGGAACCTTTTTAAGATTACATAGTGATTGGAAAGCCTAGAAGTACTGTAAATACTTTATTTTCTTTACACAAAATGACAAGCAATGTTCTTGAGCAAAAATAATGTGTGCTCCCACAGTTAACAGCCTCAGCTGTTGATATCTTGCTTAGATGTGGTTAGAAATACTTTGAAGGATAACAGGAAGCCACTTTTATTTAGCCACAGTTTTGCTTCAAATACTGTGTCCCCCATCTAAATTGAATTCAATTTTAATAACAGTAATTATCACAACAGAAAATTCTGTGGTGTTTTCACCAGTGGAACCCAAAGTGCTTGCTAAGGAAGAGTAGATCACTTACTGCATTTTACACTCTTTGGGACTTACTATTATTGCTTTGAGTTATGGTTTAACCCCAGCTGGCAACTAAGTTGGCAAAGAAGCTTCTCACTCCCTTTCCTTCCCAAGTGGGATGGGGAAGAGACTCAGAAAAACAATAAAACTTGTGGGTTGGGATGAGAACAGTTTAATACTTGAAAAGAAAAAGTAAATAAAATTTTAATGATAATTATGACACAAAGGAAAGAGTGAGAGAGAAAACTAAAACCCAAGAGAAACAAGGGATGCACAATACAATTGCTCACCACTTGCTGACCTATGCCCACCCCATCCTGGAGCAGTGATTGGCACTTCCAAGGCAACTCCCTGCATTTTATACACCCAAGCTTGACTTACTGTGGTATGGAACATCCCTTTGGCCAATTTGGTCAGATGTCCTGGTGGAGCTCCCTCACAGCTTCTTGTGTACCTGCTCACCCAGCAGAGCATGGGGAACTGAAAAGCTCTTGACTTAAGAATAAATACCACTCGGCAACAACTAACATCAGCATATTATTGTCATTATTCTCATAAAAAATCCAAAACAGAGCACTGTACAAACTCCTAAGAAGAAATTTGACTATCCAAGCCAAACCTGGTACACTTTGAAAGAGAAAAACCTGTTCTCAATGGAAGCATATGAAATATTTCTTTTATAATCTTAAACAATTTCTTATGGTGACTCGATAATGCAAACCCCTGAAAGCCTTTATGTAAGTTTTAACTCTCAGATGAACTAAGATGAAAGCAGTCCTTGACTTGCCACTTAAAGTATACAAGCCCTTTCTTTTTGAAGACTTACAGGCTGGTTTAGCTAAAGCTAAGTCTTCTCCATTATCTTGAGAACCTAGTTTAAGTACCTGAGGCTCTAACCCAAATGAGATGGTTTTTTGGCCAGGCTGCTGACATCTCCGTTGATCTCTAAAAACAAGCTGGTTCAGGGGGAGCCATACCACCCCTTGCAGAGGGTTGTAGCACGGACTGCTGATGCTGTGTCTTACTTCAGGCTCCTGGGAACCTGTTGCATGGCCATGGATTTCCACTGTGGCCTTCAAGTAATAATTAGTAAAACACTGTCTAAACTGTTTTAATATATGGCAGCCATATCAGGACAACAAAGTATCAACATCAGAAAATGCTATATTTGAAAGCCTCCTGAGTATCCTGATTTCCAAGAGAAGGTTTGGATTTCAATATACATGTAGGCAAACAAGGATAGATTCAGTATTTTAATATATTGAATTCTAGCGCACTGAGGATAAGCATTTGAGCATCTTGAGGAAAGGAGTGAGCAGAAAAAAGAAGGAAAAGAGAAACTAATTATAAAACCAAGTTAAAGCAGAAACATGTCTTTTTAATCTGGTAGTATCCAATTTTATGTCATTTCCCTCACTTTTGTAGTGTATAGCTGATGTTCTTCTGAACAGAAGGGCAAAAGGATTGGAGGCAGTCTTCACTTACAAATTCCAAGTTTACTAGCACAGGTTAGCAATGTAATGCCTTCATTGTGCTGAATTTAGTTGTGAATACAAGGAACAACAGTGTTGGTAGAAAAGCTGCAGCCTTGCTCTAAAGCTCACAGAATGAACCACTACTAAGTACTTGTTAGTCATCTGTCAAAAGGAAAAAAGGAAGTTTTAACTGAAACATTTTTTAAAGTGTAGCTAAGTGTGCCTTGGGAGAACATGCTCAGGAATATAACCAGTCTCACTGGGTATTTTCACATCCAGTTTCCTCCTGGAACTGACCAACAGTATTGCACAGTGTGTGAGGAAGAAAAGGTTGTCAAACAGACAGACGAGGATGCAAAACCGCACATGGGCACCGTGGAACATGGAGCTGCACTTTATTGACTGGCTTACTAGGGGATGGAAAAAGCTTTTTTATTTCAGCAAATGTTTACCCACAATTCCGTGTCCTACCCTTTTTGTCTGGTTTTTCAGCATCAGCAAAAATGTCAATAGAGCATGGTATTGACAGAACAGCTTGGCATGTTTCTGTTTTGCTGTGTTTTGAAATAAGTTGTTTAAGGTGAGCTAAAAATGATACTTATTTGAATTGCCTGGTTAGCTGCAAGTACTGCAAGTGTTCAGGAGGATGAGCAGAAATAAGACTAACTTTTCTCAGGTCAGGAGGAGAGAAAAGGTGAAAACAAACCCCTTGCAACAGTCTGCAGAGGAGAGACCAAGTGAGACTGGTGAGGGGCCTGACTTGCAGGGATTGTCCAGCTACTTTATGATGACTGCAAGCCTCTGGTCCTGCAATACAGCATCACTTCCCTGGAAAACAGTTAATCTCACTTGAACTGCATGAAGCCAATGTCCAGAGGAGGGCAAAGAAATTAAATCTAAGTGGAAGAGTTGATACCTTATTAGTAATGCAGGAATTTTCACCCTGATGATCCAGCAAGAGATTGCTTACTGAGTCATCTTTGTTCTCTCCTATCCTTGGCATGCTCTTCCCACATATCACAGTATCTACAGCAGTGTTAGAGGGGCTCTACAGGTTTTTGTTGAGCTTGAGAGCTTGTCATGCCTTCAAATTTCATTTCTAACCTCCCTACTCTACTCATCTTGTTCACTGTTTCCCACAAGCATCTGATCCAAAATTGTATGTGGAGGAAGCTTCCAACACAGATAAAATTGAGAAGAGGGGCCATGAGAACCTCATGGTGTTCAACAAGCCCAAGTGCAAGGTGCCACACTTGACTTGGGGCTTTTCCAGATATGAGTACAGCACTGAGACCAGCCCTGCCGGGAAAGACTTGTGGATTCTCATGGATAAAAAGCAGGACATGAGCCATGAGTGTGGCTCACAGACCAGAAAACCAACCACGTCCTGGGCTGCACCAAAATAAGAGTCTCCAGAAGGCCAAGGGAGGTGATTTTCCCCCTTCTTCTCAGCTCTCATGGACCCGACCTGGAGTGCTGCATCCAGTTCTGGGGCCCTCAGCACAACAAAGGCGTGGACCTGTTAGAACAGGTCAAGGGAAGGGCCACAAAGATGATCAGAGGGATGAAGCACATGTCCTACAAAGACAGGCTGAGAGAGCTGGGACTGTTCAACCTGAAGAAGAGAAGGCTCTGGGGAGACCCCATTGCAGCGTTCCAGTATCTAAAGAGGGCTTATAAAAAAGAGGGAGAGGGACTTTTCATAAGGGAAGATGGTGACGTCACAGGGGGCAATTGTTTTAAACTGAAAGAGAGCAGCTTTACATTAGATATTAAGAAAAAATTCTTTACTTAGACAGTGGTGAAGCACTGGAACAGGTTACTCAGGGAAGTTGTGGATGTCTCATCCCTGGAAGTGTTTAAGGCTGGGCTGGACAGGGCCCTGAACAACCTGATCTAGTGGAAGGTGTCCCTATCCACATCAGGGAATTTGAATGAGATGATCTTTAAGGTTTCTTCAAACCCAAACCATTCTATGATTCTATGAAAATTATTTTAAATTGAGCAGTAGCTTTCATTCATTCATTATGTCATATGCACTGCTAGCTCAAATGATCCTCTTGATGCTACTTTCCATCCCCGGAGAAATTAATTTTTCCAGATTGAAGGGAACTTTGAAAGACCATCCATTTTTAGACATGAAATTTTTAAAGTGTAAACACAGAAGCTGCAAATAATAGTTTAATTCATGTATGTATTTGTGCAGCAGGAAGAGGAGGGTGGTTTAGGTGTCACCACAGCCAACATCTGGTAAGCCAAAAGATGGAGAAGTCAGCTAATACCACATTTGTTTTCACCAGCAAACATCTTCTCATCCTCAGTTTAGAGCAATAATAATAATTTTTTATTCTGGAATCCCTTTCTGCTTCCAGCACAGGTTGTCCCAGAATGTCGGCATTGGGGTATAATACCCGGAATGAAAAAAACCCAGAACAAACAACCCAAAACTTGTGGATATTACAATTTTTTTCCACAGAAAAAAAAGTTATGACCATCTTTTTATCATGGGATGTATAGTATTTATCATCACAGACTCTGTGCACAGCTCCTGTTTTTGTGTCTAACTCTTCCTGTTTGTAAGACAAATCAGAGAGTAAGGCTCTGAATTTGTACCTGACCTTGATCTTGCAGTGTAGGAATCTACATGTCAGCTGTGGGCTCAGACTGGTTGCCTAGATATAAACACCTGAGGCCATCTCTACACGTTGAGATGTCATAGGGCATCTTCGATGTGGGGCTGGTGATGCGACATGGAAACTGTAGGAAACTGTGTCCTTCTGGATCAATAGCTGGATGCTGGGCAGGCTATTCAAAAGCATCTCAAAAAACACTACTTCTCCATGTCTAATCAAGGGCACTGGGCCCAGTGGAGTCTTCACAGCTGTTTAGCTGACTGAATCAGCCTACTTCAGGATAATCTGAATAAATCTCTAGACTCCACTGACGGTATTAACTAGATTTCCATAGACTATGAGGAGTGAAGACACCCTCTTCATTTGTGAAGACATACTTTACAGACAAATAAATTTATGTGACTGATCTTGGACTTAAATCTAGACCTGAATTACACCTTTTGCTGAGCTGAGTTGTTTCTGAAAATGATTCAGACCACCTGGAAGAGATGAAGAAAGAAATGGAGTGAGAAAAAAAGAAAAAAGATTGGTGGATTAAGAGACAGGGCTTGTGAGGAAAGATTGGAAGAAATTGTTTGGTCCGAAAAAGATCAAAAGGCACAATAATGTTCTTCAAGTAGTTTTCGTAGAAAGAGCAGTTGTAAATTATTCCCTGTGTGCACTGAAAATAAAAGGAGTAATTGCAGTAAAGGGAAATGTAGTTCCGACCTTGAAAGAGGAGTTTCTAATCAGAGGGATGATGAAGTGCTGATGTACACAGCCTGGGGAGGTTGTACAATTGCAATCTCCAGTGTTCTCAACAAATAGGTTGAACAAACATTTCCAGGAATTATTTTGGTGTAATCAAATGTGCCTGAGGGCCGTGACCTGGACCAGGAGAGCTTTCAGTCTCTTCAACCATATTTTCTCCAATCAAATCTCTTCTAGTTTTCACTTTTGAACTACTCTACACTGAACAGGACACATCAATAAAATATTTGGTTTAATTTTAAATTATACTCCTTTTGTGGGGAAGAAACAGTACATGTTTAAGACTAGACAACAGTGATGAGATACTAAAAGAAATAGCTTACATAATGCCTGTGCCACAACCTTTACCTTAGTAGAAGAGGAAATAGAGCTGTATATTATAAGTAGTTGTAAGAAGAACACGCCTTAATTAATTATTTATTTATTTAAATCTCTCTTTTTTTCCTGGCAAGGAGAAACAGTAGCAGTGTGGGATGTAATACAAAGTAGAGGATGTGACTGTACATCCACTGCTAATGCAGTCACAGTTCTCCTTCCCAAGTATCTACAAGACTTGCCTTTGCTCTCCTGCTGCGGGGCATTATGGCAGAGAGCTCTGATGGCTAGCCCTGAGTTAATTAGCTGGAGCAGGGAACCAGCCTTCCTTCTAACCAACCCGTGGGCAAAACTGAAGTAAAACATTAGTCTTTGGCAGGCCCCAAACCACGTTAGTGCTGTCCATAGTCAGTTAAGGAGAAAGGGAGGGATGCTGTCACAGATCTGTTTGCTGCACTTTGAAAACAAGGACTGGTATAAAATTTTAAATACAAAGCTTCTTGCTGTGCCTTCTTTCACCATATCTGTAAAGACATTTAGAATTTAGATTGGGTTCTGGGTTGTATTTTGCCCTTGGTGGAAATTAGCACAAAGAACAGTCTTAATACCAAGTGAAGGAGCCTCACTGGAAGTTTACTGTGGCCTCCCCACAGCTCTGCTGAGCCTAGGGTTGGGAATACTAAACTGAAGTAACTTTCTGTAACAGTTTATCTAATTCTTCTGGAAAAGATGTCAAAAAAGGGTAGACAGGACAACACTTACTTTTGGCTGACCTCCTGCTTCAGGTCACCAAGTCCCTTTGAAACCCCCTACGGTTTTAGATAGTAAAAATTTAAAAAAACCAACCAAAAGTATTCTTCTAACTGTATGGTACTGTTCAGGCAAGGTGGTTTGTGTTCTCGTTGTAGCTCATGGTGACAGAGTTCTTTGGTTCGTTTAACAGAGACTTCTTTTAAAGGCTGGGAAGAGAGAGTGGGAAATTTGCAGCTTGGGATGTAAACTGTCACTCTGCTATGGAAAGGAGGAGCTGAAAGAAGAGACATTGACATTAGCTGAGGGGAAACAGGAGAGGACAGCACAGGAGAAAGTTACTAACATCACAAATGGTGAGTGACTGGAAAGTAAGTGAGAGAACAGTGCCAGGAGCAAACAGGCAATTACCAATCAATCTCCAAGTGAGGGCTTACACTTCCAGTTTCTTGGGATGACCTTATGTGCAGCCAGTAGGAGGTTATTGAACACCAGGAATCCAGAGAAGAGCTGTGTCATGAGGAGCCAGGGACCTTTTGGCTCATGGGTGGAAGGGAGGAACTGGGGCAGGTGGCTGCATCGTTGACACAGGCATGAGTGTTCACACTGCCTCAGGCTAGTACAGCTGGAGAGATAAAAACCAAAAGCAGTTTAACTATTAGTGCAGAGTTACTTACAGACTGTGAGAAAGTCATCGGTTAGTACCTGCCCTTGCTGTGCTTTACGCTCCTGGGGAATATCACTACGAGAATAAATCTAAACTCTTTTAGAAGTAAGCACTGTTGGGTTCCCTGGATGTTTCAGCTACCAGCCTCAGGCCTGCGCAGCTGCATCACATGGAGCAGGCATCTGCAGTGAAGATACAGCACTGAATCTCTAAATCATCTCAGCAGCCGGGCATCAGTCGCAAGGTAGAGAAAGGTTCCAGTTTCCAAGCCAAGCTATATTATTAGACTGGCAGCTGGATCTTTCAGTCAAAGTGAGCTGTTGCCACTGCTGGCAGCAGAAAGAGCAAATAGACAACAGGACCGAATGGTTTTTGCTGCTGAATGCAAAGTAAGAAGCTTACGGTGGTTTCAGTTTATTTCAAACAATGTTAGCACGTATTTTCTTTGCTCATGTTAGCATGCTCATCTACTTGTTCATAAAATCTGATCATTAAAACATATACATGATTCTAAATTCCTTAGGTGAAAACACAGAAAATATCATAGCTAAGCAGAAATGGTACAGTAATATAGAAGTAGAGAAACAACTGTCTAGAAAAAAGCATATAATTTTTTTCCAAATCTTAAATTCTTAGGAGCTGCCATTTTTTCATGAGAAACAGTTTATTTTCCACAAAGAAACATAAAATGACATAAGCTCAGTTGCCACTTCATCCATATACTCTGCAGGAAGGGGTGATATGTTCTGAGAGTATGAGGTGGGAGAGAATGTCTTATTCAGGATAGTCCCGAGCAGTCAGAAATCACAGCGAGTTTACAGACGAGCAAGTTATAAGATGTGACACAGCTAGTGTCGCTAGTTTCACTAGTGCGTTCACAGAATCATGAAATCACTTAAGTTAGAAAAGACCTGAGGGATCATCGACTCCAACCTATGACTGAACAACCTCAGGTCAACTAGACCATGGCACTAAGTGCCAGATCCAGTCTCTCCACAGTGACTCCACCACCTCCCTGGGCAGTCCATTCCAATGTTTAATCACTCTTTCTGTGGAGAAATTCGCGCTAATATCCAACCCATGCTTAAAGGTCCCCTGGAGTAGCTGACTATGTTGTCTTGTCCTGTCACTGGTTGCCGGGGAGTAGAGGCTGACCTCCACCTGGCTACACCCTCCTTTCAAGTAGTCGTAGAGATAAGGTCACCCCCAGGCTTCCTCTTCTCCGGGCTAAACAACTCCAGGTCCCTCAGCTGCTCCTCATAGGACTTACCCCCTAGAGCCTGCATCAGCTCCATTGCCCTTCTCTAAACTCAAATTTCACTTCACTGAGAGGGCAGTCACTGGAACAGGCTCCTCTGGGAAGCAGTCAGGGCACCACACCTGTCAGAGTTCAAGGAGCATCTGGATGACACCCTTAGTCGTATGATTTACTTTTAGGTAGTCCTGCACTGGGCTTGATGATGCTTACAGATCCCTTCCAGCCTGAGATATTCTATGATTCTGTGGTTCAGTAGGGACAATAGCAGAGGTCCACACATCCACATAACAACACAGACCATTTCAGAGGTTTGAGTC
Source organism: Gymnorhina tibicen (assembly GCA_013399875.1). NCBI lineage: Eukaryota > Metazoa > Chordata > Aves > Passeriformes > Artamidae > Gymnorhina > Gymnorhina tibicen. The sequence continues at coordinate 1,433,032 of VXAZ01003791.1, read as the reverse complement.
TCATTAAGCAAAGGGTTGTTTATAGGCATTTAAATTCTCCAGTTCATTGATAGCACTTCCCCAGGAAACATCTGTAATTATGAGTATCAAGAAATATGTGGGAAATTGTTGCTTTATGAGACCTCCACAAGAACTGGCTGTGTTTCATAGAGAAGCTCCTATAGCACAGTGCTTAGTAGTTAGTGCTGGCTATTATACAATAATATTACATGATAGTCAGTGCTATGAAAGGCAATTTGGCCAGAGCTCATGTGCTGGCAGGGCCAGCCTCTGGCTGGCTCTCCGCTTTTGGAAGCATTCTGCAACAGGGAGCTCTGCTGTATAGAACCATAGAATCATAGAAAGGCTTGGGTTGGAATGGACATTAAAGGTCTTCTATTTCCAAACTATTTGGGTTTGACTGTCCAACACCATGCAGCACTACTTGCTTGGTATGTGACTTGCTCTGACCAGCTCCTTCTGGAGTGCCTTCAACTCTTTCTAGCCCAAACTGGTCCATGCACAGCTTTGGCAGTAGGTGCAAGTGATTATCTGCAGCACTGGTTTGGAGTGGAGGCCACTCTGCTGGTCAGCATCTGCTGCCACGGCCACAGTGCCACCGTACTCTGTGCTCCTGTACTGCAGAGTTGGCCAATCTCTGTGGAGCCAGTCTCTGTGGAGTTTTACTACGTTGTTGACTGCTCTGAAGAGTACAATAGCATCACCTCTAAAATGTGCCTGTTTTACCCTCAGTATCTGTCTGATTGTCTCTCCAGCCTACCCACAATCTACTCTCCTTGCTTGGACAGGATTTGAAAGTGATGTGGAGTGAGACTCTTCCTTTCACAAAGCAAAGAACAAAGCTGATCTTTTTTTTAGTTAGTGAAAGGACAGGAAGTGTGAGATTTGCATCTAGTTACCTACCCAGCTAGGCCCTGGAGCTCCCACACAAGATCACCCCTCTAAGGAGAGCAGCTAACTTGGGACTGCCCCCTTCATGCTGTGCCAAGACCGTCAAACTGCAAGAGGAGGTCAAAATGCTTTTTGCTGGTATGGACTCGTCTGTTTCTGCAGCCACCAGGAATGATTCATCTCACCTGATTTAAGCCATCTAGGATCTAGGCATAGACTAGGTATCTAGGCTCCTACCACAGTTAGTGGACAGTGATGATTCATCTCACCCAAAGTGTGTGTTTAAAACACACAGAATCATACTCTGGAAATGCCCGTTACTCTCCATTTACCATAGAGAGAGCCCAGGTAAGCAGCTGCAGAATCCCTGCTTAGTGGGGAAAAATTATCCACACTACTAATAAAAGTTTTGTAACTTCAACTGTGCAAAATATTACAGCAGGGTTAGATACAGATATGACCACCTTGTATCATCCAAAACCTGCACTGGGCTGGTGCCCAGGGGAGGAAGGATGGAGATTGTTGCCCAGTTAGTCACCCTACCCTAGTACGTACATACACGACATGCAGACTGACACAAGTTACATCTGTGTGTTTGATTCCCTGAAACCTCTCCACTAAACAAAAATTATCTTGATACATACAGATGGTTGTGTTTTGAAATTCCCAGTGCTGCCTGTACTTTGAAAGAAGCCTTTCCACTTTCTCAGCATTGGTAAACGTGTAAGATGTTCATTTTAGGGTACCTAAATTAAAGAAAGACAAACTTCAGTTTGAGATAACCCCAGAGAAGACCAACAGAAAAATAAGATCTAAGACACGTACAATGGGAAAACCAAAAGTTGTGGAAGATATTCGCACATGTCTCCATCTGCCTGTGTTACCAGGTAAACATGCCAGATTAACAAGTTATTAAGACTTTTTAGAATTATTCCAGCCAAATCAGGGATTCATAAACAGAAGGCTGAAAAGTGTTCCTATTAAATATTATTTTACTTTTTTTCAGATTACGTAATTTAGAGAGATTAATAATTCCCTCTAGATCTCACTGAGCTCTTGCTGAGTGTGTATTCCCACATTTGTTTATGAGTCATAATAAACATGGCAACTAACCAAGTTCCTGTGCAGGAATGTTATTTAAACACATATATCATATACTAGGAAATTGGTGCTTTTTCCCTGTTCTTATGCTATTTCCCTCTCCTGTTCCTGATTCCAGCCTGAGACATGGTAATAGCCAGGGAAGCTTAATCTAACAAGTAATATGTATGTTGCAGTCTATGGTGTTCTGTGATTTATTTCATTGACTTGATTAATTTCAGAGTGAGAAAACTAATAAGATCTGAGAATCACACAAGGAGCCGGTTATCAAGTGCCTTTTGATTTACTCACAGAATGAACCTGTGAATGAGTTTGCTGATCAGTACTTCATTTGCTCCAAGAATTTATTTCTGAAGAACTTAGAATTATTACATCCACTTTACTGTAATTAATGCCACATGTGTCATTTTCTGGGCTTTTTCTTGACAACTTTTCACCATCTAAAGAAACTAAAAGCAGAAACTAGCCTGGCAGAAGAAATTAGATCATGGGCTTTAAGAAGTAACTTTGATCTCAGTTACCAAAAATGACTAGCTCCATGAAGCTGTGTAGATGCAGACATTATGATTTTCTCTGGTATTGTTGTCATAGCTGCAATAGGCTAAGGGCATCAACAAGACAAGGCTTCTAGGCAGAGATAATACTTGGGTTATTTTTTTCTGGTTCCCTTTGAAATGTTTCCATTTACTGACACCAGCTTTACAAGGTCTTGCTACGATCACGGAATATATCCAGTGAGACACAAGCAGTAAAATATTAAGTATGCAAAACTGGACTCTCAAAATTTAAAGGATTTTCAGACATGAATCACTGAAGTGATGAAAAAAGAAAGCGGAAGTGGAAGGGACAGACAAATTAACAGTTGTGTAAGCTGGTGTTTACAGAAGTCAAAATGGATGTGTGAACCCATCTTGCTAACATCCTGGATCTGATGAATAGTTAATATTTCAGTTATTAATGCAAAAGGAAAAAGCTTCAGTGAAGGAAGACCCACTCTCCTGAAAACTATTTCCCAAATATTCCCTAGGGGAAAGGCCGAACCATAGAATTCATTTTTGCAACTTCATTTTTGCACCCTGACTTCACACTACATAAACCTCATTTCTCAAAACTCAGCTACCGTTCTTGGGACATCTTATTAGAGTCTGCTCCCAAAAAGCACAGACCAAATCATATCACATTTGACTCCCTCAAGCCAACATAACCTTCCATCACTATCCTGCTTGGCTATGCCACCTCCAGGACACCTGGAATTTTCTCAGCAGCATGCTCTAAGACTGTCTGATGGGTTGTGACAGATCTCTGGCGTGACATCAGTTGATTTGAACTGAAAAACCACACAAAAACAATCAAGATGACAGGTTTAGTGCTATGCAATGTATTTGTGCCCAGTTTGCCTTGAAAGGTAATAGTTTGGGAATGCAATTATTCATTACCACTGGGCCCTGGAGCAGAAGCATTCAGCAGTACAGATGTAGTTAGCATTATAGGGGAATGCCAAAAGGAATAAACATAATGATACCATAGCCGCTGGCTGATCTGGTCACATTTTTGGCCTCTAAGAATGCCTCTGGGCCATGCCTGATAGATCTAGGGCAAAAAACCTGCTCATGCTTAGGAATGTGCAAATGTTTGTCCAGAGACATAAAAAATCAGTTGAATTTAAGCCACCAAAAGGTAGTTTATTCATTGTGATGCTATGAAAAAAACCAAACAAACAAGCCCCAAAAACAAACAAACAAAAAAAATCAAACAATACCAAATTCATTATTGGTTGATATAGTCACAGATTCTGTACTATTAGTTGGGTCTCTGAGTCATCATTTCAGATCTTCACTATCACTTCCTCCTCTCTTTCATCACCCAAACCAGCAGAGGGGAAGACCTGGAGGTGGTTGTGGTTCCATTTCCTACCCTCCTAGTCCACAGCCCACCTTGCTCCAGCCTGACAGAGGTCTTGTCCACAGTTTATGCAAGTACAGCAGAAAGAGTGATGTATATTGGACTTTTCATTATGGAAGAGCCCTTCGGAGCTTAGATGTCCTCTGGGGTTAACCTTTTGGGACCTCTCTTCTCAAGAATGAAGGGGGTTGGCCTTTTCTCAGGAAGAGATTGACATGGCAATGTGCTGTTCTGTGTTCCAGGTTTGTTTTGATCAGCTTTGGCTCACAGAGATTGATGGGAGGTTGTGAGCATCATTCCACACCCCCCATGAGGAACTGCATAATATCTCCCATTTGGAGTAGATCTACCTTAACTGAAGTATTTGACCTTGATTTAAAGGGATAAAGAATCCACTGTAGCCCTTAGCAAACAGTTTGGTTAATCAGATAACCACTCACTGAATCATGTTCACGTGATTTTTATTTTTAATTTGTCTGGCTTCAAATTCCAAATGTTGGATTTTACTATACTTTAACCCTAGCCCCCAGCCCTGGATTGACCAAAAATCCATCTATGAAAATATTATTCATCAGGTTGATTCTTACACAGATGAAGTTACAACTTGATCTTAAAAAAAGTTTGAGCAACCAAAGTTTTTCACTAAAAAGGAACATGTTGATTTTTTTCTAGCTCTTCTTTAAAGACAGACCAGTTCAACATCCTCCTTCCCCTATATTTTCCAGAACCAAATTCATTATCCTCAACATGGTTTCACCAAGAGCAGACACAGAGGTAGGGTAACAAATACAATGTACTCATGACTTGACCTTTTTTCTTTTAAGCTTCCACAGACTTTGCTAACCCTTTCTGTAAAGAAACATGAGCTGATAATTCCCAGTTCCCAGAAAAGCACTCTAACCATCTTTTATGTGAGACAGTTTCTTCCAAGAAGGGTAGTAGGGAAAGTAGGTAGCATAGTTTATAATTGCCTTGTATTTGTATGATATTCCTGCAGTTTAACCAGTAGCAGGGCCAGTCATAGGACTCTGGCCCTATGACCTAAGCCTACAATGCATTTTATGTTAATTGTTTAGTGAAGCAGGGATGGGGACCCAAATGTCCTCTCTTGCTGGCATGGTGCCCTGAGTGCTACCCTTGTAGATTCACGATCACTTTTGTTCTGTGTCTCTGCTAATGGAGATAGCCTTCAGTTACCAGGAACTTCGATCTATGTTCCTAATGTAAAAATCATTTTGGTGTTATTGTTCAAGAGAAAGACGGTTTGTATTGGATTTTTTATGTGTGTGCAAATACCAAAGTGAATGAAATGGGAAAAAAAGGAAGATAAGTAAGACTGGTAAATTACACTAAGAGTGAAAACCAGAAGTAACCCATTGTGATTAGCTTTGGTAGTCACAGGCACTTGAAAATATCTATAACAAATAGAAACTGAATTTTGCTTATCTTTTATTGACTTAAAAGAATACTACTTTGAAAGTCAAGTAAAGAGAGTTTGACTGAGTCTTCAGGAAATCATAGAAGTGCTGAAACTTCACCAGTTCTGTATGATTAGGGATTACAGAAAAATTATCCCCTTTTTCTTGGCAGAAGCTGTAATTGTGAGGTAATGTAAATTCTTTAAAGCTGTGCACAAATCCTCAAGCAGATCTGGATCAACAAATAGTGGAATTCTCCCAAACACAGGGAGAAACAGCAGGCTCTCACAGGGTGCTGGTTTGTTGCCTGATTAGCCTGGTCCTTGCCTGCAGTTTTCAGCAAACACCTCAGGTGCACTAGCAGGGATTTCAGCTGGATTTGACCTCTGCAACTTTCTGTGATCTGCCTGAGAGGCAAGTCTCCCAGCACAGCATGTACACAATACAAGGCAAAACACTGCAGAAATTACAGTGTTCATCATTTTCCCTATTCCAGACCACAGGCATTATGCCTTTTTCCATTTCCCAGATGCTCTGTGGTTTTAGATTTACTAAAAATTGGATTTTATGCTCAATTTGAATAGTCCTTTTCTAAAGCAAATATTTAGCTTCTTGTCTCTGTCAGAGCTGTAGCCCCAGACTGACAAGCAAGAATTCAGAGTGATGATACTGAAGCACAGACTTCTAAGGAATCTGTTTTAATAATAAGTATCCTGAAGCCAGAAACTATAAAGCTGTAAGAAATCTACATAACAAACCTCCAAAGAGAGTGTATTTTACTACATCTGTTGTGCTGTGTGGTAAATAAAGAAAGGTTTTCAACTTTTTTAATTATGAAGATCAATTCCTATCTGGCTTTGCAATAGTGATAATACAGACATAAAAAATCTCTAATAAAAAAGCCCTCAAACCATTCTATATCAGTAAATTTGTTCTGGAGTTATTAAGAACAAAAGAAATGATTTAAAAAAACATTGCAAGAGCTTTACACCAGTCTTTATACCAGTTGACAATAAGACATATCACAGGTATGTTCTGAGTCCAGAACAAAATACAAATATCTCAACAAATGACATGAAAATGCTTTATAGAATGTAATGTGTCACTTCAAAGAGCTTGTCTAGGGGCTAAAAGTGAGAGCTCTGTATCCCATCCTAAAAACTCAGATTCAGGGGTAAAAAGGTCTTTTTGCTAATATAAAAAGTCACAAAATATCGAACTGGTATTGAATCCTGACTTACTCCATGACAGATAAATTTATAAAAGAAAATAAAATTGTTGTGGAAGGGAGACTGGCAGAGAATTAATATTTGAAGGGAAAAACCTTATCATAACATACCAAGAGGAATGTTTTAGGCTATCTCTTTGAATGGTCAAAATAAGTTTTGTTTGTGATGGATTACAGGATAGATTTTAGTGCACAGATTGGTTTCTCATATGGCTGTGCAATTAATCACATAATTATCTCCTCTACATGACACACATGTACTAAAATACTGTTGTCCCTCTGCTAAGCATCATCTAATTTCCAGGGCATGTGAATCAGCCTCCCTTTAGAGGGGAAACAAGTAGCATTCTCCCAGTGTACCCCCTCAAATCACGTGTAAAAGTGTCATACACTTATCCAGATTATTTGCCACCCTCGGAACAGAGGTGGGCATGACCAAGTCACAGCCAAGCTGGTATTCCATGAGCTCAGCTGACAGCAGCTCCTGGATTCAGAAGGTGGCTCTGCCTCCATAAATAATCCTGCTGTATTAGCAAGTGTAAGAAAACCAGCTCCCTTGCCTTTTGAGCCCTTGCTTTGCCACCCACCCACTACCACCACCAAACACGCAGAGCGATTGCCTGCTGCTCGCCCACAACACGCTGTGAAAGTCCTTGAGACAGTGCCATCTAGTGCCACCTGCCTCAGAAGTACAAATGCTAACACCCCTGAGCATCCCCAAAATCCCTGAATGTGCTCATTAATGCATCAGGCAAACCATGATGACAATTTGTATCCATGGAGCACAGGGATAAATGAATGCATCAATGTGTTGTCCAAATTTTCCCACAGGTGACCTATTCCCAATCCTAGATCTCCTTCCCTTCTGCTCCACAGCTCCTATACTCATCTGGAGCAATTATTCCTGGGTCTAAATACTTTGGTATCATTCATGAAGAAAAAATGGGCCCTTATTTATTTTACTTATCCTACCTGTGAAACTTAATAATGTCAAAATATGCATTTTCAGATGTAAATGCTATACAGACTGTAATATATACATATATGTTTAATGTATCTATTAGACTGGCTGTGAATATCAGATATTTGTATTGAATATTGAAATACTGCATTTTTAAGTACAGGAAGTATTGAACGTATTGTGCCAAACAAAGTGTCACTAAGGAAAAGTCTTGGTACCCTCCAGTGCTGGATAATTATGGTCATTGGGTGAGCACAGTCACTGGACAACCTCTGCCAGTCACCTCAGTAAGTGATCCAGCCTAAAACAGCAGGACAGATGGTCCTGGCACTGAAGATCAAGAAGGTACATTAGGTTTCAAATATTTTCAATTTCTGTAGGTCTATGAAAATACAAAGTTCATATAAGGAGCAATTTATCAAAATTACTACCAGCTTGTTAAAAAAAACTTAATAATAAAAGAAGAAAGAACAAAAAGAGGATGCTTCAAACACTAAACTAATATTTAATGGTTTCCTAAAATCAGTTGCCCAGCGTTCATCTCTTGGACCACAAGATGCTGGCTTGCCTATGGAGGATGGCAGGACTATCACGAAGCAAGTCAGATGGATTAATTATTTAGTCTTCGAGAGGTCTAACACAATTTTTGGAATATTATCTTTTCTTTTGAGGGCTCTTTTGAGACAGTACATCTAGAGAGTTTATGTTACCCTTCATGTTAGATCTATCCTCAAAGTCAGATGTGGAGCAGGCAGACAGTACCACTTTTAAAAAAAATTAATTTATTTGATTTTTATGTCATTTATGTCTCATTTTCAGCAACCTCAGAGAGTATGGAGTCCTTAAATAAGATCATATATTAGGACTACACATCTGAACCTTTCTATATGTCACCAGAACTCTACTGTCTGCAGACACACTACTGGTAGAAATGGGAATGGTTCAAGTTTTCCAACACTTTTTAACATCAAGAATTCCTTCTGGCTGCTGCTACTTACCACATTATTTCCACAAGGTATTTGTCTATTTGAATGTTTTTGGAATATTGGTAAAAAAATTTCAACGATGTAAAGATAAAGATTTTTATGGTATACATTCTTCTAAGTTATTACTGGAAATTGGAATCTGCTTCCTTTTGTTATGGCATTCCTTTGTGATCCTAAGCAAGTAACTGAGTTAGTTTTATTCTCTGGTTTAAGAGATTTTTGCTCTCTCTCCCCGCATTAGTTCCCTAACTGAAAATGTGTGCTAATTCTATTTCTCTGTTTCTCAAACTCAGCATAAAATTTGAGTCATTTATTTTTCTTATTGTAGTCAAGGTGGGGTTAGAGAAAGTGTCACAGAAATGCCTACATTTGGCATGCTACACCATAAGTATCCACTCAATATGACCCCTCAATCAATTCTAATGTACAGCATCCTAAGGAAAAAGGACCTTATAATTCTGCATATAATAATTACATAATCCATATGCATATGAGAGAAATGAAAACTTTGTTCTACCATGAGTAAAAAAAGGTTTTCTGTGGCCCAGCATGGCTGTACGACACACAGGGGCCATATCTGCAGGATCTACCTGTTTCCCAGGTCACAGTTTCAGGGCTGAGAGCATTCCAGATTAATTAAATATTTTCCTGGTGAGTGGTGGGACCCATTTAAATGAGTGAAAAAAAAAAGTTTCATAACCATTCAAGGAGAAAACTCTGTCTGGTGTCTTTTTGAAAAGAATTGTCACTGGGAAATCAAGAATAAAAGATGCTTCTATTGAAATAAAACTGGTTTGATGCCTTGGAATCATGTGTTGGAAGTTTTTCAAAAAATATTAAAAGAAGGTTACTGGGCATCTGCATAACCACATATTCTTCTAGCATCTTTCAGGAAAATTTGCAGGGCCATTAAGCAAAAGGAGATTGGCAGGAGCTTTCACAACTTAAAAAGAACAAAATGCTCCTTAGTAAATTCTGAAACATTTAAGCAAAACTGACTTCATGAAAAGATAGCTTCAACAGTTACCTCTTGAATTCCTGAAATGCAGACTGGACCTAGTTCTCAGGTCAGCCCTTTCGTAATCAATACCTATCTTGCAGTAGGTCACAATGAAACCACAGCAGTTAATAATTTAAATGTGGTTACATTTGTCTGGTGTACAGTTTGGATATGCCCTGTATTGGATATGGGTCCTGCTTGAGAAGGGTAGCCTTAATACATGGGACAAATATTTTTGTGTCTATCTCAGAATTCTCAAGCAGAATTTAGTGAAGAAAGCTCTCAGAAATGACAACCCAAGAATCACAGAATTGTTGGGGTTGCAAGTGACAGCTAGAGCTCATCTGGTCTACCTCCCTTGCTCAAGCTGGGCTGCATATCTCCAAGGATGGAGACTCCAGAGTCTCTCTGGGCAGACTGTGCCAGTGACTGATCACTTCCACAGTAAAAAAGGGTTCTTTAGTGTGCTAAGAGGAAAGTTCATGTGTATTAATTTGTGTTCACTGCCTCTTTTACTGTCACTGGGCGTCACTGAGAAAATCTCATTTATTGTCTCCCTTCAGATATTTATAAACAGTGAAAAGATCACCCCAAGCCCATTTTTCCCCAGGCTAAACAGTCCCAGCTCTCTCAGCCTTTTCTCACAGAAAAGGGATTCTTGTGCTTCCATCTTTATGGACCTTCATTGAACTGTCTCCAAGATGTCCATGTCTCTCTTGTTCTCAGGAGCTCAGAACTGGACACAGCACTGCCAGTGAAGGCTCACCAGGGCTGAGTAGAAGGGAAGCTCCCTTGACCTGCTGGTAACACTCTTCCTAGTACACTCCAGGATACTGGAGGTCTTGTTTTGCTACAAGAGTGCATTGAAAGCTCATGTTTATGTTATTGTCCATCCCAAGGCCCTAAAAGCTACTTTTAGTCCGGCATATACTGGTGTGTGGAATGGTTCCTGCCTAGATGTTTTCACTTCTCCTGCTTGAAGTTCATGAGGTGCCCATCAGCCAGTTTCTGAAGCCTGTCAACATCCCTCTGAATGATGGTAAAACCCTTCGGTATATCAGCCCCTCCCCCAAATTGAGGTATTTGGATATTATAAAATATTTAGTACTTTCCAGTGTAAATAAGCAGGAACCTGACTGCTTGAAAGTGTCCAAATATTAACAGAAGATGACTTGAAACAGCAATTAATGTTTTTCCTGCCAAAGACACAATCTATTTTTCAGCTTCTTTATCTTTGCTTTGACCCATTTGTAGTACAAGACATTTGTCTGCTCTCTACTACATTTTCAGATCTTATCTCCTTTTGATTTTAGAAATCTAGAAAACAAGATCTATAGTTCAGAAAAAGAAAAGTTTAAAAAAACTTTTTGTATTCTTCACTAGAATAAAGCCAGGATATTTCCGTGATTCTTCATCAGGGAAAGTAAGATGGAAAACAGAACCACCAAAAGATAACCCACCATGACATTGTGGATAAAATATTCTCCCGATCCATAGGAGATCATGGGTCAGTTCCCACTTCTGACTGACTCAGGGCTGACACTTCTCTTCCCCATTGAGTGCCCTAGTGCACAGGTTACAGCTTTAGTTTCTTTATTGGGAGCAATAAATAATGAAAAACAGTTTCAAAAGGAGAGACTGAGAAGGATTAACTACTCCTCATCGATCCAAAGCAGTGGGGGATTTGCATATAATTCTTCAACACCTTCAGGACATTTCCTTATTTTCCTGATAGCATGTTTGTGAAACTGTTTTTTATTCTTCTTCTCAACTTTTGCCCTTTAGCTACACAGAGTTTGTAGTGAGGATTTGTTTAAAATGACACATTTACATGAAAAGATTAGGGTCTGTCAAACTGCTGTATTCCAGTAAAAACTGTTCTCACTGAAGAAAACCCTTATCAGCACTCCTTTTGACCTTTCCTGTTATAATTTCTCTTCTGTTGTGATCTTTTTTCCTTTAGTAGAGAGCAAGTAGTGCACATATTAACCAAAAACCCCAAAGTATTAATTTTAAAGAATATGATTTCAATGAAAGCAAGTAAATTATTTTGTTTTCAGTTCTGAAGAAGGAGAATATATAACCAATGTGGTGGTTTAGCATAGCTTGGTTTTTAGTTAAGGAGAAATACACCAGCAACAGAAGTGATTTTTTCACAAGGGGCTGCTCTAACTTCTTCCAGACCCGACAAAACCAATCAGCTGGCTAATTTGAATATTGGCAACTCTGTAAAGACACTTAAGGAAGATGAACACACCTCTGTGAACCACATTTAAGCACAAAGAAACCCCGGGAAAGCTCTCTCTTGTTTCCAGCTTTCGTACAGAGGAGCACCTCCAGTGTGACCACCGAAAAATGAAATTCTGCACCGAAACGAGCTCCGGCTGCCTCCCGGCAGAGATCACATGACCAACAGCGAGAGACAAATTCCAGCTGCAAGGCCCGGGTAAGAGTAACTCTTTCAGCGCTCTAAGATTCCCTGGAACAGATGAAACCTACAGACATCAATCCTCTCCCGAGTCAAAGGAAAGGGAAAGGTGAAGGCACGTGAAGAAAACACCATAGAAACACCAAAGTCAGTGAAGAAGAAAGAGCTGAAGCCCAGAGTGAGGAGAAAGAGAAGATGCTTTGAAGATAGAAGCTGAAATTCTTTTGTAAAGCTATGATGATGGACTATGATACATCAGAATACCCCTGTAATTCATGAAAAGCATGGTGGGTGGAGTGTTCAAACCGCAACCATGAGCAAAGGTACCTGTGCTGAAACAAGCAAATGTTGAAGTAGCTGGGATCTAATGAGAAGCCTGAACAGAGAGAGACAGTGATGAAGTGAAGACCCTTGCTTCCAGGGAAGAAGAAAATGTCTGTTCCTAGAGATGATGATACCAGAGATAGATGAAGAGAACCTTTGCTTTTGAACAGCTCGTCCTTAAAATAATACCCCATTAGCTAAGATGGAACCCTCGAACACAGTTGTGGGGAAAGCTGTAAGTTGAGGGAAGGGACTTTCACATCGAGCAGAGAACCATTTTCCAGGCAGTTGTTTCGCTGTGACATTGAAGCCACGAGAGAATTGTTTCTTGTGGAGATGTTCCCACGGCATGGAAAAAGAGACTTCTCTCCCTAAGTGAACTGAAGAAAGACTATTATAGAGGTGGTAAACTGACTGGAAAAATCCCTAGTTTTGTCTCTTTATGTTGTCAGTGGGAGAAGAAAGGAGAGGTGGGGGGAAGAGAAATGTTCTGAAGGTTTGTTCTGACCCTTATTATTTTTTCTTTTAATTCTGTTAATAAAGCTATCTTTATATTCTTTAAAGTTTTGAGCCTGCTTTGTTTTCTCCTAATCCCTATCTCACAGAAGGAGAGTAAGTAGTGGATGTGAACCAAAACCACTACAACAAATTACTTATGTGTTGTTACTTTTTCTGATTTAGCCTCAACACATTTATCTTTATCGGGCTAGGTGCAAGCACAATTAGGCCTGTGGATTCCTGGGCAAAGCCACAACTGTTATTATGTATCTTCTGTTCTTTTGGACCTGTAATTCTCTGCTAACTATATCCGCAAAAAAATAAGTTCCAAAGCACTATATAAAGTTATTTTAAGGAAATCAGGACCACTGAAGCATACTGGCCAGGCTGGGGACTCTAATATTAGCCTCTTCTAGCTTTTGTCTTGCTTCCATGGTTACCTGTTGCAAGTACTGCAAAGTGTTAACTATAGAGAAGGGAAGAGAAAACTAAGCAGTGACTTTAGCAGATGTGTTAAATATATTTCCATTAATTATATACAAAGCTAATTCTTCTTGCCAAACCTATGAAGCATCTAAGCTTTTACATTACTTTGCCAGGGCACTGTACTGCATCTATCAGCTCCACCAGCTCTGGTTCCACTCTAGTTTTCTTCCACAAGTTCCTTTACAGAAGCCAGAATTTAGAAATGACTGCCAAGTTTACTTTTATGGATTTCTCAAATTTACCTTCAGGATTGTACTGCAGTTGTAGGAAAAAGCAAGAGAGAGACAATGAAAGACATAATACTATTGAGTATAAATCACTTATTTTCTTCAATATAAACCATTTTTTGGAACAAAAATCTCTCCTGAAGAATTAGGTATTCACTAGAAGAGACAGGTGCATTTATATGTCTCATGGGTAAACTCCTAAACGAGACTCTTTTGCATTATAATTTCAGAATAGATTAAAAAAAAAAAAAGAAAGCGAGACAAGGAGAATGCCAATTTTTAGAACAACATTCCCAAGACAGAATGAAATTCATTAGAATATGAAAGATCTGTGGTATAATAACTGACATTCCATAACAGGCTCAATATAATAAAACAATAGTAAAGTAATGATAGAAGAGATTATTCCGTTTAGATCAACAGCCTCTTTGGGGCAGAGAGACAGGTATAACCCTTAATTGCTTTGTTTAATCTTTTTATAAGTGAAGAGCAGGTTTTCTTTCTTTGCAATTTTCATGATGTTCCTGAGTGTTCCCTTTAGCTGGTTTTATAAAATGCAAATACAAGTTCTCACTGATAACATTTCATTACACACTTCTTTCTAAAATTTGGTGGTGTGCAAAGATATTGCTTATCAACTATATTACTAGACAGGACTCTAAGCTGAAAAACTGTGTCCAGCATGGACTAGTCATAGGGAATTGAAGTCTGTCTAATTTATGAGGAAAAAATACACACACTATGACAAGGTAGATAGACAACGTAATGGTGAAATTGGAGCAAGATGACTCCTGGTGCTGAGCCCTTCAATACAGATTTCTGTGGACACTTAAATGGAGCAGGGAATAAGACAGTTAAGTATAATTTTATTAATGTTCATGCCAATTTACTTTTCTGATATTATCCTAAAGGCAGGGAAGTAAATCTGAGGAGACTGCTGGAGGAAACAAACAGAAGATAAATCAATGGGGACAATGCTGCTTGGTTCTGACTAAAAGGGTAAGATTTATGCTTCAGTGGGTTTTTCAGCAGCAGCTGAAATAAGCCTTCCAAAGAAAGGCACACACAAATTGCAGAAAGTCCCTATCTCTCTCAAGGTAGAGATTAGAAATTGAAAGTCCAGGAGTATTATAAATTACAAAGTAGATAAGACCTGTGCCCATGGTGGCTTTATTTTCAGCATTAACCCTACCTGCTCTATGGTTCTGGAAAACTAGCGTCTTGAAAAGACTGGGTTTTTTAATTCCCTTAACTGTTTTTGCAGTCTCAACAATCTCTGCAATTCCATTCCCTATACCTATTAACAGATCATAATGACAGATAGAGCAAGGGGCTGTGAACTTTTACAAAAATCTATGCCCTCGAAGATAGAGGCAAATTTTTTCTGATGGCTTGTTTTTGATAAAGAGTGACGTATCAACAAACCTAAGTGATGAAATGCAGTGTGTAAAAAATGGAGACATTAACCAGATGTAATTTTTAATTGGGATTTTATTATGTTTTTGTTAAAATCAAATACAAATTTTGCCACGGCACTTTGTGAACTTTTGTCTAAAAGATGCTTCTGTCTTGCATGTTATTAGAGTCCTTAGGATTAACTGTCATATGACTGATGTTATGTGTAATTTACATCGTGAAATTACAGAACAGGGACAGCCTTAAGATTACAAAGTATGCCAGAATTCAGAGTTAGTTGTTTATATGTTCTTGGATAAACTCAGTTGTTATTTTATGCCTGTTTGGCTTTGAAGAAATGAAGTTGAGGAAAAAAATAACAGCCAGAAATAGCTTCATCTGTGCAATGGAAACACTCAGTTTAGTCTTAATGAAGAATGCAAGTGTAGTTAGAGCAAGTTTTAAAGCTTTCTATTGACTTGCAGTTACAGACAAGTCAAATATCAATTCTTGCATTCTTTAGTTCACTTTGTAATGTAGAACAAATGTTTTTCTTCTGCCTCATGAAAGCAAAATTATTCTTTCTGAAGGTGGCAAAGTCAAAAATGGTTTTCTTCATTTTACAAAGTTCACTCACTATGAAAAAGAGTGAAAAAATGGAAATGTGTTAGCACGGTAAAAAATATTCTGGTTTAATGAGAGAACACTCAAATACATGTTAGCAATTGCAAAATTGGCAGCACTTTTGATATATCAGAATAAGTTGAGGAAAAATTGTGCAAGGTACATTATTATGCGTTTGTGATTATCTTATGTAGAGATATCTTCTGTAGAGAGATGACATGGAAATCCTAAAGCAGCCCTCAAGGAGCCACTTTGGATCTAGAGTCACCACTTGTAGCTTTGCTTCTAAGCTGAGAAAATTGGTCTCTCAAATAGCCTGATGATAGATATCGCGTTTAACCTGACTGTTTAGAAATGGCTTCTGGTGGAAACGGCGATTCAGAGGATTTATCTAGAGGGGAATATAGCTCTAAGTTATTATGCAAAACGTGCAGTGGGACAGGTAGTTGGTGTAATTTAAAGAACTGGAGGGGTTATTTTGTTTATTTTCTTTTTTTAAAATTTTGAGATAGAAAGGAAGAAGATCTCCTTTTACTCCTTTCTTCATAAAACAGTCCAGTTTTCATTAAAAGTTGTAATTGTCTCACAGTTAGATTTGGATTAGATTTGGTGGGGCGTTTGCTTTTCCAAGCACCTAGAATCCAAAAGAGCTCCAGGAGAGGAAAGGCAGTCATATCTCCTTTGAGTTCCCCTTTTCCATCCATAACAATCCAACAGACCACAGCCTCCACCAGTCTCTTGCCTTAGGAATCTGCTTTGCACTTCCTGAAACATGGAGAGAGTGGTTATTATACAATGTATCTGCCACTGGGATGAATCTATAATTAAGTTATCTACTTATGGACATTTTCCAAAAATACCTCTAAACAGTTATGACAGTTACTGGCATAATTGTAAATGAATCAGAATAAGCACCAGCAAATGAATCAAACTGGAAGTTGTACAGTTTGCCTTGCTAATTATATTCCTCCTAAAATAATAAAAAAGTTAATAATATAAATAATAATAAAATAACTGTCACGAGATGTCTGCTGCCTGCTGACTGGGGAATGCGGGGAGCTTTTATGCTGATTTTGAACACTATTAATAAATAGGATATTAAAATGGAAAAATATAAATAGCTTCAGAGAGTGATCAAGAGTTTTGATTTTAACATATGGAACATTCCCACATCTCTAGATTTGGAAACCTGACATTGGTGGGTAAACCTTTGTAGTGTGTTAGCAGAAAGTACAAATGCTTTTCTCCTTAGTTCAAACTCTCTGAATCCAGCTCCAAACAGCTTTTTCTTTTAAGCTTCCAGCCTCCAAGACAAGCAAGTTTTGGTGTGACAGACTGAAGAAATATAAATACAGGCCATTGCTGGCAGTTTCTTTATGCCTAGTTAAAATAAGCAGATTCTCACGGATTCTATCATTTTACTGTCTTCCCCTCCTTGCAGTATTTCACACTTTTTGATTCTGCAGTCATACAAATAAATCCTTTAAGCAGTTATTAGCCATGGAGTTTTATTGCTATCATTTACAAAGGAACTGGTAAGAAACAAGCAATATTGACAGCTAATAATACCCAGAGTCATGTCATACACATCAGAATAACCTTCATTTTGCAACTGACCCTTTCAATAGGGCTAATACTTGACTGAAATAATGAGCTGTTCCTTCTCCCCCACTGCCAGCTGGTTCAGTCCCACACAAGATGACAGCAAAGGCTGGTGAGGGGGAAGCAGAAGAGAGGAAGCAGAGACTAAAGCTCCTGCTGCCTCTTCTTTGGCATTGCTTGCATAGCTGTGCAGCTCAGCAGCAGAAGTGCCTCACAGATGCCTCTTCAATCAACTATGCAAGTGTGGATGCATCCTCTCCACTCCCAGGAGTCAGGGAAGTCAGCACATCTGTACCCCCTTATTACAAAACCTACAGCTCAAATAAAGACACTCGTGAGCAACAATAAGGAGTGTGAGGCTCATCATTACATCTTTTGCCTTCTGTACTTTGTTTCTTCTCAAAAGATCAGGGATTACAGCGTGCACAGAGTAAGAGCAGAAGTAGAAGCAGCCACATGTCTACAGAGGGCTGCAAAATTTTGCTGGTTCAGAGCAGAGAAAAGCAAAACTGGCAGAAGTCTTGATGGAAGACTTCACAGGCCAGTTTGATCTCTGTAGTTATCCAGAAATAAATCTGGCCAATGGCTTTTTCCACTGTGAAGCCTTGAAAAAAGAGAGGGGATAGAATAATCAAGAGGTTCAAAATGTTAAAGAAGAAAAAATGCTCAAATGAACTCATTTTGCTTGCTAGTGATGCATGGAGAACTAAACAGAACTAAATTTGGTTCTTACCTTCCACGGTCTGTCTCAAGATGGCTCACAAATGCTGAAACCAGGGAGATGATTGTTATTATTGGTTACCTGTTTAGGATTATGAGCACAAAGGGCACTTTGCACCCAGAGCTGTAGTCACATATTGACATCTCTCGCAGAAGTGTGGAATTTTTCTTGGAGAGCTTGCTGTGCAGTCAGATCCTTTAAAACCAAAATCTAGCCTCTGAGAAACCTTGCGTTATGTCTCCAGGTATACATCTCCACAAAACCTGTCCAATAAATCAAGTCTCCCTCTTTTTTACATTTTATACATCTCTTTTTTATCTCTTCAAATTGAAAACTGTCTTTAGCCTACTAACAGAATTTCAGAAACACCCACTCTCTGCAATATCACGCTTCAGAGAGTAATATATCCCTAATCGAAGGTTCCCATTCTTGCTTATTTTCTTGTGCTGCTGTGGAAGCTGAGCTCTGCTCAGAGAAACCAGCATGTAAACCATTTTGAGTAAAAAATAACATATCTCAAAAACCTTTGTACTTTTTGGCATATCTGTTATGCTCATTTTTATAAACAGTTGTGCACTGTTTCATCACCTTGATATGAATATGATATCTGTGCTTTAGTGGAAATTCTCTCTGCTGTGCAATGCTGCCTCTGATTTTCACATACTGCAGAGCTGTGCTTTGAAAGTAAGTTGCAAAGCAGGAGAAGAAAGAATCTACTTGGAGATTAGGAGTGTCCTAAAAAAGAAAAAAAAAAATGTGAGAGGAAATGAAACTCAAGCTCAGATAGAAGAGGCTGTGAAATACTCACAGGACAGGATGTTGGACCTCAGAATCAGTGGCAAAGTTCTTGTCCTAGTTGCAATAGACCATGGATTCCACTGCTTTTATATTCGTAACCAGAGGAAAGATACTGTTCAGGAATAAAATCATGGCTACATGAATATTGTCCTGCATTCTGTCATGTAAACTATGACCTCCTGTTGCTTAAAAGCTTTTGCTCACCATTCTGAATAAAGTTAAAGAAGTTAAATGCCATAGACAAACTGTTCTGCTACAGATGATTTGAAAGATGATGAAGGTGTGTAGCCAAGGTAGTATTTACAAAGTACCATTTGCCTTTTGTTAATGATGATAATGTGTGTGTGGCTATCCATTATGATGTGTTAAGTATTGCACTACTGGGGCAACAGCATTCAAAATCACCAGAAAAGAGTTTGTAATTTATGTTTCTGGCTATCAAAAGTCAAGGAAATTTCATCTTCTTCTTCTGAAAATATCAGAAGAAAACAAAATAAAAAGGAAAAAAAAAGGTAAAAATTACAGGTCTCAAGAAAAGTTGTTTGAATGAAGCGTGAGAGAGGTGATGAAGGAGTTTCCAGTAGAGAAGCTTGAGAAGAAAAGAAAAACCTGGGAAAACTTTTGAGTGGTAAATGATGAGGTGAGGGGGAGTAGGATGGGGGCAGAACTCAATGTAGACAACAACAGAGGGAAAGAAGTATAGGAAATGGAGCTGAAGAGAAATGCAAAGTACATTGAATGGAAAAGGAATGTCTCAGTGGAGGGAAGGGTACAAACTGAGAACAAAGAAATGAAACACTGGGATTTCTGGAAAGAGAAAATAAGAAGATATTAAAAGTGGCAGACGGAATAAGAAATAAACAGGGGAAATCAAGTGTGAATGCTGGCTTGGAAGAATTCTGTCAGGATGAGTGGTTGGGGAGGTGGGGTATTTCTGAAGGGATGATTTTCAAGAAAATAGCAATTCTGAGATAAGGAAATAAAATAGAAATATTGAAGAAATACATCATCTCCAGCTGCTCCTTCCACTTCTAATCCTATCTTCATGCCACTTAGCATCATTTTCAGTTAAAGATCCTTGAACCAAAATCTCTCATATGCTTCACTCCTTCTTTGAAAACCATCAACAATCTCTCTTCCCATCAGCCCTCTCCTTTGGCTCCTATCAGCTGAGGAGGACAGAGTTTGTCCTGCCCTTACAAGTTGAAAAAAAATTGCATCACTTCTTTGTGCTGCCTCATGGAAAGGGTAAATGTAACCTCATCCATCACATCACAGAATCACAGAATGGTTTGGGTTGGAAGGGATGTAAAGATCATCTAGTTCCAAGCCCCCTTCCATAGGCCTCTGTACACTTGACATTAGACCAGGTTGCTCAAAGCCCCATCCAGCCTGGCCTTGAACATTTCCAGGGATGGGACATCCACAACTTGGCTGGGCACTCTGTTCCAGTGCCTCACACCTCTCAGAGCAAAGAATTTCTTCCTAATATCTAATCTAACCCTAACCACTCTCAATGTGAAGCCATTCCCCACTGTCCTGTCACTTCAGGCCATTGTGCAAAGTCCCTCTCCTGCTTTCTTGTAGGTCCCTAGAGGAACAAGGCTGGTCTAAGTTCCTCCTGGTGCCTTTTCTTGTCCTGGCTGAACAACCCCAACTCTCTCAGCCTTTTCTCAAAGGAGCAGTGCTCCAACCCTCTCATAATTTTGGTGGCTCTCCTCTGGACTTGTTCCAACAGGTGCATGTCCTTCCTGTGCTGGCACCCCAGAGCTGGATGCAGTGTTCCAGGTGGGGTCTCACCAGAGCAGAGCAGAGGGGCAGAATCCCCTCCCTGGCCCTGCTGCCCACCCTGCTTTGGATGCAGCCCAGGACACATTTGGCTTTCTGGGCTGTGAGTGTACATTGCTGGGTCATGTCCAGCCTCTCACCCACCAGCACCCCCAAGCCCTTCTCAGTGGGGCTGCTCTCTGTCCCTTATCTCTTCACACTTCTCACAGCAAATGGTGAAAAGAAACAGCCAGAGCCCTCAGCACTGCAACTTGCAATACTACTGCCTTCAGGATCTTTCTCTGTAAGTATCAAATCCAGAGAGACACGAGACAAAGAGGAAAGCAACACTCAGATCATAATAAGCATCATTCACAGCTGAAGTGCAGAAAACTGAAGTAAGAGCTTTGACAGTAGAAGAGCACTTTGTCTCACACTCTCGCTGTATTCCTGATGGAGAAAAAACCCTGTAGCTTCCCCTCCCAGCTCCTACAGCTTTTTCTTGTGGTCCTAGGGCCTTCACAACTTGTAAAATGTGAACTGAAATGCAATGGATTTGGCCCATTTGTCATTTCATTTTCTTGACATCTTTTGCTTAAGGATGGCTGCACCAAATCTTTTACTTCACTCTTACACAACTATGGTTAATATTTGGAGCCAAAAATAAAGACAGCAAGCATATGCTGGTAGTAAGAAACAAAGATTTTTTACTATATATACACAAAGAGAGAATTTTACTCGGTGTTTATTAAATATAGTAGTCACTAAGTCAGACTGGTAGAAAGAATATTATACATAACTGAACCCCATAGATTTTTACTTTTAATTATTTGATTTCAGTCAGTGAACATAAAATATTAGTGGCTTTGACTCAACTTGACATTTCAAGCAATGTTTCTGAAAGATGTGGAAAGAGAAGCCTGAAACCAGCTAACCAAAAGAACAGGGTTGAAACAGAGTCTGCAGACAACTGAGAGTATTTTTAAATTCCTAACCACAGCCTAAATTCCATTAGCATGAGACTTGGAAGGACACATCTGTTATTCTTTAAGGAACTAAAGCAGTTGGCTGGCCTCCTAGCTCTTGAACAAAGTGTTCAAGGCTCACATGGAAACACTGTGCTGCATATAATCTGTTTAATTTAAATTATTTTTCTAACAGAAAAAAGAAAGGAAGAAGTAATGATTGAGAAGCATCTGTGAAGGATCTGCTATACCTGGGTTTTTTCAAAATCTGTCTTCATAACTTGATTCATCCATCCTCTGGAGTTACTGAAACAAGCACAAACATGGAAGTACTGTAGATAAAATGTCTGAAAATTAAGTCTAGCTTCCTGTTTTACTGTCTTGTATATGAATGGGGAGTTTACAGAACAGGTATGAAGAAAGCTCTGTTTGAGTTCATTTTATTCACAATAAATTGATTCGTAATACTGACCAGCCTTTTCTTTTCTTTTCTTTTTTCTTCCCTTCCCTTCCCTTCTTTTTCTTCTTCTTCTTCTTCTTCTTCTTTTTCTTCTTCTTCTTCTTCCTCTTCTTCTTCTTCTTCTTTTTCTTCTTCTTCTTCTTCCTCTTCTTCTTCTTCTTCTTTTTCTTCTTCTTCTTCTTCCTCTTCTTCTTCTTCTTCTTTTTCTTCTTCTTCTTCTTCCTCTTCTTCTTCTTCTTCTTTTTCTTCTTCTTCTTCTTCCTCTTCTTCTTCTTCTTCTTTTTCTTCTTCTTCTTCTTCCTCTTCTTCTTCTTCTTCTTTTTCTTCTTCTTCTTCTTCCTCTTCTTCTTCTTCTTCTTTTTCTTCTTCTTCTTCTTCCTCTTCTTCTTCTTCTTCTTTTTCTTCTTCTTCTTCTTCCTCTTCTTCTTCTTCTTCTTTTTCTTCTTCTTCTTCTTCCTCTTCTTCTTCTTCTTCTTTTTCTTCTTCTTCTTCTTCCTCTTCTTCTTCTTCTTCTTTTTCTTCTTCTTCTTCTTCCTCTTCTTCTTCTTCTTCTTTTTCTTCTTCTTCTTCTTCCTCTTCTTCTTCTTCTTCTTTTCTTTCTTCCTGTTGGATTGTAAGTGCAAGACCTCTTACATGAGATTTTGGTGTAAAAATCTAAGTTTGAAGATTTAATAAAATTCATGTGTGTAGAATAGGGGAAAAAGTAAAGGGTGGAAGAAAGACAAGGAGACCAATATAATTTATAGAGATAAAACAAAGGTTAGGTGAAACCAGATGCACTTGAACCTATCCATGAAGTACTCTACCAAGGAAACCACAGAAATAAATTATAGACAGAAAAGTTCCCATTCAATCTTTAGGTTAAGGAATTGAAGTCCTCATGTCTGGATGACTATCAAGCAGACTGAGATAGAGGCCGTGGACATATGTGTTTATGTATGTTATCTAGAGAGGTGCAGTAGGTTAGTAAGCACAAAAAATTACCAGGAACTACATGTTTACAAGAAATATATACAGGAAAGGTTTTGTGAGTAGGTGTGTAGACTTTATCCACTGCCTTCAAAACCCTTCAGTACTCAAGTTTTAAAGTATCCTGTAAATGTAAA
Source organism: Gymnorhina tibicen (assembly GCA_013399875.1). Taxonomy (NCBI): domain Eukaryota; kingdom Metazoa; phylum Chordata; class Aves; order Passeriformes; family Artamidae; genus Gymnorhina; species Gymnorhina tibicen. The sequence goes on along the minus strand of VXAZ01003791.1, from coordinate 1,410,144 downwards.
ATATAAAGGCCAAACAAGGAAAACATTCATATGAATTGTCCTGAGTTTTTCATGTAAAATGTAGCTGTAATCCTTGAAACCACTTTCATGAACTCTGTACAAAGCATGGTATTTCCATGTCTTTGTATTGCTAGTTGACAGAGCTGGTAGGAAAAGCCAATCTACAGAGACAAAACTGTAAGACTGAATTTTTTATTTGCGGTTTTCTTTTTCTGTCATCTGTTGTACAACTACGCCTACTGTAGAGATAAGGATTCTCTTTCTAAAGAATCCTCTTCACATTTGACTTTGATTTCTTTCTTGTAGAGAAAAAAAAAGTAAAGGAGAATAAATATTAGAAATTCTAAGTATTTGAGAAGATTGTAGAGCTGTTTCCAGCACTACAGAAAAGGAAGAACAGCAGAGCCTTTATGAGGCTTGGACAGGCCTACAGTAATACTGCCATGGCACTCTTGATGGGAGATTGTCTGTATGTCTGGTCATCCTTTAACTAGAGTGGATAGCTTTATTGATATTTTATGGGCTTTATTTCTTCATTCAAAGGACTTAAAACCCCACAAGAGTGTTGATCTCTGGCCAGCCAAGTTCCACATGCCTCATAATGCATGCTGGTCACTGAAGTATGTCAAACACTACTTCAAGCGAAACCCTCCAATTATAAAAAAGCACCATAATTGTACATCTAGGAACATATGTTTAAACTGGCTTAATCTATTTTAAGCAGAACAAAGGCCAACTGAAAAGTTTTAAGGAAGATGACACTGTTTTGTATGGAGACACTAAGAGGGTTTTTGGGGGTAAGAACCCTGTGATTTAAAGCTGAAAATGAAAATAAATGCATTGTGGAAAAATGAAATTTCAGCATGTAAGGACTTATAGATGATTGTCAGGAGACCTCTCCCACTTATGCCAATGCCAATTCTGTCAATGATTTGCAGTATAATCCAAAATTAAGAGGGATACAGTTTCTAGAAACAAATAATTTGCAGTAGGCTATATGAGGTTGAAAAAGTTGGACAAACTTGCAGACCTCTCAAATCTTTCACTCACTTAATACCTCTGTTGAACTTTTATCTGTCTGTAAGTTAATGCTCAAACAGATCCAACTTAATATACTGGCTGATCCATCTGGGTTCTGGAACTGGGAAAAACAAGCATGTTTGTGCTCTCCTGGAAACCACTTTAGTACCCATTCATCAGGGGTACTGAACTATGTCAGGCTTCATGTTCACATCTGATTCTGGTCCAAGGAATTCTGGCCCTGTACTCAGAGTACTGCCATGCATCAGCTCATGCAAGCTATAATTTCAGAAAGCAGCCTTAATGTGGCACAGATGCAAGCCTGCCTTCAATCCCACAGCTCTGCCCAGGCAGTTACGGCCAGAACCATTCATTTTCCAGATATTTCTCTACACAACACACAAGATATCATCCAGTCTATGTCAGGGAAAGTCAATAAATAGCATAGAGTTTATCTCACCACCCATTTTTAGCAGTGAAAGGATCGAAAGCAGCCTGTAGGGAAAGCTTGAGAGGCTTTGAATAATTTCATTACCTTGTACTACACTGGGGATTTCGTTGTTTAGAATGAGATGAGCAAGCACTTGCTCAAAATATAGAATGATTGACCTTCAAGGTCAGCAGAGTTGGTGGTGGTGCACAGCATGACTACTTGCCAAATAAAAAGAGAATGAATCAAATGCTACCAATGCATTTTTCATCTTCAAACTCATCTTATGTGCCTCATGGAGGAACAGAAATGATGCCACTGAGGCCAAAATAGTACCAAACTAATAACATTTCCTGTCTTGTGTTTGCTTCCTCCATCTGCTCACATTTTCTGGGTGACAGGCTCGTCTCAGCAAGGTTTAGTTGAAGATCCATTCAGAGTGCAAACCTCTTACAAGTTACATTTTCAACAGTACACAGAAAGTCTGAATGGTTTGCAATGATTTTCATGTGTGAATGTTTACTTTAGTAGCAGCAAAAATTCCTGCTTTGTTAGCCTTACATGAAGTGTGCCTTGTCCTTTGTGCTCCACATCAGAGAGAGAGGAAGCGGTGTTGAAAGCGCATCTTACCTAGAGGAGAGCTCTTTCCCTTGTCCTCAAAGCTGTAAATCCTCACATAGTCTGAGCATGCTTTTTTGATGTCATGTTGGCATTCTTGCTTCATTGTCTTCCCTTTTAGAGAGAGACTATTCTCCTATTCTTTAAAAAAAGCGTGACATCAACATTTTAAAGATTTTCCATTTTACATTTAAACCAAGATGTTTAGAAGTGGTAATTACTGAAGGTCATATTGTACCCTAAACTTTTTCTCGTGGGTTTTGACAAGACAATTTTCCCTGAATCTGAGAAATATTTAGCAAAGGAGAAAAAATGGAGAATCCAACACACAGAGATAATTGGGTAATCAGATAAGGATTAACTGTTTTCCAATAAACCCATGGAGATTACTGAGTCAAGATCTCATTCACTAATGTATATTTACATGTTTAAATAAAATGTAAAACCAGTAAATGAGAGATAGACTTTGTAACTCAGGCCCTCACCTAACTTGTGGAAGAACTGGGAAGAATTTGACAGTCTTTCACAATTGTGAAATTTTGACAGTCTTTGACAATTGTATCCGTCAATCACTGGATTGCTGGTTATTTACACATAATTTCAGCTGCTTTAGAAAAAAGCATATCCTAAAACATTTCTGTCATTTTTTCTCATATATATTGTTTTATTCATATTGGATTTGAGAAATTTTCCCCACTGTAGAGAAGCTTCCAGAGAACTAGAGCTACCATGCTGTCTCTGTGACATTTTATTACTCCTTTGATTCATTTGCAGCCTAGCAGATGAAATGCGACCCTGGAGTTGAGGAGAGCTTTGCTCTGTCAGTCTTCTGTTCCTTCCTCTCTGTCCTTACCTTTCCCTAAGAGAAATACTGAGACTTTCCTCCTTGAAAAATTCCCTCAAGATCTGCTGCTGGCAATCATTCCATGAAGGTTGACTATTTCATTTAATCTCTATAACCTGCTTCTTCTCTTACCTTTGTTTTGATTCAGACCACTGTTTGCACCAGCACAAAATTTTTGTCTGCTCTCATTCATTCAATTTTGTCTGCTCCCATTCTTAATTCTTTCAAAGCCACTTAATTCCTATATTATATTATCGAGGAGCTTTGTCTCACACTGTCAAAGAAATGTGATTAAACTCTAAGACTGCTTTTCAAAAACTAACCTATGTGTTTATAGCAAATCAAACTAGAATGTAATCAACTCAGTTTGCTTTTGACAGATGTTTAAAGTAATTTTATGCTACATAGATTTCTTGTATCTGGTTTCTGCAGTGCCAGGATACATCAGTTATAATTTAGGTTCACAGAATGTGGGGGGAGATTGTTTGGCATTAGGCAGTCGTTTTCTATACAATACTATGCTTTTACTTTTAGCATTTATGTTGTTCAATGCTTGCAAAACATGGTGCTCTGGCAGAAATGAAAAGTTAAGTCCTCTGTTTATAAACCATGAAAAGCACACTGATTTCCTCTACTGCCTCACTGAAGTGCCTTAACAGTAACATGGCTACAGCTGCAAAACTAAAATATCCTTGAGGATATGCTTAGCTTTAAACAAGTGAGTTGCCCCATTAAATGTCTTGAAATCAATTATACTAATGCTGCTCTAAATTAAGTAGCTGAAGAACTGCTCTATCAAACTGATGCTCTACTGCCCACTCCTGGGCATAGGAAAGTAATTCATCCTCAAAATCTGCAGCTTGACTTCCCTCCTGAGCTCTTGAAGTTGACTCTGAAGCAAACACTTGTCTCACCAAGAGCCGGAGTCCACTGGATAATCATGATCTGAATTCAAATCCATTTTGGACTGGACTTGAGCCAGTTACCTGAAAGATTCCATATTTCCCCACTGACTGGTGAATTCCCTTTCCCTTCTTACTATTACCATAAACAGAATTTCAATATTCCTGATCTTCATCAGACTACAAGTAACAGGAAAGGAACATATGCAACATGCATCCATCCAGCAATCACACTAGCAAAACTGTTTTTCTTCTCAAGCTTAAACACCAAAGAATTAACCATAAGCTGAGACATCCCATGAAGAGGGAACCTCTAAGAAATGTGTCTTTGGTTATTATATGAGAAAAATTATTAAAATAAAATATAATATATTAAAAGGGAAAGTAAACATGATTGGGGTCCTTAACATGGTATTTAAGTATTTCACTCCCCCAGGTGAAAGTAAAAGTTATTTAGAACGGATGCTGTAATGCATTAAATTAATCTTTTAATCCTCAGCACTGGCTTTGAAGACATTTCCTGCCTGTTAAGAGTGTCGGGCTTTAGGCCTAAAGCAGTTCTTTGCATTATCCTTCCCTTTGCCCTTTGAAGCTTCAAATGGGTCCTGCCAATTATTGTTTTAGCAGTAATCACCATGGGTTGATAAGCTAACAAAATAGTTACTAAAAATGAAGCATAAAGAAATAAAACCGTGACTATATCAAAGTGAAAATTTGCAGGAGGACTCCAGTTCAGGTGTCGCTGGTAGCAGCCAAGGGTAGCAGAAGGGGAAGGAGAAATGTCATGAATTCAGGGAAGGCATAAAGAGTCATAAACACCTTGGCACCACTACTCTGGCTCATACAGCTAGTTACACTTTGTAAATGCCGAGCCTTAGATCTTCCCTGAAGTCTCACTGACTTGGGGACAGTGTGTCTATCCCAAGGATACACCAGTTAATTTTTAGCTTTCTCTCTGTCTTTGTTTCAGACCTTAATGCATTTTTCCAAGACAAATCTGTGGTGGAGACAGTTCCCCCAAAGCAGTATAGATGCAAACTAGTTGTTAATATGCTCTCATTTCTCAGTGTAGACGTGTCCTTGGAGTTTCTTGTGCCAACTGCTTTCTGTCTTTTCCTGGTCCTTTTCCCCCACTTCAAAGGCATCCACAGAACTTTTCTCTTTAGTGCTCAAGGATTTAACAGAGATACTGGCAGTATCTGGGAGTTTAATTGTTTTTGATAGTATCAGCAGCTAGCATTCACATTTGCCAGAAGCACTTATCTGATTTGTATGGGACCTGTTTCCCTAAAAAAAGGTCTACAATTCTGCACAGAACTGGCATGCACCACAAGCATGAATATGCAACAGCAGTATCATTCAAGAATCACAGTTAATGGTAATAACCTTTTTCCCCCGAAATTAATCAGAAAATATGTAAGTCAGCATATTTAAATAATGCATTGAAATCAGAGCACAGCATGAATAATATTTAAATTACATCTGACAACAAGAGAAACCCCAAAAAAAAGAGTATTCACAGTAATGGAAATAAGAAATTTTGAAAACTGCATTTTCTGAAGGAGCAAATAATTAAAAGACCTACTTCAGTACGATAATTTATGGAATGACCTTATCAGCAAATAAAAAGTGTAGTTAGACTAAATGAGGCCTCCACAAAATGGAAAGGAGAATAAATGAAAGCAAGACAGATATGTCTTGCTTTGCAGGAAGGCACTGAAACTAAAACAGGTAGGCTGTTTCCATGCAAGACATCTCATTTTTTGCAGTTGAAAGCTCTGTGTCATTAAAAGCGTTTTAAGGAAAGAAAGCGTTTTAAAAATGTGTTTATAAACTTAAGCACGTCTCAAGGCAAGGACCTGGAAAACAAGGATCCCTAGTTCACTTTTCTGAATGGTGGAGCTCACAGTGGGAGAGAACATAAAAGCAAATGCCTGAAAATCACTCTTTTTCAGTGACAGTACCTTGCTTTGGGCCAGAGATAAGGAGCGTACTTTGGAGAAGGTATTTGTGGTTTTGTATTTCACTGCTGATGTTGAAATATACTCAGGATACCCAGATGTTGCACACTGCAAGCCAAATTCTAGACACAGGGGAAGTGACTGGAGCCTTGGTCAGTTCAGCTCTGATTTAATATCATTTAATGCCTTTAAAAGTCCAGCTGTCAGTGCCCTCCCTCTCTCTCTGTCCTGATATGACATAGCTTGTTACATCTTGTGTTTAACTGAACATTGTGGTCTTTGGGCAACAGTGTTATACCTTGCTGAATAAAAATAATCCTTACATTGCTGCCAGTTGATCAAGAGCATCTACTTCTAATTTAGCTGTTTGTAGGGGTTACTCCTAAACACTGTCAGAAATGTTCCTCAGTGGTTTTATGTGCTTCCCGGCCCCCATGTCTCTTCTGGATCTGCACACAGGGAGCTTTTAGAAAGCCCTTTCTTATGTACACTTCCACACTGAAATTCCCCACCTTTGGCTGCAGTACAAATGTGTCTTTTTGGCAGCTAGCAGTCATTTTGAATAGTGACTGATTCCTTCCATTCTGCTGTTCAGGCTTACACAAATATATGTGACAGCAGGGATGAGGAAGGTGTCACCACAGCTTCATTCTGGCACACGAGAGGGTGGTGGGGAAGTAACAGCATTTTCGTTCCAATATTGGCTGCTCAATTAAACCAATCGCTGATTGTAGACAAAGGCACTGTGAACTCACAGATGGGAACAACGCCATCCTCACAGATGGGCATGAACATCCAGCACCAAGGAACATTGCACCACCACTGAATATCTGCCTTGATGCCTGGCCAGAAATGTCAAAAAAACAGGTGCTGATCCTCATCTTCTATGCCCACAATACAAGAGAATGCACCACCTGTCATTAATCCAACACCCTTCTGAGTTAATTTCCAGAAGTTCCTGGGAAAAATATGGAGAGTTTAATGAGTAGGTTTAAAACAAGTTGAGTGTTTTTGAAATGCACTTCTACATTTAGAAATCTTAGAACAAAAAATTTTTTGATATGTGATCTCAGTGACACCTTTATTTCATGAAACACTAGAATAATCTTCCAAGAAAACGGGAGTTCTCCTGAAGCCATTGATCTTTTTGCCTACAGTAGGATTCTGAATATTTTAAGGGGAACAGAGGCTATGTATCACCAAATACAACCCCGCTTTTACCACTACCAGGTTTACAAATTTAATATTTTGATAGGGGACACTGAAGAAAGAAGGAATATGTTCGAGAGAAAGCCATGAACAGAAAGGCAAGATTTAATGATGTTGCTCTTTAAGTGAATGGTCAAGATATCTGCAAAATCACAGATTTGTTTGACAGCATTCATTGTAATCATGAGGCAGCACAGCTCAGAGCTCTGTCTGAAGACTCCACATCTCTAATAGAAATGTATTTCCAACTGCTTTAAATGGCATAGGCAGGCCAGAGCCCATTTTTTCACTGGAGTCTCTCTTCGTTTCTGTCTACGGCATGAACATCTGCCTAATGAAAGCAGAAGGAGCTCACAGTATTATGAGCACTTTGGGAGAGGGATCATAGTTGTTGGCTTCCTTCAAGTGAGCAAAGAAGGAAGGTAGAAACTAAAAGGTATAACAGGTATGAGGGAATAAAGAAAAATTGAAAAATATAAATGTGATGCATAGGAAAACCTGGAGAGGCTTTGAATAATTTCATTACCTTGTACTACACTGGGGATTTCGTTGTTTAGAATGAGATGAGCAAGCACTTGCTCAAAACATAGAATGATTGACCTTCAAGGTCAGCAGAGTTGGTGGTGGTGCACAGCATGACTACTTGCCAAATAAAAAGAGAATGAATCAAATGCTACCAATGCATTTTTCATCTTCAAACTCATCTTATGTGCCTCATGGAGGAACAGAAATGATGCCACTGAGGCCAAATAGTACCAAACTAATAACATTTCCTGTCTTGCGTTTGCTTCCTCCATCTGCTCACATTTTCTGGGTGACAGGTTCATCTCAGCATTGTTTAACTGAAAATCCATCCAGACTGCATTAATGTGTGAATGTTGACCTCAGCAGCAGCAAAAATTCCTGCTTTGTTAGCCTTACTAAAACTGTGCTTTGTCCTTTTTGCTCAACAGCAGAGAGAGAGAGGAGGCTGTGTTGAAAGCACCACTTATCTAGAGGAGAGCTCTTTCCCTCATCCTCAAGGCTGTAGACTCTTACAGAGAGTGAAAGTTTAGCCCGAGAGTGCTTTTTATACATCATGTTAGTGTGCTAATTGTGAAGCAGGAGTCTTGTTTGTTTGGTTTCCCAAACAAGAGAGAGAGAGACTATTCTCCCATTCTTCAAAAGATACTTTGCTTTGTGGAAGAAGGAAGTAGTACTCAGGAAATGTGAAAATTAATAGTCAAAAAGGAAAAAAGTAGAAATACAAGTGTATTTTTTTGTGAGAAAAAAGAAAGGCAGTGGTTTTACTCCACCTCATGTAAATGTCTAAATTTCTCATCATGTCAGTTGCTATCAGGTTTACTTTCCTCTGCCTAGACAAGAAAGTTGACAATACCTGATTCTGCAGAGTATAAGGAAAAAAATTATCAGCTGTGTTAGCTCTTTGTTTGCCGACAATGAGTGTATCTACCTTTTCATAATTCAGATGAATAAAATCTTTAATAGCCTTCATGGGGATTGTGTGAACACTGACATACTTAAAATTTCCCTAAACTGATATTTCTATACTCTGCAGGTTTAAAGAAACACATTGCCTCTCTCATGGACCCTTTTCTTTCTTACTTGTTTATAATCATTGGCCCAACCCTTGTCTTTGCATTTTGGTGTTTCTTTTAGGAAAGTAGCTTTCCCTGTGGTCAAATGAACATTATGACATGCTATGAAAGCTCTACCCTACACAAAATTAGTTACTTGAGTTTGAGTGAACTCCTTACAAGTTTTCATGCTGGCCTGTATTAGGAATAAATCTATGCTTTAGTCATTTCGTAAAGTCTTAGCCATTTGAAAGCTTAATTCTCTACGGAATTCACAGATAGCAAGAGGAATTGCAATCCACATTCTTCTAGGCATAAACAAGGTGTGGGGTATAAACTGTTTTTCTGGGAAGGACATGCAGTTTTTCTGTACTTGTGGAGTTTTTCTTGGAAGGAGATAGTCTCAGGCCAGTCTCTTTGAACAGAGATTCAACATTTTTTTTCTGTTTGCAAACACTTCCTGCTTGCCCTGTTTTCATGTCAATGAAAATCCCCCTAAGGCAAACAAACTTCTTGATAAATTGCCTAAGGATTTGGACCCAATTGTTAATATAGCAAATTTTTTTGATTTGGGCACTGGATAAGATATTGACAGCTTTCGTAGAAAGCTGAGATGTGGTCACATTTAACAATTATTTTCTCAAAATGTTTTTTTGGTTTAGACAAAGAGAAAAAAAATGGTCAATTTGTTTTTGTCTAAGTACTTTCACTTTTGAAAGCAAGGCTTTTTATTTTTTTCTGTCAATTACACAAACCAAGAAACATTCAATACAAGAAAACTTATAAGAAACATATCATTTGGAACAAATCATAACCAGTGAACAGGTGAATCACAAAAAGACAAAAGGTTTGTAAAAGAAATTGAATCAACAGTGATACGCATGCTTTGGAGAACTGTCATTTGAAGGACAGCAGGATATAAGGTTACCCGCTTTATGAGGGCTGCTGTCTTTGTGCCATAGTTTTTTTGTTTGTGTTCTGAAAAAATAAATGCTCTTAAGTTATCTAATCAATCTTTATCACATACTCAATTGTTTTTATTGTTTTTTTCATGAAAGTTTACATTGTTATTAAACAACGGTGGTTACTATTACAAAACAGCAGTTTTCTGTGAAATGTTTTTCATAAGAATAATTCTTTCATCTTGTTTCAGAATTTTGACCCTACCCACCCAACTTTCAACTCTGTCATCACAATTGCCAAGTGGTAAAAATTAGGAAACATGTCATCTTCTTGCATTAAGAGAGTTGTTTACGTCTCTCTGGGTGTTATTCTTGTTAACCTGCTCAAGCTATAGCAGTTTAATGCTGGCATAAACCACCTATCTTGGCATTTTCTGTAGCGAATAGAGAGCCATGAACATGCCTCAGGGAGATTCATTAAATCTGTCTTGCATGTTTATTTCGGGCCCTTTTATAAAAGTGAGGTTTTTTTCCTGCCATAATCTGTTAAACGAGGTTATACCAACTAACTTTGCATGGTTTTTTAGATTCTTGAAGACAGCTGTGAGCAGTTCAACTGTGAGTGCATAACAGATTGAATAGTAAAAGATTTTGAGTATGCACATGCAAATGTCCCAAAAATAAGATGTTCCCACACAATAGGAATGACAGCTCCAACTTGAGCTAGTTTGTCTTCATATATTGCGAAAAAATAGTAAAATAAATAATATTAATTTGAAGATCTAACAGAAGAAGCTAACCACCCTGAACCAGAGAAGGAATAGAGACTTGTAGATCTGGAGACTTTTTCCTTAGTGAATTATACAGAGGTTTTGGCCAGCATCTCTTTGAGTTCACCAGTATATATGCTACAAAGGCTTTTATTTACCACTAAGCATATTTATTTTTATCAAGAAGGTCCTTACCAGGTTTGCATCTGTCCCTCATACTGTTACAATTATCCCACAGATGCAAGGAATAGTCACTGAGATGGAATTATGTATATATGTATATATGCATGTATGTATAGATGTATATGTGCATATATGTAATCACATTGAGATGTAATGGTTATTCAGACAGAATTCAGTCTGATAATGCATATGTTCAAATAAGAGATTGATTTCTCTTAAAACTTAGTTATGAATGTCTGGCATGGACTGTTCCATACCCAGGAACGATAAGAAAAACTAGGGAGGATATTTGAACTATGACTCTATTTTCTGATTTAGGACCTCCTGCAAAAAATTTTCAACATCCTTGAGTAGGGTACCATCCATGTCGTGCTGGTCAGGAAAGATCTGCTTAATCTAGTTTGCCATATTTGTAATGTGCACATCTTCAGAGGGTTTAATTTCCCCACTTAGAGCAATTTCCAAGGAGTGAGGAGGAAAATCCTCATTAAAACTGTAGGTGGTTGAAAGTTTAGTGAGCAATGTATGCTACAGTGTTTCACAGGTGGCTTTCTACACTTTATTTAATCAGATACACCGGGAATCTATTTAATTGTGAATCATCCCAGGGAACCAATCTGGCCTAAGGCAGTGAATGGCATTGACCGTGGAGTAATGAGGATACTTCTGATGAATATTTCTGTTTAATAGATATTGTTTAGCAAGGTCCAACAGCTTAGGTTGTGTTTAAGTATATGACAAATGAGTACAAAATTCTACGCATTCAATTCCCTAATACAGAACTAGAAAATTAAAAAGTAAAAGTAAGTAATTAAGGTGGGATAAAATAATTTGGTCTGTCCGTGTTTATACATTATCCTATCTTATTCTGAGTAGTTCACAGCTTTAAATTGCATCCTGGCCTGTAAGAGACCATTGAAACATTATTTACTGCTGGATGCCAGCTATATCTGTCAGCACTCCAAAAATGTACAGTTGACAATGAGTCATAAATAAGAGATTAATTAGTGCAGTAGCTGGAATTTATGTTGCTGATTCAGTTATTTAGTATCCACTTCACTGAGATAATTTGCATATGTTCTGCCCTCTTATCAGCTGTTAAAAGATTTGATTAGGAAAAGGAGTCTAAGAACATTGGATGCTAAGGGAAGAGAGAGACACATAGGAAGGGCACAGGATGGTGTTTGGCTGAAACCTCAGAACAGAAGACAGCCCTTAGTGCTGGCATGAAAAAGACTGAGAGTCAGCAAGGTTGACAGGATTAGTGCCTTTGGAAACAGAACAATAGGCATTAATTATATTTAGAAGTTCAAAGGCCAAACATGAAAATACCTAATTGGTTTATACTCTTGATTTAAACTTTGTTCCCTTATTCTGCATTTTATTATTTTTTATTTGAGTCACTGGGAATTTTGCCAGTGCTCCCAGTGGGAGAATTAGGTGTACTAGAAATACATTTTCAGATATTAAAAGAATTTGCAGCAGTATAAAATATTGCATTCATATTACAGATTAATCAGGCATCACATATTGAATGTGACATATATGTGCCAAACTACAGAGCTACAGGAAAAATTAATTCATGAAAAACCTTAGCTTCTTCACCTAGCTATGTCCTCTAGCTCCCCCTTTGGCTTTAATAGCTTAAATAAATGTTCAATCCCACTGTAACATCCTATGTCCTATAGAATGTTGTGCAGCTCCTGAAGGTTAGCCATCTTTTTCAAGGCAAATATGAAATTCCTGAAGATGCAGTCACTTATTTCTCTGTAAATATGCATGGGAAATCAGCAAAAGTCTGCCCTAAGCTGTTTCTTCTGAACGTGTGATTCTATAGGTTACAACTACTGACTTACAGGCAACTGCACTCTGAGTTGCTTACCTCCAGAGTCCCCATACAGTTAAATAAAAATAGTAGGCACTTCTAGGTCTCTTTCTGGTTTCCTTTAGATCTGACTTCCTTTTAATTCTCAAACAAATGTAGACATCTCCTCTTGCTGACCGAAGTCCTGCTTCAAAACTGCCTGTTTCCCTTATCCAAAAAAGCTAGGGAGACAAGATCAGGTTTAACTATCCGCATTTGGTCAGATGAACCTCAGCCAGTGACCCCAAATTTCTATCGAAGCTACTGATATTAATACTGATGATAGTGTAAATGGTATGAAACACTAAAGAAGTCCTTCCATAACATTCAGAACTGCTGAAAGGTGGGTCTGCACGGTCAGGAAAGTCATGGGCTAATTTCAGCATATTGTCCTGGGGAGTCTCATGAATAACTGGAACTCTAGAAAATGGGACCTTTAAGAAAATATGAGAAAAGGAGTTTGGCTTAGTGTAGCAAAGAGAAGAATGAGGGAAAATAGAAAACCATGTCGTATGTATTTCTTCAATCTGCAGAGAGGCAAACCAACTTGTGTTCATGTCCACTGGGAATAGGGCAGGAAATAAGTTAAAACTTCAGTGAGGAAAATTTATGTTAGATATTAGAGAAAATTCTAAGAGAAAGGATGCTTAAGTGAAGGAAAAATTTGCTGAAGGAAGATATGGAACCTTTTAAGTAAAGACTTTTTAAAATTTCAGAACAGTGTTCACTGGACACATTTTAAAGTTAGGACGTGAAGACCTTCAAGGTTCCTTTTTTCCTTCATTCCCTTACATTCCTTTTTCTTTCACTCATCTCTCTCTCCCCGTCTCTCTCTCTCTCTCTCTCTCTCTCTCTCTTTTTCTCTCTTGTACCAAGTATCTCTTGTATCTCTTGTATCGGAGAGGAGAGACTCACAGCCTCCAACAGTAGCCCCAGTTTTATTTTTATGTCTGGGTTCCAAACAAGTAAATTCTTTTTATATCACCTGAAGTTTCTTAGGTCACTCTGAGCTTTATGGCTTTGTGGCTGGCCTCAGAGAAACAAGTTACAAGTGAAGAAATAATTGCTGTGTATTCTACCCTTTGAAAAGAAAATGAAACAGGCAGGAACTAGCTGGAGAAGAGAAACATACATCATTTACAGAATAATCCTTTCTGTCTGAAACTCTGCTGAACATAGGGGACCACCTCAGAGGAGCATGTGGAAGAAAGGAATGAATGCCTGCAGAAAGCCCCATGGTACCTGTCCTGCTACCTTCCGGCTTAGCCTTCAAAAAACACCATGTCTGGCAGCCTGCAAAAGAACAAGCTGGGAATTTATTTCTGCCTACAACTTTTTATCATATTTCCCTTTATGAAGAAGAATAATTTCCACAGTCTGGGATTTCTTCATAGCTTCTGCAGAGCAATGGCTACAAGCCAGTCTACTAGCCCATATTTAAATACTATATAGCTAAAATAAACCAATATTAAATTTTCAAAGAAGATTATAAATAAGACAGGAAAAAAGCCTTACAATCCTTATTTTCCTATACCACATGGAAATCAGAAAGGGAGTAAAAATCCAACAGAACAAAAGAAAAAATAATTTAGCACATTATCCCATTACTTCTCAGATCCTCACTGAATTTGTGTCATTTGAATAATTTTGACTTCTGTGGTTACTAACAAAAAAATCTCTGAAAAAACCCCAAATGATTGTGATTCTACTGAAATTGCATTAAGCTGATTTTCCCTCCACATCACTCCTCCCTTCAGCAGTGAAAGATGTATTTGGTTTCCTGTTAAACAGATCATACGTTTGGCTTCTTTACAAAGAGTAGACAGCATTTTCCTATATATTAGACTTTGAAGAGTGGGAAAAAGCCCATTGTAATGTTCCCATGTTCTTTCTGAAGATCCCTACCATTTTTTTAAACCCCTGTAAGAAAGACTGCTTTAAAAAAATTTCCAGGATTGAAAGACTGCAGTCCAGAGGTTAAAACCCCATGTTTTTCAGAGAATTTTCAGAAAGAAAATCCCACTATATTTTAAGGGCAACAAAAATTGCTTTATAATGGCCATATGTATTCATTTTTAATTATAGCAACATGTATTAAGAATGCGTCTTTGGCTTATTTACGAACCTGGTGTTTAATTCACTGTCAAACTAAGACTTCCATAGCACATAAGGAATGCCATGTCAGTCTAGGAGGTAACATGCACACAGTAATATAAGTATTTGCCCCAAAGTATCCCTTCGATCACACAGTGATCAAAAATTACACACAGCAAACTTCCACACTAGATATAATTTTAGCTTCAACAATCCTACCAGTAAAACACAGGAACAGGTAGATTTTTGTGCTAAAGCCTGTCAGTGAATCTACTTCTGTGACTTAAAATCTGCTCCTGTTGCCTATCCCTCCCACAGCAGTGCCAGTGTTTAAATCTGCTTTTTCCAGAAACTTCTCCAGACTCTTTCTACTGTGTCTCTTTTTGCATTAAAGTATCTCCTGCAAGTCTTTTTGTACTACTAACAAGAACTAGAAACATTACTGGTCTGCATGTCAAATGAGATCAGATCACAAATGAAGAAGAGCTGCCAAGGCTCAATTCATTTTAAATCAGAAGTGGTAATAATGGGCAATCACGACGGCTCAGAGGAGTTTGGAGCCATACTGCTGCTATCTCCTTTGGCACCAGGACCACTATTAGGATGACTACATTTATTTTTCTGGGTGGGACTTCCTGATGCTATAGCCCACTGAAGTGCCCAGAATCTCTGATGTAGCAGATGTTGGTAGTAACTCAATGAATGCTCAGTGGGTGGTGCCTAAAGGACTGAGAACAGAACAGAAATCAGAATATAGGCCATTTCCCTCCCTTTGGTGAGTTCAGCCCTCCTGTTCCCATTGGGAAGAATTGTGCTGCCTTTTCAGTTGCTTTCTTTTGGTCTTTGCATTGTGCATTTCTTTCCACAGAGCAACACAGATGCAACAAGAAAAATGAAGAGGTGTTTATCTTGTTTCACACCTTTGTGTCACTCTCCTGGGAGCTGGAAAGAGAGAGTCTGTACCCCACCAAGATGAGAAGAGCCGAGATGTGAAGCTCTCCTTCATCTCCTACTTCACTCCAATCTAGGACTTCTGTGGATTTGTCCTCAGCAACACATTTCCTTAACCTCAAAATACAAGAAGCTCTGGGTGCTCCCACAGATACCTTTGCAGATGTCTAGGCAAAACATAGAACCATGTGGTCGTAGGCATACCCAGAACTAGGCAGAATTTGAAGAGGATTTGAGGACAATTTTGAGGACTAAATTTTTGAATGTAGCTATTTACAGATTTGCAGAAAGATAAAACCTATTCAGTTGAAATGTGGAAAAGTTTTGACAAAAATCTCTTCTTCGAGTCTGAGATAAAAGACTACAAAGCCAAACACAAAAGTTTGTGTTTGTAGGCTAACAGCCTACCACCATAACATAAATGTTATTTACCAAGACACCTGGTTTGGCTTATATGGCTTTGTTCATGGCTTTAGATGCAGTTGAACATCTGATTACCTTTAAGATTCTTGGCCTTTCTTCCCTCTGCAAAACTGCAGGAAAAGGAAAAGGAAAATCCCAGGAACTTCAGTTTATTTTAATACCAAGTTAAATGAATTTCCTCTTTCTTCTATATATAGCTTTAAAATATCATTCTCTTTGTTACCAGCTACTCCTGTAGCAGTATTGTTTGTCTCTTGTAAGTACATTTTAACTGTGTCTTCATAACACTTTGTGGAAGATGAAAAATGTTTGGGCTGTGGGGATACTGACATTCAGGATAAAATTACTGCTGCAAGGGCTTTTGAGAAATGAAACTAAACTTCTCCCAGTTGGTAAAAATATATTAAATAAAGATCCCTCACTACATTAAACACACTTTATTTTCCACAATATTTTTGTTTACTCTTTGCGAAAACCACAGTGATGAAGCTACTGGCAAAACAGAGTTAACACCACTCCGTTACGTTGTAAAGAAATCACAACTCGAATAAGAACAATTGGCACATTGCATGCCACATCCCACTTGTGTTCAATGGCTGCTAGGAAAAACCCACCACATGGTTTGGAAAATACAAAGTGTGAGTGTGAGCATCATGCACGGAAACAAGAGACCTTTTTGACTCTCCCACTGAAAATCTTTTACTGTATAGCAGTGGGCTCCTTGTGCCTCAAACCTCAGCCAAAAATTCCCAGAAGGGGAATGAAACATGGTTTCATGGAAAGAAACAAACCAAAATAACCCCATGAAAAATGTGTGACAGGTTTCGAAATTTTTCTAAGTGGTAGAGTACTGCTCTGTGCCAAATATCCCCTTCTTCAAGAGTTTGGTGTAGAATGTGAAGCTTACTGCCTCTGTCTACAGTTTTTTTAAGGAATACAATTAGCAGTAGTCAAAAGGCCATTGACTGACTTTTTCATCCTCTTTTTTTTTGGGATGGGAGTGACAGACGCAGTCATCAAAAAATGGAGGTATCATAGGTCTGTTGAGAGACAAGCTATTAAATGAGCTGAAGAAAGGAGGTATTAACCCAGTATTAAGCCCAGAAAGGCTGTGATTTAAAAAAAAACTACAATTTTTCCCAAATAGTTCTTTTTTGCAAAGTATTCACATTGCGATATGATTAATTACAAGAAATAAGGAAAGAAGAATTTAGAACTCCTATTTGCTAAGTTACTCAAGGAAAAAAACCCCTAGCTCCATGCAAGGTTTCACTGTCCACCTGTTTGCTGTTAAGCATAGTCTTACCATTTTTAAGAGCAGGTTTTTCTGCTCTTTTGAAAGATGAATAAAGTTCTGTTCTAGCAAAAGCAAATAACTTTGGAATAAGACCAAGTGCTGACAATTTCAGGCTAAAAAGAAATAATTTGAATAAAAACAAGATGGTTGTAGAAGCAGAGTTACCAATTTAGCCATATTGTGCATTAATGGAAATTATAAGTAGTGAAAACTAACTTGAGAAAAATATACAAAGAAAATCTATTTAAATCAGACAGAGCAAGGGAAGGAAAAATCAATAACTTTTTTCTAAAAAGAAATGTAGTAATGTAGTCTTGGGCTTGAATAGCCAGAGATGTGACCTTTAGTGGCCTTCAAATGATATTTTACTGAGAGGTGATGCCTGGTTCTATTTTTCCATCTCCAAAAAACAAATGAATTATCATTGCATTTCACAAATAAGGAAGTATCTGAAATGCTGCCAATAGTTCTTCAAGCAGCATCTCAGCGAAAAAGATAGGAAACATCACTGACATAAAACCAAAGAAGAAAGTGAATACTTAAGAATTATTTCTATGGACAAAAGTACAAGATAAATATCTTGACACAGAATAGAGCCATATTTAGAGATCACTGGACTGAAACATGACAAAGAGAAAAAGGGTGGTCCTGGCAAGTGCAAAACAGCCCAGTTAAAACCAGTACAGAGGGCAGAGATGTTACCATTGCTGAACTTAAAAATTAAAATGGAATTCTGATTCTAGAATGGTGAGGCACTCCTGGAGTTTTGATACGTTTTGTTATCCCCGTTGAGTAGTTCCTCCCAGGAAACAAGGGAAATTTCAACTGCTTTCTGTTTTTCATGCAAGCAATGCTTAACACTTTATCTTTTTTCTTCTTTCTTTTTTCTGGTTTTGTTTGTTTATTTGTTTGTTTTGTTTCAAATGGTTGTGACCTAATAATTGATAGGGAAGTAAAATGCCAAGGTGTACGTTAAGATGAGAAAAGGTAAGGCTCTGACAGACACATCCATTCATCCCTAGGCTGCTAGAAGCTGACCATGATGGCAATGATGATATCCCATGAAACGTGCTCTTTTGTTCAAAATGAGCACCATACTTTATTGATTCACAGTGAAATTGCTCTGAGATGAATCAAAATACCAGCTGCCCCATTTATTGAGCTGTGAAATATTTCTATTCGCTGTGCAGCTGTGTGAACCTGAACTAATCTAAAGGGCAGATCATCTAGAAGAGAGCTCAAAATAGTTTTATTGCAGGCAGTTTGCCTAAGTATTAAATATACCCTGCTCACACAGGATTCTGAGCAAGGACTTATACTGAAGGAAAAGCAATGCTACATACTAGATAACGCACAGATTGCTGCAAGTTTATCATAGATGCATGGAGATTACGGAGAACTATTAAACACATCCAGTTTTGACAAGTGCAAAGAAATCCCATGGCCAAATACTCTGCCATGGTGCTCTCCACCTTGCAGGTGGTACCTAGCATTGTGCAAAACTAGAAGACTGGGTGATGATTCAAGCCTTCCTGACAAAAGCATGTGTCTGCAGCGAGTGTTATCTCTGTGAGAGGTCAGAAGGGAACAGAATAGCCTACCAGTTTGGTTTTTTGACAGATGGCAAATGATAAAGCACCATTAAAATCAGCCAACCAGCCTAAAGGTTTCATTTCAGTGCCAGAGCATATGTATGTTGCTCAGGGAATTATGCTCTAATTAACCTAAAGCATGTAGTATTTCTCTTTTACACATAATGGGAGGATTAAGTGAGTGCAGCAGATTTTATGGTCATTATCAAAATACCCCTGGTAATATGAATTCTAGAAAAATATAGAAATACTCTAAGAGACGAATTGAAATTTCTCTTGGTAACATTTTTTTTCATACCATATTTTGAAATTTTTTCTCAGGCAGTATGTGATTCAGCAAATTCTGAAACCACTTTTCTGTGGTGAATAGCTGAACTCTATTTAGTTACAAACTGAGTCACGTGGCTTGACAGAAAGGAAAGGCCAATGGGAAAGAAATTAATTTTGTTATGTCTTTAAAGTGCATGACTATAACATGCAATATTAAAAAAAAAAGGAATTTCAGAAAGGCTGAAAATACTTCCAGGATAGCCCTACTAGCACTATTTTGGGAGCTTCCCGTAATTTAAAGAAAAAAATCTCTCAGTTTATCTACTACTTTACTCATGAAGTAGTAGTTTTGAAGATTGTATTCCATCACATCCAGTTTTTAGGGACTATTCTAATAACTTATGTGTAGAAAACTCTGGAATTTGACATGTACAAAGCCAAGTGGAAAAGGGGGTGTGTGCATTCTTTGCCATCTGTTTAGTACAACCGCTGGTTAAAGTACTTCTGTAACTATCTGCCTCTCCAGCCATTAACAGTTTCACACTTGATAAGGCCTTCAAAAATACAAAGGACTTCCTGGCACTCTTGAGAGAACAGAATAGATTGCTAACATATTTTGCAAACAAATGATAGTGTTATGGAATATGAAGAGGATATGAGCTGATGAAAGAAAAACTAGAGTTACTCCTTGGATAGAAAGGAAAGGAGTGGATGAATGTGCGATAGGAGGAACAGGGAAAGGGACAAAGCAATACTTATGACCCCTGTTCTGAGAAGAGAATAAGAAAGGCTGCTACTGGGGAGAAAAGAGTTTGGACAAGATGACCCAGAAAATAAGACATTTGGTATGACTTCACAAACCAACTGAGTTGACAAAATGGTCTGTTCTGGTCTTAGTGGAACGAGAAGAGTGACAGTGCCCGTGACAGATGACCCTACCACTAGGCAGGAGGTGTTGGGGGCCTGAGCAGGATTTTAATCCAGAGAAAAAGAAAGGTATAAGGGAAGATGGGATGAAATATGACAAAGAGTTACTCATAAGAGGGTCCTTGGCACAGAGAGAGAACAGTTAGTATGAAATAAGCACTAGACCTGCCACAAGGAAAATGTAGAGGGACAGGAAGATGGCAGATAGGACACAGTGACAAAATAAAAGGAGGCATGGTATTAGTTCACAATAGGCTTAACTGACAATAGCTGCTGAAATGTGCTTCCTTGCTGCTGCAGCTTCCCTGTGCTTTTTAAATACCTCCTTTCACTGCTGGCTAAAGGTAGTAATGCTTTCAGTTGTGCAGACAGAGGGGATTGTGAAAAACCTGATTATTTGCTGTCTGTGTAGACCTTGGTAAAGCTTTTCTGCAGCTTGGCTTAATGTAGTAATGTTTTCATGGCTGGTGTATAGTTAGAATCTGGTGGTAATACTAAAAGTCCTGCAAGGAATGCAAGGTCCTGGTGCACTTAGTTAAAGGTAATATTTGAGCACTGCACCTCTAAAAGAAGGATCAGTGTGATCCACAATTTTGCCAAGAATGGTCAAGTAGGAAAAACCAAGACATGAATATGTATAAAAATGCATACATACAGTGTTTCTTTGCTGACAGAGAAACAACCAGAGAAACAACAAAGAAAACAACCAAAATTAAAAGCATTTATACAAAAATGTCTGCAAATAAGACTGAATTTATGATTGAATAATAACCATGTGAAATTTGAGGAACTATTCAGAGACTGATTATGTAATGTTAATTTATGGAAGAAAGATTTCTCATTATTGATAGAATTAAGTTGGCTAGAACTTATTTCCATCTCTGAAAATAATGATTAGATTCAAACACTTCTTAAAGCAAAGTTAAGCTGCTATGGCAATGAACCCAACAATATGGATCAGTCCATATTCATAAGATCAAATACAGTTATATTTTTAAACAGTCAGTTTCAGTATTATTTTAAGATCATGTAACAGTCCATATATTCCAAGCTAGCCCAGGAGTTGTTCGGGAGAATGCAGACTGTTCCAGGTCTAAACCAGACTGATTTAATACTGTATATAAGATAATCCAGCGACTGGGTAAACATCCAATTCACCTGTATGCATATAGCTCCTTCATCTTTGGTGACAATCCAAAGAATCGTCTTTCACGTGCTCAGAAAAAAAAAGGCATAAATAAGAGATATTCCACAGTGCAACTCTTCTCAGTGCCTTTTAACTGTGCAGTCCTCATTGCAGTCTTAATTTGCAAAACATTTGTGGTCATGTTCAATATTTAGCTTTGAGGAAGTGTAACTGTACAGCCATATGCTTTGCTGGATCTAGGCATTCGTCAGCTGATAACTTCATGGAATGGTATTAGTAAACAACATGTTACCACAGTAGCATTTCAACAGAGAAAAACCCCAAACCCCTCTAAATATATTATTTTAAAGTTTTTCCATTAAAAAAATATCCTTGGGAAAGTTTAGCATTTAAGATATAGTATTTTAAATATTTTCAATTCTAAAATTTCTGTCTTTTAGGAATAATGAAACAAAGGTAATTCCAATAAAAAATTCCATTTGCAATACAGGCTTCCCTAAAAAATAACTTCTAAGGAAGGATGGAAAGAACAAATGCAACAGAAAACCATGATTTGCTTATCCACAGAGTGATAATTTCCTAGTATGTTTTCTGAGTATACATAACAGCATGTATCAGGAATAAAAAGAAACAGAGACAGAGCAGAAACAAACTAATTGCATGAGAGAATACGAGTGAAATAAAATACCTTTTGGCTACTTTGGTAAATGCTATGAAATATTTAGGGTTCAGAACTGTACAAAAGTCAGAAATGCTACAAAGAGCCACATGATCAGTACAGCAAATTCATGAGGATAAAATTATTTAAGGCAAAAGCTCCCAGCCCCACCTTGGAGATCTTGAACTGCATATCACTTAAATCCTGCAGGAATTGAGAAATTCAACCACTGTCTACATTTGTATTTCCAGGTTCAAAGCCAGCCATGACAGGGCTGGTGAGATGTGAAATGGGAGGGTGGGAGAGAATGTCTTCTGTGGGCTGTGCAGGAGGTGCAGAGTTTGATATCTTGGTTTGTGGGAGCTGGGCAAATGGGGAAGGGACGCGGATTATCGAAAACAGTGTTTGGAGGAAGTAAGCTGTGTGGTAACAGGAGGGACAAAAGGATGTTTCTACTCTATGACTGTATGTTTGCAGCTGAGAGAAATGTAGCTGGGAGAAGCAGGATGATGTGTGGGTGTGAAAGGTGGTGGACCTTGCCAGTAGAAAATTCTTAATGCAATCTTGTCCTGCCAACAAGAGCCTTTTCTGGTAAGGAGAAACAGCATTAGGGATGTGTTCATGCATGTCAGAAAAGGTTTTTAAACACTTTGCCTCTCTTAAAAGTTTGTGCATTCTTCAGCCATTTTGCACCATCAGGGTTTTATCAAGAGTTGGAGTTGTTGTTTGAAATGTGCAGCAATTCCACGTTCCTTACATGCAAAGGCTTTTAATTTGCTACAGCATGGGGCCTGGTGTTCATTTAAGAATTATGCATGGCAAAAACAAAGAAGGGAAAAAAAGGTAACTTTGGCTTCAGATCTATCTGGTTTTTGAAGTCTGAAGATTGCTTCAGCATGAATGGCTATTTTATGTTTATAAATAGAAGCACATAAAATATGTTTTAAAAGAAAAATCATAATTGACCTACTATTTAGGGGTTTTGATCTTCAAATTACTTGATCCCCTAATTATTGAAAACTGTAGCGGAACAAATGACAAACAAGTTGGTTTGAGTATTTTTTGATAAAGATTTTAGTACCCAGCACTGTGGGTATGCAGGGAAGCATTCTACAGGATTATACAATATATTGCTTTTTAAATACAACACAGCTCTAGAGATTAATGTTTTTTGAATAACCAAGTACATATTTTGGAACTGTCATTCTGTTGTGCCATTAATCTGTGGATTAAAGTCCCTACCAGTGTACACAATAAAATACAATGACATCAAAAGAATATCTCATAAAAGCTGGGTTACAGATGAAGGGAAAGTCTGACATACAAACTTTGGTTTATGATTCCAGCTCACATTGCATATTAAACACAGTAGTTAAGAGCTATTATTTTCAAATACATTTAGAGACCCAGTTAAATGTATTGCACAGGCTTTAATTTTAACTATTCTTTCTTTAGGCAAAATATATCCTTCCAGTAATGAAATTAGTCTTATTTCAATAAGATAACATTAATCCTTCTTAACTTCCCATGAGATTATCCCTCAACAACTTTCTGTGAGATTATCCCCCCTTTCTCTTTAGTATATACATAAATCAGGGCCATTTACAGGATGAGAGATCAACAGCACAGGAAACATGATGGTGGCCATTGTATGTGGTTGTAATTTCCAATGTTCACAGCTTTGCAGCAGGGGAAAACACACTCAGGGAAGAACAAGGGAATTCTGATGAAATCACCACAAATTTTAGCAATTCCTTAGAAAACATTGTGATGAACTCAGCTGCCAGAAGTGGTTCTTTCTTGCAAGAAATGAATTGTGTATCATGCTAAGGACACAGACAAACAGGTTCTGATATGAGTCATTTGGTGACATTTTTAGGGAAAACCTACTCCAGAAGCCAAGTTATAAGGGATTTTTTTTTAAACTGTCATTCTTTGTCAAGTGTCATCTCATTCAAGCAGTTTTGCCCATTATGAAAAAACACTAAAGGCAATGAAACCTGGCATAAATGAAGCTGGGCTCTTTTTTAAAAAATGGTTTACATCCACAAACTCTGTTTTGTTGTTGTAAATAAGCTGGCCTTTTCATGTTAACCAGAAAATCCATTTTATTTCTGGTCTAGTCTTTCTTTCATAATGAACCAATTGCATAAGTATCTACGTGAACACATTTAAGTGAGACGTGCTACTATGACTCACTCCACCATTGTAGAAAGAAAATATTTCTCTGAGCTGATTATGAAAAATCAAAATTACTAGAAAGACACTATTCAAGAGGTCATGGATTCTGCAATGAATGCTGCAAGTTGAACTGTGTATTTGCAGCAGATCCAAAACTATTTCAATAAATGCCATTTGCAACACTTCTGCTGTTGTTGGTCAAGACATCCTAAAGGCCAGTACTCTGTCAATTAGAAGAAAACACAGTCTGACACACTTCAAAACTCTTCCCACCCACTCCATTACATCTGCAACTAATCAAGATGCTGAAAATTGCATTTTTTTCCCACTTTCAATGAACTTAAGAAGGTACAAGCTTCAGGCCCTGCCAGTTGATTGCCTCAGCCCAGCCGTGCAACCCTCACATCCTCCTGCTGACTGTCCTGCTCACCTATGCACAGAAGCATCACTTTTACCAGCTGCATGCCAGGCTCTGGAGTGTGACAGAGCACCCTTCACATGCAGTAAATGAGGATTCAAAACCCCTTTCATGCTGAGCAGGGAGATCACAGTACATATCTCGTTCATGAATAGATGCCTACCCACCAAACACCTGCAGAAAAAGGGGAAATCTTCCTTTGTAAAAAAACCAACCAACCAACCAACCAAACCAAACAAAAAACCAAACCAAACAAAACAGAAAACCCCAACCAACCAGCCAACCAACCAAACAAAAAAACCCCCCAAGCCCCCAAAAAAACAGAAAGAAAGATGCAGCTGTCACCATATTTTTGCAGGAACCTTTTCTGCCACCACACATCACATGTTTTCGTTACTCCAGCCATGCCAGGCCCCAGCTGATGCTGCATGAGCCACATATGGGTTGCTAGACACTTATGCCACATACAGTGACCTAAGGCCCTTGAGTACTCACTGCCCAGTGTTGCTCTCACACCCTGCTGGGACCAGCTCTCCCCAGAGGTGCTCGGTGATACCCACACTGTCAGGATCTGCCTCGTGCTGACCTGGTCTTTCCTGCTGGAAAGCATGTGAGGTACAACTTTGCATCTGACCCTGAAAAACCTGCATGTCATCATGTCAATCTAGAAATGGCCTCTTTAAAAAGTGTTAGCAAAATATTGCCCTCCAATTTGGTTCTTTCCTTTTGAAACCAGAGCATTTACATGTGAAGCTTTGGGAATTCATTGTTTTCCCATTACACTTAGGATTTACCATTCCCTGTAACTCAGCAACCACAGCAAGTAAACGCCTTCAGTTTTTCAGTTTCAGTCATTATTCTGACAAACCTGGAATTCATCAGAAACGATCTTCCTAGCAGTTAACTTCAACTAGTAAATGATAAATATTTTTCAAGAAGTTTTAGTTCATATTTCCCAATGGTCCTTCAGTTTCGCTTTGTCTGGGAATGGAAAACCAGTAAATTAATGATACATTTTCCCTAGACAGCAGTAACTGTCACCCTGATAAAGCATCACAAAATTAGTATTTGCTAGGGATAGGCAAAAAAATGGAAACACAGTATTCAAACAGGAAATTGCAGCGGCCCATCACCAACAATAAACAGACCCATGCTATCTAAATTCCTCTCAGTGATTCTTATCACGAGACTAAGTTTTTTGGGTACAAAATAAGTGCTTTTTTTCCCCCATTAATATGCCAACAGGCTGCATGTGGGTATCTAGCTATCTAGTTGTTATGCAGTCTGTGTTGCCTATCTCTAGAATTTATGCAAGATCAAAAAGCTTTCTGGTAGAGATTTATGCCACTGTCTTTTCCACCGACCTCTTCCCATCTCATTTTTCATGAAGATAGCTTACAGTGGCCAAAGAGTCCTTTTGCCAACACAATGTAAAGTGTTGCCTTGGACAGGCACTGAAATCCATGCATCAAGAACAGGACTTTTCTTTTGCCCACATATAATGCAGCTATATTCAAGATTTCAGAATAAAAATGTTGAAGAATTCCTCTTTTTTTTCCCCCATGGATCACAAGAGAAAAGTGCTTTAAGGCAGGCCATATATTTCTTTAAGATTACATATCTCATTTATTTCAAGATTATTGTTCTTTGTTTGTTGTTTTTTTAAGATTTTTGACTCAGTGGCATTTCTAGTATCATGCTGATATTCTGAAAAGTGTTTTGCCCTTACATTTGTTTGATTTGAGTTATAGTTTTGCACAGTCAGTGAAAGGAACCTACAGATTTTAGGGACAGTTAGAGTGTCCCTAGAAAGTTGGAAGTATTTAGAGAGAGAAAGTTAAATATGCTAAAAGTTGCTGACAAAAGCAAACTCAAGAAAGCAAAAAAGTCTGGTGTAGAACATAACCATCAGTAATAATAGTTACGAATTAAGAGTTTGGCAGCTGAATGACAGCTTCAGAAGTCAGCAAATGAAGTTCAGAACAACCTACCTTAGAGCTGATACTAAGCCATAAGAACAAAATTCTGTTACTTTAATGACTTTAGACTAAATCCACAAAGAAGTTCTCATTTAAAGATTAATTTCAGTTCAAGTATATGTTATTTGCCTTGACTTGCTGAACATAAAGTGGGGAGAAGTGCGCTTATTTAGCATGCTATTCATGTGACTCTTTTTGCTAGCTACCTTAGCACAAGATTAACTGGACCTTAATAAAGTCCTCCTCCTTCCTCAGCTGTCACTGCGGAGCTGCTTGAATTTCTAGCTTATACCTAAGTGTCTTTCAGGACTTTCAGACTAGGTCTTTGAAATCAGCACTGAGAGCCAGCTTCTGACCTCAATCGTGTTTGTGTGACTTAAAGATTTCTTTAAAACTTCAATGGATTTATTGAGAAATATATAAACAAGGGCAGAATCTGGAATGTCTGTCACTCTTTACCCCAAAATAGCTTAATGTATACATCTGCATCAGTAAATGAACAGGAACAGGGTAGATCCTTGCATACATTCATCTATATTTTTAATTTTTCAGAAAATTCAAAATAGTTTGTCCTATGCCAGCTGGAGAAAGTTCTGTGAATGATCTGAGGTATGAAGCAAGGCCAGAAATTATCCCAATAAATGTATGGAGAAAGCACCTTTCCAGGAGGTGAGAAAGTTTATATGGTGGTTGTGCTATGACATTTGTCCTCCAGGACATATTGACATATGCCAGGGTCAGAAATCTGCCCTTTTTCAGTAGCAAATGGGTCAATATTGACAGGAAGTCCAGGACTCAAACTCTTGACAGGCAAAATGTTGATGCTACTTTATGGAGCTCAAGGTAAATGGCAGCATCTGGCAACTAACGGTACTGGTGGTGGTCTCACTTAAATTCCTTCCTCAGTTCCCAGTTAATACTGCAAGTATAGGTCACTGAAGGTACTTCTACCTTCCCAGGTGTTTTTAGTAATTAATCCGGAACTCATTTAGCTCATTATGTTGTGGAATACTATTATGATGTTTATTAAAATTACAGTTATTGAAATCTATTTCCTCAAGCATGTTTGAAGGGAAAAGATTTATCCACTAGATGTATGTTTCCCTTTGGCTTTGTAGAGAATAGATAGCTGTATATTTAGTCCATTCTCGTGAGTAATTGTTTAATCAATTTCTACATATTCTGTGCATTCTTAATCTCCACTATAATTAATTTTCCTGCTTTGAGTGCAAGCTGCTGAATACCTATGACCATGTATGGTGTAGATACATATTAGGTTGAAATGGGTTGCAGTTTGCAAGTTCCTCACTGCCAGAATTCGAAGCTCTGACCATCACTTATTGAAATATTTTTTCCAAAGCAGTCTACAAATTTTTAAAATATTCTTCCTGCAGAGATATTTTAATACTTACGGCAACATCATCCAAGGACAAACTGCGAAGGACACCTTTTAATTTAGATAGTTGGAAAAAACTAAAATGGTGTTAAGCATATGCTTCCAGATAAATCTGAAGATTTCTTTAGAAAGATATAATCAGTCACACACTTAACGTTACAGCTGACTGCATTGATACAAGTTTAACTGGATTAGCGTTCCCTGTATGCTTCCCCCTCTTCCCTCAATGTCAATAGTCCCTTCTTATGGTGGTGCTGCCCCATTGCTCAGCAGTAGAGTTTCAGGGACTCGTACATGAATCTCCCAGTGGAGGAGAAATTAAGTCCTTAGTGTGAACAGACTTTAAACCTGTCTTGTTTTGTCAGCGCACGCACACACACACACACACGCACACACACGTGCATACAAACACAGAGCAGTCATAAAAATATGGACCAAAACCAACAGGAAGTGAGTCTCCCTCCCAGGAATAATGTCATTACAAAAACTCCTGATATGCAGGGAATCTCTTAGTTTTGACCATTTACTCAAATTTTAAGGAAGGGAGGAAACTGCCCTCCCGCTTGCAAAGCACATTCCCAAAGGCTGCATCTCAGCCAGAGTGCAACTTCATTTAAGACTCATGGGACAACATTTTCTCCCAGCTCTGAGGTTTTATTTGCAGGCTATGTGTAACAATGCCACCTACTGCCACCTGACAAACATAATTTGTTTAGCTGCAAAGCAATGTGGTGATTATCTTTTTACAAAGTCCTCATATTCGTAGATTCATTACCTTAATTTTGAGAAGAAAAGGAGTTTTTCAAGCCATATTGAATTAAACACTCTTCATTAACTTATGTTTCAAGACAGCTCCTGATTAAACTGTCACACACATAGTCATAATGCATAAATTCATGCTTTTATTCTACTGAAGTTAAAACAGATTCTTCACCAAAAATAAATATAGTATCAAATCCCAACAATCTGACTAGAGTTTTGGAAATATATTATGATTTAGATGTTAACTTTTCAGACTAAGAAAAGGGAAACATGACTTACCCCCAGGTCAGTATGTCAGTATTTTCAGCAGTACCTAAATCACATGTTGAATGAAGTCATCTAGTTAGAAGAAACAAGAAGTTACCAGCAAAGTAATAAGATTTAGATTTATAAGACCATAAGCATGTATATAATTCCTCCTTTATTATTTACTAAGTAAAGGGGACTATAACTTCATCTTTAATAATTTATAATACTTACTACTCTGTGTTACATTCCTTTCATTCTGAATCTATAACTAAGGAGACTTTTTAAAATTAATTTTGGACATTTATGCTAAAATTTTTAAACTTGATACATAAAATTCTGGTGTACGTCCATATTCAGCAAACTGAAGTCTTAAATGCACGTTTGGAGTGTTTGCAGTAACACGGTACATGGTTTCTTAATTTACAATCGTTTTTCACAGTCATGGTTGGAGTAATGCATTACACTTCCACCATAATTCTAATTGTAGCTGCACATGTTCTGAAGCATGAATATTAAGTCTGCCAAATAATCTATGCCAGTCCTGAAAATATGTATTTTACAAATCAGACCTGACTTAGAAAAAATGCAAATGGATTTCTGTTTAGAACCATGATTTTACTAAAACCAAATAATATACTAGTTTCCTTTTATTCAGGAGGTGAATATGAATAATGTGCATGCACAGGACTCAGAGGAATTGAGTTCACTTCCACCTTTTACAACAGAAAATTTAAACCCAAGTGTCCTTCTGAGAGACACTGGCCCACTATCCTGAGCTGAAGTGGACTCTATTTGATGCTGTTTATTTAGCATAAATTTTGATTGAAACATATAGCAGGACATAGTAGATTTTCAGCATCCTAGCTGGCTGACAATGTGCTAGTCACCAGGGCTTATTTTTAAGCTATTCCACTGTGTTTAAAATAACCCAACAGCTTCTGAGAGGATGAACAAAATGCAATTTTGGTAACTAGTCTGGAGATAGGAACGGGGCTTCAGTTTCTCTGTTTTATTTATGTATTTGTTTGCAAAAGGAAGAAGCATGAGAAAAGGAAGACATGAAACAAAAAGGAGTAAGAACTTGTCAAATACCAAAAGATCTCCCCTCCTCCCCGCCAAATCTCAAAAATTAGCTTGTAATATAAAACATGTAACAGCTATGTTCCTTGATGATCCTTGTAGGTTTATATTTGCTTTTCTAAGCCACAAGGCATTAGAATTTTCCAGTACTTGTAAAAGGAAGTTTCACTGATAGGGCAGCAGAACCCAGTAACCATTTTGCCAAATCAGATCCATTGTGAGGTCTGCTTTACATTAATTTTATTTCATAGGTGTTCTGGTGGCATGAGGCAATTTCACACACATTATGGAATTTTAGTTTGGTTACAAAAGACATTACAGACAGCTGTATCTTAGAAAGCTGTACCTAGTTATTTTTGCTCTGAGAGGGTAAGCTGGAGTTTGGGCATGGCTTTGACTGACATTACATGATCTGTCATATTTTTCTAAAATACATGTCATTTAGCTGCTGACATGTTTTTTGTGCTTCCTACTTCTGAGTTGAAAAGTAATATATACACTAAATAATTCATAGTAACAGATCCTCATCATGTAACTAGTTTATTCAGCACAAAGCTCTTGGAAGTGTTTTTCACTAAAAGATAACGCAGTCGAGAATGGAATTTCAACCTCTTTAATTAACTGTAGCATTTTTAGTTCCAGAAGAAACCACAGAAAGATCCAGAGGCTGACTTGGCATACTCACGAGTTTTATCTTTATCAATCTTGAAGACACAGCAAGAGCGAGGGCCTCCAGGCTGTGCTCCACTGGAATCTCTGAACCCATCTCTATGAGATGCTGGTAAGAATGCTGCAGAAGCTTGCTTGCTAGTACTATCTATGAGGCACCCTGTCAGTTAAAGCCTTTTCTTAAAAAGAAATTTTGGGATTTATTTTTGTCTTGATTTAGAGGGCTACCTGTCATATATATATATATTTAAAAAATTACAAATAATTTTTCAACTGAATAGAATATTTTTTAAAAGAATGCCTACATACCAATAAAACCACAGACTTTTAAATCTGAATATCAGTTTTATAAAACATGTAATCAATTTTGCTGATCATAATATACTAAAGAATGAGATGATAAGTGGTTTTTGCAAAAACATGTTTTATCACTATTATTTTTAAACCAATGTCCAAATATCAGAGACCACAAAGTGTACACAGAGTGAAAAATAAGCATTATAACATTTCCTAAATATATTTCCCATCTAAAAGCACTCTGGTTCTCCTTGGAGAATTGTAAAGTTGCAGTTGAACTTTACGGCAATTTCTATATTTTCCAAACTGGCTTACCCATCTCTGAGATACAATAGGAAATATTTTGAAAATGAGAAAGAAAGAAAATGTCAGTATGAAATAAATTTAACTGAGTAATTCATCACTGAATTAACTACTGCCAGGTTGTATTAATTCCTGCTTACTGCTTTTAAAAGAAGATTAAAAGTGTTTACAAGTATTAGAGACTAGTTCTTCCACAAGTAATTGAACTCAATATTTCAATTGGCAACAGAGAGAAACAGTTTCCTCTTCAGAGATTTTTAAAGGTTGCACTCCCTTTTCATTTCCCAAAAAACAACTGGAGAGCCTCATGCTCCAAACTCACTTTCTTGTGGGGATTTAATTCTATTTGGATTTCAGTGCTCTGTTTGCAAATTACTAGGGCAAAACTCTATATCTATGAATGACCTGAAGGTTACTCAGACATATAACACAATATTTCTGGAAAAGGGAAGACGAGTGTTTCAAAGAGACTGTCTAGAAAATGGGTGTGTATGTGCATACGCATGAACTTTCCTAAGAACTGCTCAATCTCATAGCTCCATCTCATTTTATTACATTACTGTATACGATCAACTACTGCTAGTGATAAACACAGATATTTGCAGCCATGGACTGTGTTAAAATCTAGGTGACAAAAATTTCCCTACAAAATGCAAAAAAATAAGAAGCTTTGACTTTTGACTGGCTAGTACTTTCTGAAAAAGAGAAATATGTTACCAATATTTTGCCACTGTATTTTCCCCACTAAGTAACGTATGGGCAGGATGAACCATTTTGAGTTGAAATTGAAAACAAACATGAAAAGTGTTGCATATGTTTACATTTCTTCTTTTTATTCTTTTGCCTGCTTTTGCGTCATCCTTGTTATTTGGACGATCTTTGGTGCAAATTTATCAGTGGAAGCATGTTTCTGCAAGGGACTGAAAAATCCTAATTCAGGAAAAAAAGTAGTGTAAGTTCTATTTAAGGATTCCTGTCCTCAAAGTTCAGGCTGGATAAATAGAAAACTGGAAATCTCCATGTTTGAGAGAGACGTAACAGAGTTCAAAGAGGGTAATGGTAAGGACAGTTAAAATGAGTAGGATGACAGACTGAATGCCTTGTGAGGACAGGCTAAAAGGGCTGAGACTTTAAAAGGGAGAAGCCTAAGGAAGTGTGACTGAAATGTTTGAAAAGTCGTGCAAGGTTAAGCTGAGTGCAGAACCTTATTTGCTAAATCTTGCAATACTGGAACTAAGGGGCAATTACTGAAAGCAGAAAAATTGGTTCAACATAGGGGTAGATGCAAAATGCTTCTTTACAGAGCAAAATGGTGGTATGATATTTGTTTTCACGGAAGATGTTTAAAAAGGGATTAGACAAATTAATGAGAATCACTTCCATAGACGGATAGTAAAGGGATAGGCAGGGGTATACCTTGTACCACCCTTACAAGGTGAGAGATACTGGCGAGGTATAAAGGGTGACACTATGGACAACAGATGGGCCCTTGTCCTCCCCTTGGCAGCATATGCCACTGGCACTTTCAAAAGTGAGACGGGGAAGAGAACACACGATAAGTTTTCATGAGCCAACAATATATTTTTGAAGGGAAGAAGGCCACATGGGAAATTACTGGATTAAGTTGCTAAATTTTTCTGGTTTGATTTAGTGGGGTTTTTTTTTGAAGAAAAGAGTCGGCTATGTGCTGAATTCAAAGTCTTCATGGAATAACTAGAGAACTTCAGACAACTGAAATAACGTAATTTTAATGAAAATCTTAAATTTTCTGTTAAATAACCTGTCAGAATTCTTCCTTACAGTTTAACATTATTGACAAACATTTTTAATAAGCTTGCTCAAGAAAGTCATAAATATGTAGCTCATTTTTCATATTTTTTCAAAGACTTTAATGACTGCAGAAATTACAAGCTAGTCTTATTATTACTATTATCCAGTATCAAATAGGAACACCAGAAAACACTCCACACAGCTTAATCTCAGTCAGCAGTCTTCAGTCAAATTATCTTAAATGGAAGTTGTCTGTGCTCTCTTATTCCAAACACAAAGAAAAAAACACCAGAGAGTATTAGTTGATCAGTAGGTGGCATAAATCATTCCTGACTCCCCACTACAATCACAGCGCTTTATACAGAACACATTAAAACCGGTAAGAGCTTTTATATCAACCACAATGGAAGAAGGATTGGGGTGGTATTTTGTAATGGAGGGCCTTATGCGTAGAGCCACAGTAATTTATAAATCATTGCTGCTGAACAAAATGAACACGAAATGTCATCCCACAGCACTAAATGGTTTTCCAGCAGTGGGCCAACGATTTGCTTCATGGAAAAAAGGGCTGAACAAAAAAGTTCCACACCTGCTGCAGCTTTAATATCAAGCCTCATCCAATGATGCCATTTGAAGGATTTAAACTATTTTGGTTTCCACTCTCAATTACCACCATACAATTACGATGGGTGATTGTTAAGAACACACCAACAGCTGCATTCTCTCCCTCATATTATCTGCCACCAGTTAAAGGAGGCAAAATAATACAGTAGCATCCATCCATGGGGAGAAAGCTGCCATCCTTTGCCAATTAGATGCATCCCTGTCTTGCCTGAGGAACTCTCTCATTTCCTTGCTTCACAGTAGGTCAGATATTAATGAGAAGAACAAAGCTCAGTTTAGATACTGCACCACAACTCCTGAATGGTTGAATGGTTTCTCTGCCTTTGGCATGCCAACTTGCACAGGAATACCTTTTTTTTTGTCTCAGAACTATAAAAGAACTTAGGAAAATTAACAACATCAGAGTCCTGGAGATATCTGATTCCTTATACTTGCTGTAATGCCTGCTTATGTTCCTTATAATGCTCAATTCTGTTCCTCTTTACTATTTAGATAGCTGATGTTCCCCAGCAGCAATGAAATGGTGAAGGAAAATAGGAATAGAGCTAAAAGACTTTTATTCTTGTGGGCATGTATGATACTTGGAGTATCATACATCTCAGCAAGGAAAGATGACACTGTCCGATCAAGTTTAGGTTGGGCACCTAATGGGAATGGCAGCTCCCTTTTCCCTCGAAAAGGGAAATTCTGTGCAAGAACAGAGAGAATAGAGAAGGCTTCTTACACGTATTCCCAAGCCCTCTGCACGAGCTAAGAGGCCTCCTTTAACACCTCTCATTTATAAAGCTATTTAGGTTAATGTACCTCTGAGAACTCATTAGTGGAGGCAGCACAAACAGAAAGAACTGCAGAAATGTTTTTGTTCAGGAAATCAGAAAGCAACAAAAAGTACCTGGAGAATTATAGGAAACAAAACTGTTGTTAAAGTCCTGTAATCAGGGAGGTATTGTGAGATGAAATTACATGTTCATCTCTGCCAAGCATTAGGGAAGAGAATGGGAAGAAAGGCTCCTCTGTCTTTCTTTTTTCTTTGCTATCTCTTTCAAGTCTCTAAAACAGGGTTTATAAGATTGCAGAGGCTCAAAATTCACTCCCTACTGAGCTCTGCTCTTCATACAAATCAGTGAAGAATGAAATGAGACCCCAGGTCTTCTTACTTGCCTTGAGTACTCAGTATCTCTGGAGCTTTCTGACTGAATTTCAAGATAGTCAGTTGTTCATTTGCTCTAGCTAAATCACTTGATCTACGAAGGACTATTAACTCCCCCAAATATTGTCTTTTTTTTGACTCCCAGACTCATCAGTTAGGAGAAAAAAATAAGCGTAAACTTGATTTTTTTTTCATTCTTCAGCAGAACATATATATTCCTTTTATTAACATTAGGAGGATGTACTTTCTCACCTCCTCATAATGCCTCAATGCCTTAAACCTTGCTGTCCATCAGATTGCATTACAGAGGCAAAGCTTTTTGGTAGAATTGCCTCATTTCAGCAGCCTCCAGTAAGAAAAGCACTAAAAAAAGGGAAAGGGATAATTAGTTTATACCTTTCCTTTCTTCCATCAGCAGTATGCTATTAACAGCAAGAAAACTGTACTTTATTAAGGCTGTATTTATATTCAAGCAAATCAATCAGGGGCTTTGTCTTGCATGTTTACTCCTGAAATAGTTGCAAACTGCATAGTGAGCTTCCTAAATTCATTTGAATCAGATGATTGCTTAAAACAGACAGGAAACATTCAAGGGATAACTAAATCCCCACCACCTGTGTGTCATTCTGACTCACAGCCCCAAGCAAAGCAAACACTGAAGTCAGTGAGAACCTTTCCGTTGACACATGTAAGTTTTACCCTTTTACTCCCATCTAAGCTAGAAGAACATCAGATCATCTTCGTGATCCTCCAACCCACATATTTTCATGTTCATATGGGCAAAATCAGCCAAGAAATTAGCACATTTCACAGATATCCACAATTAAAGTTACAGGGTGCATTGCACTTGTGGGAGAAATCAGGCTCCAAAGCAGTCCCACTGTTCTCTCTCAGCATTACCATGCATTGCAGGATAATCTGGCAGTATTAGTCTAATTAGGTCCTGATGTTTTGTTTTTTTTTTCCCATAACACAGAACCAGTTT
The DNA here is from genome assembly GCA_013399875.1 of Gymnorhina tibicen. Taxonomy (NCBI): domain Eukaryota; kingdom Metazoa; phylum Chordata; class Aves; order Passeriformes; family Artamidae; genus Gymnorhina; species Gymnorhina tibicen. Next base: position 1,374,642 of record VXAZ01003791.1, on the reverse strand, counting down.
GTTCCTCTGGGGCATTAACCAGAAAATAGTATGGCTACAATACAGTAGCTGTACTCAACCTGCTGATAAACATGCATGGTGTGAAATCCACAGGTGACCCATACCTGAACTCAAAACCTGTTTTATCCTGTCATTTTAGTTCTCTTCAGTCTGCTGCTACCTTAGAGTGAAAATTTGGAGATGGTGAGCTTGTAGTGTGTTGCTCAGGTCCTGAGCAAGTTGTCTTGGATCCACTGAATCCAGTGCAATTGTGTTTGTTTACATGTTCTCTGAATAACCACAAACTATTAAATAAAGTTTCACTATGTGATTGTAACAAGTACAAACAGTGGGACTGTGTCTGCGTAAAGTGGACTAAAATCCCACCATCATGCTGATGATCAGGCTGAATTATGCTAAGCCTATGGATATAACCAATCAATAGAGAATACAGAACTGCTCTTCGCTATGTCATTTTAGGGCACTGGCTCCTTGGCCCTATAGTCCTTTTGAAAATACAGCTATATTCACACAAATAGTGGTCTGCATATGATTATCCAGGAAGCCTGTAAATGAAATGAAGAGTTTGACAATTGATGTATTTTTGGAATTAATCTAGAAATTAGTTTGTTGCTGAAGTGTAAGGAACACTATGGGCTGTGTCCACAAAAATGAAGTGGTAAGATCACAGCTATTATGAACTTAGAAAACGTCCCTGAACTCAGTACGTTGTACAGCCGAAATAAGGAGCCATATAAATTCTCACACTGGAGCTCTCATACATTAGCATGGTCCATTTGAAGCTGTAATATACATGGAAGACATACATGATGAATACCTAACTTGGAAAGCTGAGAGAGGCAAAACTGTCTGGAAACTAGAAAACTAGAATTTGCTTAGCCACATCACATTTGAGCTGAATCAAAGAGATTTGATGCCTCAAATCTGCTAAAGCTTACAGATGTTACAGCTTACTTTCCCTCCCCTGGAGTTACAGTATCAAAGAATTTGAGCTGCTATATCCACTTTTCATAGTTGATGTGGTAGGTACTGTCACATTCAGCATGTTTGTTTTTTTAAGTGACTGGGCCATCTGCAGAGAAACACTACGTAGGCATCTAGAAGGGCTGTGATCGGTGTATAAAGACAGCACTATCTTAGAGTATTGACACTGAAATTATTTTACATCTCTGAAACATGGTCCCTTACTACTGTGGGAAATTCTACCAGAGTGTCTAAGGTATCCAAGAGTGTGAGTGAAAGCTCTACAAGGTACATTTCACTCAGGAATTTTCCAGTTACAAAACTGGCATTCATTATAGTTATCACATCATGATCAACATTCAGAGGTTATTAACCATTCTTACAGGTAACCAGAATGGCAGAGAATCAGCCTGTTTTGAAAAGAAGGCATGAAAAATACTTTGATAGGCTGGCTCTTATTTTGTAGATGATCTTGATGTGTTTTATCTTTTCTTAAAAGCTAGCAGAAAATGCATATAAGTGTTCTTTCCACCACTGGAAGTAAAAGGGCAGAATATGTTTTGAAGGGATATTGCAAATGACACAATCAGTTAATATCTACTCAGAAAAGAGATTGCAAGCTCAGTAGCTAATAGAACAAGGAGGACTCTGAATTTGACTTGACTTTTACACTTCTGTCTTTGATACTGTAGCAGCTTGAGCTGAAGTTCAGCTGGTGCAGAATTTTGAGTGGGTGCTGAGATGCTTAGGGTAATTTTGTGTACAGTCTGCATCTGTGAAAGTCAAAAACCAGTTACAGGAGCGTGAGTTTTGTCCTGCTCTCTCTACTTTCTTCTGTCCTGTTTGCTTCATTCTTCCCACAGGTGTACCTGCAAACCAGATGACAGAGAGCCATTCAGTAGGCTTTGTTTCCCTTGAAGTCTCTGCTTAATAAGAAAATCCATATCTTTCTGACTGTTCTGATTAGGTTCAACCTAGCTAAACCACTTGCCTTCCTCTTTCATTGTGCTTTTTCTCATTTGCTTTTATGGCACTTCCTTTCTTCAAAGCACGGTTCCCTGCTGTGTTCACTGTTCTCTCTACTTTTCCCCCCTATTTTCCTCCCAATGTTTCTCCATTCATCTATTCACTTGCCTTTCCTTTTCCCAGTATTGTAACCTTATGGACCTCCTGCTGTCTCTGATGTCCTATTATTTCTCCCCTGCTTCCTCAATAGGTATCACATTATATACAACACGCTTGCAAGAAATATTACTGTAGGCAAGAGCACTGAAAGACATAACATTCCTGACATACTGAAAGCCCAATAGCTTACGGGATCAGAAGACCTCCTTTTCAGCAGGGGGTTTGATGCTGTGGGCCAAAGTGCTTTTCTTCCATTAAAATAATTTTTTTCCACTGAAAAAAAATTCTGAAACAGTGCTTAAATCCTTAAGACAATTTATGTTCCAAACCCACAATGTCATACAGGAATCTTTCAAATATCATTCATTATTTAGGAGACCCTGAAAGTTCAGAAAGGAATTAATTCACAGATTTCTGTCACCTCCCTATTACCCATGTTCTAGTTTACTTATGGCTGATCTCTTTGTACTCACTTGGTCTCTAAGGCAGGGCAGTGGTTTTCCACCTGTTTCTGACATGCTATCAGAGAGGATTTACAGATTCTTCTCTCTTTTTTTCTCCATTTGATAATGTATTTTATTTATATTTAATAGTATTTATTAGATCTTGAACTCTTTTCTTAACACTGGCAGGAATATTTCTGTCAGTCTATCATATTGCACTAATTTTTATTACTTTCCCTTTCAGTCCTGTCTTAGTAATGGTTAAATGTAAATAATTCTCATGCAAAGTTATTCATTAAAATGTTAATTTTTAACCATAGCTATTATCATCCTCTTAAAAACTGTCAGAAAATTGTTATAGGTTCGTCATATGACTTTGGAAGAGATCACGAAAGCTTTCTTCACTGGGGCTGGTGGAAGCCTCATGGGGCTGCAGCTCATATGAAATTATAATGACTTGTCTTTTATTAAATTCCTTCATTTTATGCTCTAAATAATACATTGTTGTCTAGTGTTGTGTTTGAAGGAGATGAGTGTGGAACTGGTCCTTTCCTGGGTTGATGGAGGACACAACCAAAGTACAGTCAATTACTCTGTGATTCCCAGCCATACATAAAATACCAGAAATAACAGGTAAGCAAAGAAATATTTTCAGTAAGTGCTACACGCTGGGGTTGACCAGGTCTGAGAGTCTTCTCCATACCAGGAGACTGCCCCAGCAGTATGTTACTCTGCCTTCCTGCTGCTCCACATCTGTGTAGCAGTGGGAAATGTTCTGTGGTATGTAAGTATGAATCAAACCTGCGAGATCTGATTTTTTGAACCCACTCTCACATATCTATGTTTTCCACTAAGGATGGACTGTTCATAACCAGGTATTAATTCAATATTCATTCCACAGGATGCTTGGACTGACTGCCTACAGCTCAGTGCTCTACAAGAGCCAACAATCTACAGCCTGAAGATACAAGCTTATGCCAGGTGCCACATGGATATCTGTAACCCATCCTAATATACCCTCTTCCTTCCAAGAAAAGGGCAGGATACCACTGAAGCCAAAAACCAAACATTAACTTTCCTGCACACTGTCTCCAGAAAGCACCAAATGACATTTGTTGGCACTTCCATTGTGGAATATTATCAGTTGGAGACTGATGAGCTTCAGGCCTCTGAAAAATCTGTGAAGTAAACTGTATGCTGGCAGTTCTTTACAAACATTATGTAAAGTGTTAATGATGAGAGCAGCTTTAGCACTTGTCTCTACTTTGACAGCAGAGGAACTGGGGATCAGCAGAAGCAAGGAGAACAGTCAACATCAGTCTCACTGATGAGAAACAGACTAGCAAATCAAGAGGAGAGAATAGCAGGGCAGAGGCTGGATGCAGAGAGAGAAAGGACAAGGGATTCTGAAAGGATGAGGGGAACTGAAGGATAGGGAAGGGACTCTCCTTCTTTAGCTCTGGGCTGTGTGAAATGGGAGGTATGCCACCATTAGGCAGACAGATCCCACGCCTGCCATGTTTCCAAATTTTAGTGTGCTTCCAGAGCACATTCTCTACTTTGGCAACAGGAAGGTGTTTTTGAAAACCTTCATGGTGACCTTTTTTGCCCAAGTTTAGACACGTGGAGTATTGTTTACAAGTGGCAAACAGACTTAACTATGTGACTTCTCTCCATTGACAGACTGTAGAGGGAACATGGGAACTCTTTTAAGCACCTAAAGTTTCACTGCAAGTTATGTGCCAAAGCTAAGCAGACAGATTGCAACACAATGGCATTTTAAGTAGAATCTGGCTAGCAGGTTTGAATTCCCTCGTTCACAGCTGAGATCATCTCTTCTATTTTTTGGGGTTTTTTTGAAGACCCATAGAGGAAGGCATATATTTCTAAATTTCTCCAGTATAAGTGACTTTTTAGGTCCCAGATGTCAGCTTTCATCTCAGCTGCTGTCTGTTAGGAGCACACTTCACTCTGGGGTAAAATATTGGAATTACAGTATCAAACGTGTAAAGGGTATGGGAAAAGGCATTATGTGGTTCCTATCTTGTTAACTCAAAATTATTCTCAGCAGTAAATGAGAAGGATTCCTGCAGTGATTAACAAGGGATGCATTTTCCTGTCATAGAGGAACCTGGTCCCAGCTTCTCAGGTCCTAGACCTCACTAACCGGGCTTCCTATTTTCCATGTGCCTCCCTTTCAGTGAGGTGTCAAGTAACTATTGCTCCTGACAAAACTGTGCAGTTTGAGGCTGTACTTTTCATACAGGTCAGCCTAAGGGGAGAATAGAAAAGATGATGGTACCAAACACTAGGAACAGAAAGTGAACAAGCACAGGGATTTCTGCTGTTTCTGTTTTCTTCACTGCTTTCTCATCACGAAAAGGGAAGGTGTTCCCATTTTGCTAGTCTCACCAGCCTCCTCCACTTTTTTCCCTTCGTATGTGTTCAGATGTTGGAGAAGTCCCATAACTCCTGTGAAAAATACAGTGAATGAAGGAAGTTATAATCAGAGGCACCTCTCTTCTTCAGTCTTTGTTCTCAGAGAAGGTTTCACAAGGAGGGGTGATTGCTGTCCTATGCCTTGTCCTGTACTGCTAAGGCAATTTCTCTCCTGTCTTTTGGAAGTATTGGTTCACTTTTCACTAAGCAGGAATAAAATTCCTGTGAGGGGTCTTTCTCTCTGTTCTCACATTTTTCCCTTAATGTTTCCAATGACTCACATCAATACAAATTACTGTGATATGTATCAAACAGCCACGGCAAGAACTTGCAAGAATTGAAAGGATGACAACAAAGCAAATCTATTTAACTCTGAAGTTTACTGCATGATCAGATTTGATTAGTTAAACGAGTCCAATCTTATTGTTCTGAAAATTTAAGGTGTTTTGAGTTTATTGTGCAAAGCTGCACCTAACTTGTGTTATACAATACCACATAGATAAATCAAAGCTAAATTAGGCAGGTCTGACAACTTCCTCCTTTCATTAAAATAAATGTCTTAATCATTACTATTAAATTAACGTTTTTCCTAGTGTATTTTAAAAATCACTAACAGCTCTTGTTGTTAAATCTTTCTCTGCTTCCAAGTTCTTGTCATCAATGAAGAAGTGCAAATAAAACAGGTAATAAAACAGAGGGAAAGTCATATTTTTTTTCAGGTGATCAGTCCAGTCTCATGCAAAATCATGAAAGAATGTAGCTTTTTGCTCATTATTGGAAAGAAAGCTCTGATCATATTCCATCCACATCCTGGCTGTACCTTCTTTCTCCGTGAGAAATGACGTGTGAAAAACAAGTTTATGAAATTGAAAGAGTAGATGACATAGGCTGAGAGGGCTCTAAGAAGTTTGGCTGATAGTAATGGGAACATCTTCATTTTTCCTTCTGTCCACGTATTCCCATGGAAATGACAATGTCTGCATGTAGTCTGACAATGTATAATAGAGTCAGAAAGCATATATTAATGGAAATTTCTGATAGTATCTTTTAAATCTGGTCATGGCCCAAAGACTGACCTCTGTCCAGCACAGACTAGAAAAATAAAAGCAGCATCTAGAAAAAAATACCGTGCAACAATGATGCTAGGGGGTTTGGGTTGGGATTATTTTTGGGGGAAATATATGGTAAATAATTTCTTGAAGCAGTTAATATGGAGTCCATATAGGGAAGGTGACTTTGGGCAAAGTCAGACAGACCCACTGGAACATAAAGAGACATGATCATTTAGCATAAATTCATTTATTGACCCATAAAGGAAGAAGAGACACTTGCTACAGCATGCTGATATGTATCATTTTAGCTTGCTTGGGGAAAGAAAAAATAAATTTTTTTCTTCTTGCCTGCCAATATTTTAAGTTGTTATCATGTTTCAGAGTATTTTGCTTCTATGTGCCTGTCACTGGAGCAAGTGATGACAGACCTGTTTCATGTCTGACATCCAGCATCTTTTAACAGTACTTTGAAGAATGATTCACATCAACTCTATACGAGATTAGTCAGCTTGACAAATACAGCCCATCTACTCAATGAGTGTCAGAGGCTCAGCCCTCTAAAACTCTGGACTTAACAGCTGTAGTCAAACTTAGAGTGAAGGTCATAAATCTTCCAGGGCTGTGGGAGCTGCAGTTTATTTAATGGCTGCAAGTCACTGAGGACTACATTGAACTCTCAGTGAAAGACTCATATTCTTCCAGGGTAGGACTTGGACCAAATCCAAAATCGTACTGTGTAGTTTAATTGAATGAATGAAGCACAATGTTGATTTGCCAGCTGTTATATTAGAACCCATGCTTTTAATTCCTTGCTCACAAATTACTCTCTGCATGCAGGCGGGACTAAAGGACTGTTCCACTTAACACCCAGTAATTCAGAGCCTGTAGGGAGTTCAGTTGCACACAATGCAAATATTCGGAATAAATAGCAAAACATTCCCTAGCATGTAAATGAAACACCTTCAGAACCTTTAAGAAGTAACACAGCCTTAAGGACTACCAATCACATTCTGCAATGAAGTATGTACCAAACATACATGCATACGTACATATGTTACAGTGAGATACTTTAGTCTGGTCTTGGACTGCTAAGATTTGTCTTCTATTAGTCTACTCCAATTCTGAATTCAAAAAAGGATTAATTCAAAATTCTCTTGCCTTCATCCCATCCAGTATCATGAATTCCAACAGCCTGTGCCCAGTCTGGCATCTTTCAAAATGAACACCCTGAATTGCTGAAAATGTGACAAAATCTAGAACAAAGATTTGGGTAGGCAGAGGAACACAGCTTGAAGGCAGATAGTGGTGTTGAAATGTAGCTGTCATTTCCAAGTGGAAAGATTTGAAAATAATTCTTCACTTACCTGTCAGGATGATTTAGATGAAAGGAGAGAATAATTGTTGCTTCTTCCATAAGTGAAGACCTGAGAAGGTCTGAGGTCTTAGCTTTTCAGTCTATTCTAAGAATGTAGCATTAGACAGTAGAAATGAACTTTAGAAATTAGATGTTTTAGCCACATGGTCAGTCATTTGCATCTTGAATAATGGATTGCAAGGCCAGGTCCTGAAGACCACCATAGCTATTGTATTCCATTTAGTCAGCAATGCCATGTTTTATAGACCATATGTCATAATTCAGTTCCCTTTCACAACTGCCTATGGCTAGATGCAGATGTGAATGAAGGTAGAGAAGGAAACTGATTACCAAAGATACATACTTGATATCATAACCATTTGTAAATTATTAAAATCAACACCTTAAAACCAAGAAGATATTGTTCTCAATAAAAAAATAAAATAGAGTGGTATTAGAGTTAATTTGCATATGTTAGGGTCTTAGGATAAGTAAACCAAATTAATTTAGTTTGCTGTTGCATCTCACTTGGAGGCAAAATGTGCCTCTGGCCAAACATTCAAAGTTTAGGCCTGTTGCATTGTTTACAAAGCATTAAGTGAAAGTTTTAAAGGCAATTTCTAAATATATAACCCACACATTTAACTGAGGGAATAGTGATTTTGTAATAGAGACAAAACCCAGGATGAAAATTTTATATACTTTAATGAAACATCATTTTTGTCCTACCACTGCAACACATTCATTATGATGCAGTACAAAATTTCTATTTTAAATAAACACTCATCCTCACAAAGTGGATGATGTGGTTATTACGTCTATTCAGCAATTTCTCTTCTTGTTGATAACATGTAACCCTGTCGCTTCTCATGCATCATACACTGCTGAAAAGACAATTATTTTTATCCCTGGTATTCCATTTATTGGAGGACTTAAAAGATATCAGTAGATTGGTTTTCAAAACTATTATTGTCTCTGCTTTACAGAGAAGTTCAGCAGACAAACAGGAATGTATGGATGCCCTTAGGAGTATTTCATATGGTACTGGATACTTTTTGGTACTAGATATCTAATATGACTACAGTGGGAAGCTAGAAATTTATCACACTTAGAGACACATACTTCCAGACACTCTCATATAAATAATCCAAAATATGTTGAAGATATGTACTTGGAGAAGATACAGGCTAGGTCATAATAAACTAGAAGAGGTACTTTGCTTTCACATTTGCTTAAATTGACTTGTGCAAGTCACATAGGGGGAGAAAACCCACCAGTTTTTCTGTCTTTAATATGTTCTTTAACAATCTTTTGCAAAGTAATTCTTCTTACAGTAACATGACCACCTCCCAGCACGAGCACTGAACAAGGCAGGATCTAATAACATTTTTCTCCTTGTGTGTAGAGGTTGGTATATCCATCTTTTGTGATCCAGCATTCTTTACTAGCTTATAAAGATCACCTGGATGCTCTGCTTTCTCCTGACTGCAGCACAAGCAACCTGTTAATATATAGATAGACATTAGAACTTTGAAAGCATCAAGAGCAATTCTGGATGCCAAGTATTATTAATTAGGAGGTATCACAGATTATGTTGGCCGTACGGACACTTAGAAATTAAAGTTGAAGTGGAGCTACAGCAGCAGTGGGCAATAACATTCTTGTGCCCATGGACTCAAACATCCCTGGATACCAATAGGAATAACAATGAGGAACACCATCTGCTGAAATAATCTCTTTATACGTGCTTGGCAGACCTGCAAAAAAGGAGGGGGAAGGAAGGCGTGTGGAGAGTTTCTAGCCAAAATTTGCAGTTAGATAAAGGTAAGCACAGCAGATGTTGTCAGCACTTCACTCATGGGGTTTTGTTTGCCCAGCCACTATTTTTTAGTAGGGACTAGAAAACATCATCCAAGGGACCCACTGAAATTAGCCTGGTACTTTTCAGCAGTCAGGTGTTAACAATAGACAAATACATGCTGCTGTGAAATAAATTTAGATCCTAACAGAATACAAGTGCAATAATTGAGATGGAACTAATGTCTTTTGTGATTTATGCAGGGTAGGCTAAACCAAATGCTTTACAGAGAAGAGAAGGGATATTTTCTCCTATATAAGCATGTAAGTTCAGGCCTCCATCATTTTAAACATTAGTCCTTGGAACACTGACAGTTCAGTTCACAAGTACATAGCAGAGATTTGTCAGCTGAAAACCAAAATAAAACTCCTATTGAACATGTTTTCAAGTACCAGAGATATAAAGCAGATTTACAGAGCATCATACAGTAAAAATCTGCAGCCTTTGCTCTGACCTGATGGCTCAAGGTCTAAGAAATTTTTGACCTTGCCTTTTCCAGAGATGACCTTAGCTTGCTCTAATGACTGTGTGTTGTGGTCAACTGGCTAATGCCTGTCCACTTGTAACTTCTTCATTTGCTGGAGTGTTGCACGTGGCAAAGGCTTGGCAAACCTTGTGGGACAAGCAACAGCCCGTGGTGTCAGGTGGGGCAGATGGAGGTTTCCATTCAGCTTTCACACTCCTCACTGGAAAACGTGAAATAACATCAAGCAGACACAAAGAATTTTAAGGCTATTTCTGATGAGACATCTCTGTATTAATTTGAACAATGAGCCTATATTTTTGTAACAGAGTTAATTTTGACTGTATTAAGATTTTAATTTGACTGAGAGTAAGTGCTTAGTTTCAGGTATATGGTACATTCTCTTCTGCTCATAACAACACTTGCAGTGTATCAAGACCATTTACTACCAATTTTATGCCCTCCTGGAACAGCACTTTAAAGACCATTATGAACACGTGAATATATTTCTGCTGAATTAGCCAGAGCACGCAACATGAATTTTATGTCAGATTTATGCTGTTATGCTGACTTTATGTCAGCTGTGGAAAGACAGATGACACGTGATAAAGCCTGTTAATAGCACAAAGTTAACATACTAGAAGTTTTGCTTTAATTCAAGCCAGTACTGAAAGATTATATGGGATCAGCACTTTGTTCCTTGCAGTTGATCTGGTTCTGGGAACCAGAAGATAGGCTTTCTTGTGTCCTAAGCTTGTGGCCTTAGAAACTCTGATGTTGTACTTTTGACGGATATCCTATCTTACTCCTTTTCAATTTGTATAGGCTCTGGGGTGTTCATATGACAGAGAATGCTCCTTCAGGTTCAATAAGTAGGGGAAATTTTGATGAATATGCTGATTATTTATCTCCTCAGGGCTTTTGTTGGTCACCTTATCTTCTCTTCTTTCTTTCCTCTCCCTTCCATCTCTGTTTATCATTGTCCTTGATTTTCTCCTTTCTGGCTTTGTTTTTCACTCCTTATCTCTTGGTTATGTCTCTCCCTTTCTCTTGCCTTCCCTGTTTTTTGACGAGTCTCTCTGCTCTGGCTTTCCTACAACCCACTCCACCCCTCCTTCTTGCTGCTCTCACTTCACAGACTGCTCATCAGCACTCCTGTGTCGGGGAACAGAGTGATGGACTGGCATGCTGGTTCCTGGTTTGAATGAGACATTCATGTTTATGGAAATAATTGTGTGGATGGCTTTGCTTTGACTACAAAGCTGTAAGTGGTGCTGGTATCTTAGCATTTTCAATTTCCTTTAAGTGAGCAAATGGGAGGTAAATAATGGCATTTACATAATGAATATAAATCCATTGTAATTTGATTATATTCAACAAGTACCTGAGGAAAAAATGTGTGATTATTTGAGAGGGGTCAGTCTGTCAATATAAAAATGTATTAATTTAAAATTAAAACCCAAGGAGACCAATAATAGGAACGTAAGAAAAAAATAAGATATTGTGGAGTAGGAGTGAAACTCTCAGTTTGTAAAAATCAGACGAATTTTTCTTACCTGTCTAGGGATAGAAATTACATCCAGAAAAGATGGTTGAAAAGTAAAAAATCAAATTAACAGGAAACAAATTAAAACTGTATTAGATGAGTGGCACACTGACCTTGTAAAAGCTGTAGTTACCCTATTCACAGTACTACTGAATGTACTGCTGTATCACAGGATGTCTTTTGGTTATCTCCAAAAGGAAGCTGATGTCTTTGATCCAGGCTGTAAAGCAAAGTCAAAACATACAAGAAATTAACATGAATGACAAGAAAAAATAGACATTGCAGTGGTTTTAGCAAGAGCTAAAAGGAATTCTTTCTTCTTGGCAATTGTATCACAAGAGAAAAATGGCATTTTAGGATTGCTAATATATCCAGAGGGCTAACAGGGTGAGATTGCCACATCAGCAGCAGAGAACAATAAAATAATGCAATTCTAGCTGAAAATGTAAAATAGAAAAGATCTTTATAGAGGGCAAACCTTCATTAATATGAAAAAAGATTATATGTCCCAAGGGGATCATTTCATACTTTGTCTGCGGCTGCCAAAGGACAGAAAGCACTCAGGAACTCTAATTTCATCCATCCCTTCCCTTAGCAGTGAGGGAGCTTTCAAATCACCCCTCCCCTTTCTTGAGTTGTTTAATCCAGATCATAACTAGAGAATTTTATTGCTTCCTTAATCTCTCAGGCTTAGTATGAGATGTGCATGGACTTGTTTCTGTAGCCCCCTGTTCTATCAGACTCCAGAGACCCAGCAAAGGCACCTAAACAAGGAGTCATTGCTTTCCATTACAGCCTGGTAGAAATACCAGCAGTAACAAAGGTGACTCAGCTCTTGAACTGGCTAAATCTATTTTGTGAGAATTTACAGGGGACATGTATTCCTAATTAGCGTTCCTAATTGATTGAAATTAGGACAAATTGATTGAAATTAAGAGGACCTGAAATAAACATAACCCTGTGCAGTTGTGTTAAATCAGCAACGGCTCTCAGGGATTTTGCATCCCAGCCTGCTGGGAGATGTAGGCTCACACAACACGAAAACCAGAGGGATGTGTTGTCTTAGGATCCAATTCAAAGCAGGTTGAAGTAAATGAGCTTTGATTGATTTCAGTGGGCTGTAGCCTCTGCTTGCCTGTGGGCTGTCTGCAGAGGTGAGCCATCCTCTCTCACTTGCAGGGAGTGAGGTGTGATGGCCTGTCCGACTGGCAGGCATTGTCTGCTACGGCTGACATCCCTTGTCATGGGTACAATGTGTTTCTTTATGAATTTTGTGCTTGCATGTTCTGTTTGCGTTCGTGTTGTACTCACACTCCTGCCCTAATCCTCAGCAACATCTACGTGCTGTGTGAGCTGTTTGCATATTCTACTGACCTTTCTCAAAGGCAGGAAGCGGCTGCACTGCTGCATCCATGCTGACAGCTTCAGTCTGGCTTTTACATCTGCTGTCATCTTGCAAACTACTTTTCATTACTCTTCAAAATAAGAAACCCTAATGACATGCCTTATTCAAAACCAAATTATCCTGGTTTGGTTCACAACTGGTTTACTGAGCTTGTATAAAACCTTGTGCTTGTGGAATGCATATTAGAAGAAAAGGGAGATAGAAAAGCAAATGCTTCACAAGTTTATTCCTCCCCAGTCTTTTAATGTAAGAACGATAGCACTATTTAAATGCCAGATCTGATCAGACACTGAACTACAGAGGTGAAATCATAATTAATCTGCAAAAGATTTTTGCAACGGAAAACTAAGGTAACATACATTATTGTTGCTTGTTCTATGCTCAGGTTTGTAGTTAGGCTGAGGCTTTCTACAGGTCTATTTTTCTATCTTTCTACAGGTCAAATTTATATTGGCATATTACAGCAAAAATCTCTCAGCCACTTCAACAAAGACATGTAAGATAAGAGCAGATTGTTTGCCTTCTTCAGCATGAGCAGGCTTTCCTCTGGTACTTAACAACATTTTCATGCACAGTGATTTTTCAAGCTCGAAAAATGTTCTTTTTATGTATTTTTGTGCAGAGTGGTTTTTTTGTAGATGTCTCCAGCTTTTTAAGAAAGTAAACTGTAACAGGCAGAACTTTACCAGCTCTGTAATTTGAAGTAACAAGCATTTAGCAATAGCAGTGATTCACGTAGGTTTGACACAGAAAAGAAAATAACTGGAACTCAAGAGATGTGGATAATACCAAGCATGGTGCAATGTTAAATAGAAATACTGGAGCTAGAAAAGGCACCAGGAAACTGAATCACAATTCTGCTAGTGTGGTACTTTTCCTAACCTAATACCTCCTGGTGACAAGTGCAAATGAAACAGCCCGGAGAGATCTGTGGGCTTGCAAAGTTATATTAATTCAGGTATGAAATATATACATGGTCACGGATTGTGCAGTTTTCATTGAACCTTTTATCAAATTCAAGCTCTGGTAGGAGTTTTCTGCTTACATACAGGCTGTTCTGTTGACTCCCTTCTAATTTAATTTTACCTGGCCATTTGTAATTGTCCCCACCTTCAGTCTTTCCCTTCTCTGTCACTCAGTTTCATCATAGCCCCATGCAGTCTGTCCCATTTCTCCAATTTTTAATAAAAGTGAAAACTTCCTTGTCTGAAAAATTATTTTCTCCCGATTTAAATAACCAGGACCACCTCCTGAGCCCACAGCCATGCAGTAACTCTTTGAGCACTTCCCTTTTAGCAATACTGAATCTCAAGTGCCCAGACTTTTTGCCAGATTTTGTTTTAATCTAGCTCCTCACCCATGACTCTACTACACCCAGATCCCTTTTCTCTGCTCCTCAACCTTTCTTCAGTTCAGGTCATGTCTACCTGCCCTGTTACATTTTGTCCTTTAGGACACTGATTCCCAACTTGACTCTTCTTATCCAGATGCCTAATAAGCTTGCAGTTCCTTTTGTTTTTCCCCACAGCAGACTTTAATTTCCCTCTTCTGTATTACCTCTTCCACTTTCAGCCTCAACCTCTTGCCTTGAAAAACACACTATTTCAATCCTCACTTCCAGTCCCACTTTTCCCACAGCCTGCAATACAAGCTTCCACCATCTACAACCTTGCACCTCATCCCATGTCCCAAGGCCCTGTTCCCATGTGCCATTCTATAGTCAACCCTACCTTCCCATGCTATTTTAACCTCTTGCCTTATGAAAAAATTAGAGTATTTTTCCAGATTTCTTGGGCCCAGCAAGAAAGTTGCTACCAAGCACACACAGGAGAGAAAAGACCTGTAAGATCCGAAACCTGGACTTGACACAATAAGAATAGGTCACAACTATTATTTTAAGCGTAGTTTTGTTCAGCCACATGCTAGACCTGCTACAGCTGGGATTTTGGGAGGCTTTATCCTGAAAAGCTGTATGAAGAGGATATCTGTGGAACATAAGCTAGCTGTGGCATTTCAAAGGCCAAAACTGAGCAGCTTTTTCCACAGAGAGAAAAGGAACTTGCCTGCCAAAACACGCAAACATACACGTGCATGATGGGTCTTCTAAAAGAAAAACCCAAGCTGAATCTTTTAACATGAGCAAAAGAAATGTATTTTTCCATTCCAGTAATGTTACCAAATCATTTACAAGTTGATTCAAAAATAAATAAATCTATTGGGCAGAAACAGGTTTTCAGCATGGAAAATTTGAGTTAAAACAGCTCTATCATGGAGGACTTGTAAGAATTTGAAAGAAGTCGTCTCATACGAAGCATAAGGCAGACTGATTGCTAACCGACAATAACAACCCCAAATCTACTATTTTTCTGATTTTTTAAAATTATCATCTCTCTCTAAATGCATACAGCAATCTAATAACAAGAAGGCGTGAGAGGCACACAAGTTTTAGGCTTTCAGAAATGACTGAGGGGCACAGGTTGAAGCAGAAGGTAAGATTTTCTTTTTAAGAGTGTTGATAAAATAGATAAACCACATAGAAAGTCTAATCTGGAAATCTAGAAATGTTCAAATGACTTTCAAAACAAAAATGAAAAATAGAAGAGAAAATACAGTTCCAAAGCCTGCTCATAGATTTAAGCATTTTAGGTGCCAGTAGGAATAATAACAATGAAAACCATCTGCTGACCTCTGCAATGAATTCTCTATCTATGCTTGAAAGACTTGTGCAGAGATGGGAGGCTGTGTAAGAGTCTGTAGACAAAACCAGTTGTATATGGCAGTTGTTTGGAGGGTTCCACTCACAGGAATCCAGTTGCTATGTAGTTTAGACCTTTCCAGGGACTGGAGACCAGCTTCTGGTGGAACTACTGTCATAAAGGTAAAAACACATTTCTTGTGGTTTAATTCATAAACTGTTAGTTAAAAATTAGATTCTGAAAAGTATGAGGGTTCAAAAAAGGACATTGCCATAATATTTTAATATATACTGACCTAAATATAAATTGATGAATAAACAGAAAATTGATAGAGCATAGACTGGATTATTTTTTCCTCCTGTGGAAAATTCCATAAATCCATGACATCAGCTGACAGGCTTTTATTGTATGCATTGCCTCAATCCAAACCAGGCTGCTGTGAGCTCACAGCAGTTGTGATTTCTAAATGTTTTTCACAAAGTTGTAGCATACGGAATATTTAGTAACGGTCTATCTGCATTTACACGCAAACAGATTTGGCTGTAGAATGGGTAGCAGGGTGCTGCGCAAACCAAAGGGAAATAAAAACTGAAGAAGATTTTATTAGGGTGGCAGAGGTAAGCTTTACACCACTCCCACGTAGTTATTCACATGGTGAATAAGTTAACAGCTGTTCACCACCAGTAATCACACTGTGGTATTGTGCATCAATAAGTATAATTTAGTCACACAAGACCACAGGCTTGACACAGAACTGACAGTGGAGGCACTCGGGACTTCTCTCAGCTTGAGCCAGTTTTAGCAATAGTAAAGGGACTACTGCCTGATTTTTAGCTTCTGGGAAGGCAGCTTTCTGTGTGGTAAAGATCCAACAGACCTAGGTAGCCACCATGTGACACAAACCAGCCCTTTATGTTCACAAGAGCTGCAGAAGGATTTGGGGTGATGTCCAGTGAGTAAAAGCAGGTCTTGTTAAGAAAACATATAAAAATAGACAGAGAAGGACCCCAAGATTCCTCCCCCAAGGAGGAATGTACCCCCACCACCACTGTCATTCTCCTCCTGAAGAGTGCAGGATGTCCAGGACTCATCATAGATTCATGGAATGGCTTAGATTGGAAGGAATACTAAAGATCACATAGTTCCACCCCTCCACTAAGGGCAGGCATACCACTCATTAGGTCAGGGACATTTCCCCCTCCATACACACCCCTCTGTTTGAGGACAACTGGAATTATTTGCTGTAAAGTCCATAGGGACACTGCAAGAGTGAGCATAGGTCTAGGAAAAGGGGTAGGTGTTACCAAATTGTCCTTTAAAAATAATTTTAAGAGTATTATTGATGAGGTTTTTCCATATTACCTTGGACGATAAGGGTTAATACTACTGGAATTGACTGAGTAACTAACTATCAGCTGTGTTTTGGTTAGATTGTTATAATTTTGATTATTCTAAAAATAAATTTTTGCATATATATATGTATGTATATATGTATATATGTGTATATAAAGTGTTCCCTTTTGTTCCTAGCAAGACTTCAAAAATAACAGCAGCAAGGATGTTTTCCCACACCCTTCAAAGAGGAAATAATAGTGATAGGTAGACACATACAGACCTTTTAGTGGCAAGCATAGTATTTTCTATATTATAACTGCAATCAAGAACACAGTTGGCTTCCTACATGGACAGATCAGTGCTTTTGGAATGCAACTAAACAATTCCAAAAGATTCTCTTAATTCGTAACTGTTAAGTGTAAGATGTGAGCTGAAGTTATTGTAGAGTCTGAGATCAAATCACAGGTAAGATTTGGTCCAACTGGTTATTTCTAAAATGCTGCACCTCTTTATATGATTATACTTCTATGGCTGCATACATCTCTGCAGTGCCAGATTCTGTATCCAGCCTGAGATCTAGCTGTGGTCTGGAAACATCAGAAACCACTCTCTTCCCATCACAGGAGAGAGAGAGAAGGCAATTTAGGTTCACCCTTAAAGAAAAGAAGCTGCTTTGTACACTAAATATTGTATTTTTAACCACTGGGTAAGGTCATGGACTTCTTTTGTACAAGGTGGAAGATGACAATTCTGTAATAGTCAAATTCCTTCCACCTGCTAAAACCAAAAGGGACTGAAGACCACGTTTCAGTAACTGAGGAGTTAGAATACTTACTTCAAATGCTCTCATGTCACTCTACATGCTGACCAACAGAATATATGAGAATAAAAGCCGTCAATGGAAAATCTGCACAAGCAGAAACCCTGTGAACATACCTCCTTGCTCATTTATCCTTCCCATCTTCCCCAGGTGTTGTAACAAGAGGCATCCTGCAGTGATGACTGTAGACCTTTTGTTTGGACCTTGCAAGTCAGATTTGGCTTGGAACCAGCTGTTCAAAAGCCCAGCACTACAAACTGAAACAACTGGTTCAGTACTTGTGTTGTTCACTGATGCATTTACCTCTCTACATTGCAGCTCCCTGCTTGGTGACTCAGAGCAAGTCCTCTAGGTGGCTAAATTGGTTATGTTGGTGGCTCTTCAGTGGTACAGTTTTTCTCACCAGTAAGTAATCTCGAAGATTATCTGGAGAGGAAGCCAACAGAGATACTTTTCTGCTACTGCCAGCTGCAAAATAGGGCTTGAGAAATGTCTCCTTTGCAGAGCCAATGGTACCCCTTAGAGATTAAAGAGCCAATCTGTCCCGTATGGTTGCTGTCCTAGATCAGTCCTTTAACAGAAGAGCTTTCACAGTAGAAAGCAGCAGAAGTGGCAAGAAGAGCACTCATCAACTAGCAGAATTTTGGGATTCTTTTGGGCAGAGAAGGGGGCAAGTCATGATGCCTACTAAATAAAATAAGCACAAGCCTGTCACTTGTCCCAGCCCTGCCTGAGTAGATCTGTGTGTATTTCAGCATTCTTCCTCTACAAATTCCTTTCAAGTGTACTCAATATTCAGTAAAGAGACTATGCACATCTGCTGTTCCAAGAAGCAAGTTTAATTGCTGATGGGATTTTTTCCCACTAGCATTTCAACCCATCTGCATGTTGCGATTACTGAAGCCTAATTTTGTTTTTGTCTACTTCAACCTTTTCAAGTGATATTCATTAATCCCATCTATGGCATCTCTAACATGTGGGAAATCTGCCTAGAGTAATTACAAAGTATTTCCTCTGCACTTAGTTCTCATATAAGAGCATGTGAAGATAATGAAGGCTGATTGTAGTGTCATCATTCCATTGAGGAAATGAATGATGCTGTTCAAATAACAGCTGGCTTGTTACATAAAAGAAATTACAGATCAGAATAATAAAGACAAACTCCCCTTTAACAGATCTTTCTAATTTGAAAGTCTCAAATAACTGTCTGGAATCCTAGAAATACAGAACATCGTGCAAAAAAGGCCCTTAGATTTGCTCTCTGTATGTATAAGTGCACATATATATACATTTGTGCACTTATACATACATGCCTAAAAACATATAGTTTTTTTTATTATTTTTGCAAAATTGTATGTAGCAGTGAGACAGCAAGGAAGACCACCAAGAATAATATTTCTTAATCTGGAATATCCATGATGGAAAATAAAATACAGTTTCAAGAAATTAACTTTTTTATAGTTAACTGACCTGAAGTGGGCATCTAGGAACGTGAATGATACATATTATAATTGAATTTAAGGTGTAATGAGATTTTCACCATGTAATAATAATTTACACAACAGTTCTTTTATAAAAATCTGATGAGGCCTTAATCTTCAGCAGGTGTATATATATCTATATCTGTATATGAAAAACTACAGAGGTTGTTCTGTTTTATATACATTTAAATACAATTTATATATGAACATCACATATATAGGCAGTATATACATATATATACATATATATATATATGTAAGTAGAAAACCTGAGTTGATAAATGGTCTGTTTCGAGGTTCCCACTGCTCCAGAGATCAAATTTGCAGTGCTCAGCTCATACTCTGTGAAGTCAAAGGGCTAATTTCACTGTGTCTTTCTGCTTGAGGGTGTTCCTAGATAGTCTTTCAGTCTAAACCCGAGAGCTTGACTCCTTTGAGAAGGAAGAGATAATTTCTTATGGCACTATCACCTGATTAGAGAATACAACACCTGATTTCTATCTGGAGTTTGAAGTAAAGGCTAATAACAACCAAAATGTGATATCTTTCAGGTCTAAGAATTTCCTTGAACGATCCAAGGAAAATGTCAAGGTGTGACCTGAAACGGTACAGAAGATAAAATTAAAACTAGTAACAACATTAGGGTAAAATGAGGCACAGTCATGAAGCCTTTGAGAACAGACTTTCTCAGCAACGCCAACTACAGTCCTAAACTTGACACAGAAGACTCTGGAAAAATTCTTCACATAGTCCCATTTTATGTTTTCAAGCTGACATAAACTGGGCTCTTGGGACCCACAAATAAGATGGACCCAAAGAATTACGAAATAATCCCAGTCCAGACTTTTGTTTCAAGCAGCATTTGCTGGGATAAACTCCAAGGGTGAAGTTCATCCCAACCTGTCTGGGCAACATGTTCCACTCTGCGACTCTCTTAATAGAACACCCCACATTTTGTATTTATGCATTAATGTTTGCCAGTGGGGTAGCGTAAGCTAAAATCAATGCTTAGAGCTTTAACAAAGAAACCCAAGTAGAATATAAAATCCTGTTAGAGAGGGCAATAAAGTTGTTAAATTGAGTGTATACAATGTCTTCATAAAAGGCTAGCTTCAGGAAATGTAACTTGATTCAATTATGTTTTTGTTATTATTCATAAATGAAGAAATAGGTATTTATATTGCCATAGCAACAAAATACCATGTCTTTTTTCTCTATAAATTTGAAAATATAGTGCTTTCACATGAAATTAAAACCAGAGCCCAAAGGAGCACAAAGAATATTGAAGTAGTGCATTTATAATAGGAAACTGGTAATTTTCTGACCAATTGGTTTTGTCTTCAAATTAAAAGATTGTTGAAAGGGATATTTAACACTGAAGACAATTTTTGAGAAGTAACCTTTCACTCCATAACTAAAAATTATCTGAGTCCAATTTTTCTCTAAGAATCACACAGGTAGCTTTGTAGAAATCATAGTTGCTTTTTAGCTCAGGGCATAGCTCCTTTTTGAAGGAATGATTGTGTAGACAGCGGTGTAATCTATGCTGCACATGCAAGCTGATTCTGCCTCTTGAACATGTAGCTTCTAAAGATGTTGTTAATCACAGATTTAGTGAATAAATTTAGTGAAAGGCTTTTACTGAAAGTCATTTTATCCAGCAAAGAGGTATCTGCATGCATTTAGCACTGAATTCAGCAATCCTGAGTTGTGGACCCCTGCACATGCTGAAAGCCCTCTGACCTGAATGCCTATTATTACCAAACTAAGCCCAATTGCAAATTTAAGGCAGTAGAGGTTGAAGCCAAAATCAGAGTGAAAGTAGTCTGCAATCTTTTAGCTAGTGGACAGCATTTGCATTTAGCTTTTCAGTATCCCCTCTGAATTCATACATCACGTGAAACTGAGTTCTTAATGGTTACTCAAAATGTCTTTTCATTAGCAGCAGACTGCTTGCAGCTCTCAGGAAAGTATCTAAGCAAGGAGACTCTAATAAGAACCTCTTCTACTGCTTATTCTTTTCTAGTTTGAATCTTAAACTTTGCTGCTTTTATTAAAAATCACATCAGACTTTAAGAATTTGGGGGCTTTCACGAAGACATAAAAGTAGATAATTTTAATTCAAATTTTTTCACCTGACCTGCTCTTATTGATGTCACTGGAAATTTACCAGACTGAAGGGGGCATAATGTGTACAAAAACACTGCGTCAACTCTGGTTTTTAGCGAATTTTTCCAGGTGACCAGGGGTCTCATCTGATGCACATTTTTCATTGTCTGTAACCAGGATGGACCACTTGTTCTTTTCTCTACCGATTTGACAAGGGTAGCAATTTTAGGTTCTATCTTGAATGTCATATCAAAAGTTCATAATTGAGTTGTGAGAGTGAATAGTTATATCAAGACCAAGAGAATTAAGGAGATAGATGTGACACATTTCATTTATCGATAATTTATTTCTTCTTAAAGTCTTTTTTTAAGTCTTTAACAATGAAAAAGAATTACTGCTATTTCAGCTCTAGCAATTAAAAGTACTTTGAAATTTTATGCATTTGTCCTCATGACATTTTTTCACTTCTCTACATTTTATTTATATGGTAATTGATGCCAAGTGGCCTTATCTTCAATGTCACTGACAATTTTGATTGATGAAATCATGCACTGCTGTTGTGTCAGCAGCACGTTCCTATCTGTTACAGAGCAGCCACTGGTTGCAGGGTATTTTCAACTGACCAAGGAGATAAGTCTACCCAAACATTCCCTGTTTCAACTAGCAAACCGTCTGGGCATACCTAACTACCAGGGAAAAAGAAATTAATGCCACGTGCACTGCTAAATTGGTAATTGCTACTATTTCTGCACTGGACTCAACAAGCATAGAAAAGATGGGGTAGGGACAGAGAAGAAAAACTCTTCTTGAAATTGCTTTCATTTTGGACCACAGTTGTATCTGAGGGTTACTGTTTGATATAAATCTATAATTGGACATAGACTTTTGAAACTTCCAATAATATTTTCAAAGACTCTTAAAGGAATTGAACGCTCACAGCTAAATTGAATCAGAAATGAGGTGTTTGATTCTTTTTGTTCAAAGAAATGTATTAACTAAACCCCAAAACATGTAAATATGTCTTGTTTAGGTACCAAAACAAGGAAACCTTAAATCTGAAATCCAACACCCAGTTTTCACCTTAGACAAAAGATAAAGTGATTTTTTACTTTGAATATCCCTAGACACTTCTAGTCCTACCCTTGATTATTTCCCTCTCTGTTTTCCATAGTCTGAACACATTTTTGCCTAATTCACATCTACATTCTTAGTACACAGCATAGTCACAATCTTGCCACAGCAAGCACAAGCCACACTAAATATGGAAGCAATACGGCCAAGGTCCAGCTTGAGCAATCTGGCCTTTGGTGTCCTGGGTATTTACAACAACACAATTTTTACAAGGGGATGGGCAAACTCAGGGTACCCTGAAGCCTGTCACAGCACTCTGCCTGCAGTAAGAGCAACAAATCACTTTAAATTAGTGCAAATGGGAATTCCGGCTTCTAGGTCAGCGCATACAAAGTATTAGTTCACTCTTGTACTTTTCCCCATGGAAGGAAGCCATATGTGCACTGCTGAAGTGCACTTCTCTATGACTCAGTCTGAGCACCTACCCTGAGCAGTCCAGATACACAGAGGGCAAGATTATGCCCTTGAGATGGCAGCGAGATGCTCTTTTGCTTCCTTTCTTGTACTAGCTGGTTCAAGTGGCACTTCCTCAGGTCCTGCTCCATATTGCACATCCGTTCACTCAGTGCAGGAAACCTAGTCACAAATCTGGGGGAGGCATCCAGCCCCTGAAACACTGCAGCAGTATTTGTTTCTGCAGCCAGAGATTAACTAAGCCTTCTACATAACAGCTGAATCCTATAGCACTCATCAGAAGACTACTCAGGCCCCGATCTTCTTGAAACCTTTAATTATTTTATCAGCAGCTGTAAGGTTGTTTTCTTATCAAAATGTTAAAGCATCTGATCTATTAAGGGACAAAAGAGAGCAGAGCCTATCCAGGGAATTTTGATCTCCTGAGAAAACAAGATTTGAATGTAATAAGGTCAAAAAGGCAAACGAGATAAGTATGAACTTCAGGAAATAATAAAGCAATGCACACCACCTCTGAAATCCAGATATATCTAGACTGAAATCCAGTCAGCCTACCTTACAAACACAGCAAGCCAATGAACTATTTCCAGCTCATTTCTAAAACAGCCTTCCAAAATAAAAGTTTAAGTTTCCTAGAGAGTAAATGAAGCCAGGGAGATAACTTCAAAGGACTCTAGAGGAAGCTCCTGTAACCCTAAATTTTATCCCCTAAACTAAACAGTCTGGGCAGCAGTGGGTCTGCAACTCTTCCTATTCATTTACTTCTTTTCACATGATAAATGAACACATGCAAGCTGTGCAGCAACTCATTTCCCTCTTAAGCCTGGGCTGGGAAGTGCAGGTACTAGAAGAACTTTGAAAAATGTGAAGTTGTCTCTAAATTTAGCACATTCATGTGGGAAGATACATGGTGACATAGTGGAGGATGGCAATAGGAATAACTCAGTATGTTGATGCAGCCCTGAAGAACAGAGTGGAATGGAATAGAGTAATCGTGATTGGAAGGGATCTACAGTGATCATCTAGTCCAACTGCCTGACCAATTCAGGGCTGATCAAAAGTTAAAGCATGTTGTTAAGGGCATTGTCCAAATGCTTCTTAAACACTGAGAGGCTTCAGGTATCGTTTCTCTAGACAGCCTGTTCTAGTGTTTAACCATTGTCTCTATAAAGAAATAGCTCCTAACATCAAGTCTGAACCTCCCCCGACACAGCTGTGAACGATTCCCATGGTTAATGTCGTGGCTTATTTCCTTTGCAGTTTCCAAGGCGGAATATGTTCTGCTAAACTTCATCTAAGGGTTTATTGCATGAAATTTTTGAGCTTCCTACATGTCTGCATACCTACCCTTTATACACACGCATACAGAAACACCTACAGGGTACCAAGTATATACTTGGTATATACTTAGA
This sequence comes from Gymnorhina tibicen, assembly GCA_013399875.1. Lineage (NCBI taxonomy): Eukaryota > Metazoa > Chordata > Aves > Passeriformes > Artamidae > Gymnorhina > Gymnorhina tibicen. The sequence goes on along the minus strand of VXAZ01003791.1, from coordinate 1,350,596 downwards.
TCTTTGAGTGGATTATGCAATTCTAACATGCATAGGCTATATGAACACAAAGGATTTCAACAGGATACTGGCTTAAATAGAAAAGAATTAGGCAGAGAAAGTTCTAGAGAGTTAGAAGACTATTAGTAGCAGGTCTTCTCTTTTTACTAATTTTGAAATTTAAAAAAAAAACAGTTCAAATGAAATTTTGAAATAAGATGTCCTTCCAAACAAATAATAACAAGCCTTTTGGACGGTGCTTGACAATGATTCTCTTTTTTCTCCACTGGTTTTTTTTAGCATTTTAAATTTGCCAGTGAAAGTAGCACTTTGAGGAATTTCTCACAAAAAGCAACAGAAATTAAAAAATGAGAATGTAATTAAGGGGTGCATAAATATCAAGTAGAAAGAGGGAAAGAGCCACAATTACTATATTTTCCTTCACCCATTGATTATGTCATCAAAGATAATTTCTGTTTACTTTCTTTCCTTCTGTGAAACATTAGAGAATGGAGCTTCTTGCTTGTGTCTAATATATTTCACACATGAGCCATTAGTCTGGTGCTTCTGTTGTACTTCAGAATGATTTGGAACAAGCTGATTCCTTTTCCTGATACATAAGAATTGCCCCAGAGAGGACTGATTAGATTGCTGAGGGTCAGACGCTGCTCCCTTTATCCGGGTATTTGGAAGTTTGCATGACTAAAAAGGCTGACAGACTTAAACTATGTTTGGGGTATAGCCAATTAAGCAGGGACTTCACCACCCACCCCCCCACCATCGATTTTCCACAACTTTTCATCTCTCTATTTAACAGAGTCAAATGTGCTTTGTATAAAACAGAGTAACCAGATCTGTGCTGGAGAAACTCAGTGTATGACAAGTCTTGTTGATCTTACACCTCAAGTTCAAATTCAATTTTAAAAAATAATTTTTTTCAAACTGCTGTCTGAAAATACAGTCTAAACTTTTTTCTTAAAAGTTACATTAGACACTCACTCAGAAAGTGTTGCAGATTCTTAGCAATGAAAGATCCAGAGAAGAAGTGGTTTCTAAATAGTAGAAGATTCCTTAATGATGAGACAGCAAGATATCTTAGATGACTTATGCAAGTCAGGTCTAAGATAAATTGTGGCAACCATGAAACTTCATGCAAGCAGTGCTGGAGAAGTATTGGATATGGTTTTCATTGGGTGCTTTTTCTTTTCTTTTCTTTTCTTTTCTTTTCTTTTCTTTTCTTTTCTTTTCTTTTCTTTTCTTTTCTTTTCTTTTCTTTTTGTAGCTACTGTTTCAGTAAAAAAAAATCTGATTTGATTTTGAAATAATGGAGTATATTTTATTGAAACTCTCTATAAAATTGTTAAAGAATCTATGGTTCTGTATCTCTGTATCTACATCTCAGTCAACCTAAAACATTGTTGTACTCAAACCCCATCAAAATCAACTGCAAGTTTCAGCAGAAACTGAAAAAAATGACACTTTCACTGATTTTTATGATTTAATCCATGCTTATAGCAAACCCACAGTTTATTCCATACTAGCAGCAAAACCAAAGATGATTCTTGATTAGATGGTTTTCTTGATGCAAAGATGCAGATAGAAAGTCAACATGCTGAAACAACCGAAAGTTAGGCAAAACAAACCAGCTGAAAATAGAAGTTTAACATTGCAACAGTATCTTATAATATAATGACTGACACCAATCTGTAAATTCTGCACATTTCTGTGCTTTAACACTAGGTTAATTTTCACTCCAATACAGTTAATATCATGAAGTTATGTTTCCTATTTCTGCTTCAGTTTAAGCCAAGTAGCTCCCCTTCTTGGAAAGCTCCAAACCCAAAAAATAAATTCTTCACATTCTTTTTCATTATCTCAGAAAATTTCATAAGGCTTCATATTAAAGTTACTGCCTTAAGGCTATCACATTACTTATCCATCCCCCCAAAAAAATCTCATGTCATCAGTTAAAAATCTTATTCAACATAATGAAGCAGATATCAATCCCTTCATGAAGTACAGAGATACTTTTTAGAAAAAACCACCATACGTCACAGGGCTGTGCCAAATAATATTTTCAACTGTTACTTTGCAATTTCCTTTTTTTACAATCACAGAAGAGTTTCTGTCAGAAGAATACCCTGAAGACCATCTAGTCCAAAAGCAAGCTGAACTCCAGATATGGTCTGACAAATGTTAAGCAAAGGGGTACAGTCACACTCTTACACCTCCTGTTTATGCTCTTGCCAGCAAGGCCCTGATGGCCAGACCTCATTGCTACACAGACATGGTGCTGGCTCATGATCATTTTCACGTCTATGAGGACCTCAGGCTCTTCTCAGCAAAGCTGTGACCTAACCAGTCAGTTCCCAGCCTGCACTGCACAACATGGCTGTTCTTGTCCAGCTCCAGAACCTTCTTCTTTCCACAACTTTTCTTCTCCATCTTTAATGCACTTCTACATGTCCTTGTCAGCCCACTTGCAGCTGGTCAAGGACCTTAAAAATGACAGATGTTCTCACCAGCCACTCTCTCCAATTGTGTGTCATCCATTAATTTGTTGAGAGTATGTTCCTTAACATAGTCCAGATTGCTCATGAAGAGCATCAGGCCCCGTATCAAACCCAGCAAATACCTTATTCCACTGGCTACCTGTTAAACTTCGAACCACTGACTCCTTGAGCCCAGTGGTTCAGTTCATCCAGCACCTGTGTCACAAAATTATTTGTAGACCTCTTGACTTGTTTCTAGCACTCATTCTGTCTCTGTGATGCCTTGGAGCGGCTACCTGAAAACAGAGGCTGGACAAGACTAAGAGAATAAAAGTGGGTATTTATTGAAGGCCCTTCAATAATGTATACTACGGGCAAAACAAAACCCTAGGGCTACACCCAAGATGGACAACAGGTCACGGGTTTTTCACACTTTTATAAGTTTGGTCCATTTGCATATCAGGGTCAATTCTACAATTGAATTTCAAGTAATGATGTCATTACCCTAAATTGGTTCCGCCTTTTTTACAGGCTTAGTTTACATATTTCGGGGCCTGAGACAACAAGGTGTCCCTGAGTCCAGGCGCAGAGAGGATTTGTTATGTCTAACCGGAATGGGAGAACAGTAGGAAACAGGCTATATGGAGTTTTAGAGTTACGGACTAAAACAGTACAGGATCTGAAAAATATAAAAGCTAAATCCTAAGGCATCATCCCAACAATAGATAACTCAGAAGCAATAGGATTGCAAAACTTCATTCACCTCTGTTCTTCCTGTTTCAAACATATCTGAAGTTGCCTTTAGCCGTTCTTATGCAACAGAACCTAACTTGGAGCATCAGATTTCCTCATTGAATTATTCCGCTTGCATGCTTATGCATAATGTCAGTTTTTTGAGGTATGGTTCCACTCAATCAAAAATTACATTTGATGCAGTAATTCCTGGAAATGAAAGTCTGCATTACACAGTGTTAATGAGAAATCAAATGAGATGACTAGAATCATACCTTGCAGCATTAGAAGTCAATTACTTGGAGGACACAGAAAAATGATTTAGTTAAAATAAGAATTCTTTTGACTTTCTGTCATTATTCAAGCCCAAACTCAAGTGAAGTAAAAAAATTCCTTGTTTAATATCAGCACTGCCTTATTCTTGATGAACTCTAAAGAAAAGTTATTATTTGGTTATGAAAAAAATCAAGTTTGTCTCTTACATTTCTGGTGCGAACAGAGGCAGTCAGAAACCTGAGAAAAACTTTTAAGTGTTCTCACACAATCCTCTGCATTACTGAGTGCTTGTCTTAATCCAGCTATAGGCCATAGAAGTTGTGGGTTCCCCATTCTTGGAAGTGCTTGAGGCCAGTTTGGATGTGGCTTTGAGCAAGGTGGTCTAGTGGAAGGTGTCCCTGCCCATGGCAGGGGGGTTGGAACTGGGTGATCTTCAAGGTCCCTTCCAACCCAAACCATCCTACAATTCTGTGATAAAGAGAGCAAAATGTAAAGGGATGTAGTTCTCCTACTAGCATTATCCAAAACGACACGTTCCCAGTTAAGCTAAGTATCAACAGCACAGTGGTCATATAAGATCATAGAACCATTAAGGCTGTAAAAGGCCTTTAAGATCATCTAGTCCAACCATCAGCCCAGCACCACATCCACATTCACCATTAAACCACGTCCTCAAGTGCCCTATCCACGTTTTTTTAACACTTCCAGGAATGGTGATTCCACCACTTCCCTGTGCAGTCTGTTCAAATGTTTTACAACCCCTTCCATGAAAAAAAAATTCCTAATATCTATTATAACCACCCCCCCGGCACAACCTGAGGCCATTTCCTCTCATCCTGACACTTGTTACCTGGGAGAAGAGAATGACACCCATCTCGCTACAACCTCCTTTCAGGTAGTTGTAGAGAGCAACACAACAGGAAACCAGCTTACCTGTACTCGCATCTACACATTATTGTTGCAACTTTCGGCATTTGACTCATGCTATTAACTTATTTCTCACACACAAATTATCAGATGCACCTTGGATCAAAACATAAAGGCCACCCCCATTTCCACTTCTCCTTGCTTGTGTGCTTTCATGATAGTTCCTTTTGTCTCCTTTCAGAAAAGTTTAGTGCACAGTAGATTGTTACTTTGCTAAATTTATGGACTTTGGTTTTAGCCTTTGTGAAACTGAAATTTCATCTCAGCTGTAGCATCCCTTGTCTGCCAACATAATCACAGATGTGCTGCTTTAATGTACTGTTGATACTGGAAAAATGAGAACAATGACCTTTGTGTTAATTAGTTAGCCCACAGAAGCTACTAAGATGGAAAGTGTGGACCTGTACAGGGCAGTAGTTTACATATTTTACCCGTATCTTATATTAATCATGGGCTAAAAAAAATGTTGCCTTATAATTATTTTAGCCTTATAATTCCTTTACTTAAGAAGTAAATATGTTTAGAATTCCATTATTTTAGTTGGGGTAGGCATATATTACTTTTCAATTTTTTTTTAAAATTCAGGTTAACTGGAGCAGTAGAAACTGATCAGTAGATTGTAAATGGTGCTGAGTGATTCACTATGCTATTTTCTTCTTTCTCAAGGTACTCTCATGACACATTCCCTTTGTATTTTTTTATCATATAAAGAGTTAAGCCATTATCCATGTCATTTCAATAAAAAACCTCCTCATATACTTGCAAATTGGATCTTTTCAAAATGCAAATTGTGCCTTTTCAAATACCTCAGCAGAGTATCTACCTGAACTAGAACAATAAAATTGCAATACACTTCTAAATAAATACAATTGTCATATTCTCCACTCTCAGCCCCTACCCTTACAATGAAAATGCCCAGCTCTAAGTGCTCTTCTTGGACAAGTCACCAGTTCCTTAAACCTTTATAAATCACCATTTTGCTCTGAGAATATATTATATTCAAGTTATTACTTGAAAAGTTATTTGGCAGAGAAGCTAACAGAGAGGTTGTCAGGTGAGACTGATGCTGTCAGCCTGAAAGCACAGTCATACAGCCAGTAAATACTGCACAGGTACAGAGCTGAAACTGCGCAAGCTTCCACTGAAACAGGACCTGTCAATCTGTCATATCATCTTCTCTGATTAAAAGATTTTGTGAGCAGGTGTCTGCAAGTGCAGCAAAGGTTTCCTAGAAGGTAATGATGCAAAAATAAAAATGTGACTGATGTGTCCATCACAGAATGGTCAAGGGCAACAAACTTAGTTTCAGAGCTTGTTTATCCGTATGTTTCCATTTATCAGATGGCCTTTTGGTGGAAGTTGCCTACAAGGCCTCTTTCAACTCACTATTTTCTCAGAAAATACTTATGATATGTGCATCAATACACACAATTCAAGTCCTCCATCTGTCACCCTTGTTTAAGAAAATATTTTAGGCTGGAAAAAACAGAGAACTCCTGTGGGAAACACAAATAAAGGTAGAAAGACTCTCTTAAGTGTGAGAAATAAAAGCAAGTTTCAGAAATAAAGCAGAAGAGTTTAGGATTAGCTTTGGCTGTGAAAACTTGAAGAAGATACAATTATACAACAAGCAAGGACATTAAAACAATGGTTAGAGTTTCTAGGTTTGGCTGAGATAGCTTTTAGAGTTGCAAAAATATGTTTAACAAGACAGATAAGGTTAAGCTGAATAATGGAATACTGTGCATTGTTATATGAGGTACAAACAAGCAAGTGTTGTGTATAACAGGTGTACGTGCACTAGTGAGGATTGGTTAAGGCAGCTGTCTGTAACTTTTAAAAGTACGCTGCTGGCTGAAAAGCTTTTAAGAATGCTCTGTAACCAGGAAATCTCTGGAATGCCTTCGACAACGCGAGCCTGTATCATCTCCTGTGTCTAACTCTGTATGTGAGACTGATAAAATAATAAAAAGGCTCCTGGAGCGTCTGTCCTCGCTCCCCGTCCCGTTTGGATTCACCGACAAACTCCTTCACTTTAATAAATTGTGGGAAAGAAAACATTTTCTGCTCTCTTTCTTGCTTTTCAGAAATTTGTCTGCATCAGCATTACATTTAGTCTCCTCTCCAAAAGAAGTCTTCTACTCATAGCCTTGGAGAGGACCCTTCAGGGAAAATAAATCCTAGAAGCTTTGGCTCTAAATCACAGAGCACTGTGGGTGACTTGGAATAAATAGAGGAAAGATCAAAGGAAGATTAGAGGCTGGCTGTGAAGAACGAGCAGGAATGACAAAAGGAAAGGCTCTAGTGTTGGCTTAGTTATGTTCCCATCAGGAAAATAATGAAGGAAAGAACCCCATCACCCTACTCATATTTGTTGGACTCATTGCCTAATAGAAGAATTCCCTGTACACCCTTGTTGCTAGTTATCCTATACACCAGATAGGAAGAGACACCTGCAGAACATTTCATGCTCATAAATGAATACATGATATATTCTGAACTCAAAGAACAGGCAAGATGAATTTTGAATGTTCTGTTAAGTACTGTAACATCTTAAGATTTAGAAAAATACACACACAAAACAAAATGAAAAAACAGACCTCTCTCCTTGACTTTTCCTCTTTCTTCCTTGCACAGCTGTGTTTGTTCAAGCTTCCTATAAGAAAGCACATGGAAAAGAAGAAGATGGGGAGAAAAAGGGTGAGAAGCTGTAATCAGGACAGAAACTCACATTTGGAACTAGGAAGTTCCCCCAGGCTGCCTAAAGCAGATGAAATTCTCACAATGCCTAAGGTAGGCATATACAATACCTGGCCAAGCACTCCTCTAGGATATTATATTGTACTTCCTACATCAACTTTCATTTGAGGATCCAAAATACGTTACCGAAGCAAACTTTGTCTCTCTTCTTCTTAGCAAGATGGGAAGCTGGAACATAATGAAGTTAAGAAATTCCTAATCATTGAAACACTTATCTATGTTTCCAAGGTCAAAGGTAGTAGAGTAGTGGGATAGCTGTGTCTGGAAAGTAATGATTAAATAATGAGTTCATAAAAATTGTTATTAACCATCATTTTCTCTTTGTCTTCTGCAACCAAGCAAACAGTCAGCTCAAATCTTTGTCTGACCGATTGCAGCTTTGCATCGTGACAGAACTTCACTCCTCTGATGGGGGCTGGGAGATGCCCTCCAAAATACTTTCTTTCATGATGATGTCAAAGAACAGAGTAAATTTGAAGCTCAGAAACAAACCAAAAAAAAGTGCTCAGATCTCTGTTTGAAATATATTGATTTATGTCAAGAAATTCAGCTGAAGCTCATCCAAGCCTTAAGCCATTTCACTCTATATAGGCCTTGCAACTCATAAAACGCAATTGCTGGGAAAAGTAAACTCTGCCTGATGTCAGTAAGAATATTTTGTTGCATAATGTCTGTCAAATGCATTTAAGCTTGATCCTGTAATGATAAGAACGCAAAATCAGACAAATTGAGTAATACCAGAGATCCATTCTGCTCAAGTGCCTGTCTTGAAAACTGGCTTGTAACTGATGCTTGGGAAAATGGGCATGCATAGGGTAAAAGTTCCCCTGGTACCTCTGTGACTGTTCACTAAATTCCTGCTTAGATTTTGGCTAAGCCAGCTCATGCTAAAGCCTGATGTATGCTGAGAGCAGTGCCATTAGGTCAAAGAGGCTCAGACCTCACGTAAGCAGGACAGGTGACCAGGAAGAGCTAAAGGGCCGTGATTATCTGCAAACTGCTGTCTCTGGCAATCATTATCTTTTGCCTGGCAGTTTCCTCAGAATCCACTAACTTACGGAAATGGTATAGACCAAATCTCCAAACTGGAGAGTATAGAACCTCAACTTACTCAAAAGGGTTCTAGAGCATATCCAAGAGCCGATGAAATGACGAGGGTTTTGTAATTCCAGGTGTGATACAGGAAACACCTGCACTGTGACAGAGGAGGAAGGATCATCATCAGGTAGGTAATTAGTTACACTAAATCACAGACTAAATTGTCCTGTAAATCTTAGAGATTTGAATGGGCTACAAAGTTTAAATCACAGGGTAAAATATCCTGTAACTTTGAGAGATCTGAATGGACCCTGACATAGCTCCCATTCAGCTTTAAGAGTGTACTTTCTACACCAGAGACTGCATCCAGATAACCACTTTAACAGAAGGATGTGAACCCGTTTTGGCCTCCATGATATCATGTGACAATGAATCATGCAGTTTAATTATTTATAATATGAAAATAATCTCTCTAGAGAGAAAGCAATAGTTTCAGTGAATTGTAAGGCAGCTTGCTTAGTCACTCTGTGAATCATGTTGCAATGTCTGGGACATGGTAAATACCCCAGACAGTGATACCATGAGAAAAGGATACACATTAGAAACTATCTAGTTCCACTTTCTTGCTATTAATAGCTCACTGAATTGTGATGGGGAACTCATCTTGTGTATCCCAATAGGACTTACACCACAAGAAGGAACATGGGCAGGTATTTCAGAAAGAGGTCTCTGCCTGAAACTGTGGTTATGTCAGTAAAATTGACAGTGACTTCAAGGACACTGCTCAGCAAATTGTTCCACTAGGCAGCTCTAGAAAATGATCTGAGCATGTCTTCAGTTTTAGTAGCTGAAACATGACCTGGTAGAATAACAGCAAATGCTACCAATTTTTTTTATAATATGTTTGAAAGAAATTATTATGGATTGAAGTACAGGTATTTCCTGGTAGATGGTCCAGAGAATGAGTAGCAACAGAGAATTTTGACTTCTTCCTATGCTGGCAGCCATATAAGAGATTTATAAAGGAACAAAATGTGCTTTAGCACAATAGAAGGTGCAGTCTTAGGAGACAATATTATTAGGAGGCTATCAAATTCAGAAAAATGTTCAGAAGAAGGTAAGTCAGAAAGTAAAAGTTTTCACCTCACCTTTCAATTCTTACTAAAATTAGAGAACTACATGACTCACATACAGAATCTGAACAATTTTTCCCTCTGACATGGTTGTCAGATGCATAAAAACTCTATGTAGTCCTGCTGTGGAACAAATACCATACAAACACAAACCTGCAATTTTGGAAAGGGCAAGTAAGCAAATTTGTGATTATAAATCAAATTAGGATCACACCAGGAACTTAGAAAGTATTGTCCTGATCTTTCCACACTGCTGGGAATTCACGCCTGCTACTTTGTCAGGGAATAAGAATTCAAGTTATTCGGTCAGATTTGTTGGTAAGAAAAACTTTGCAGGATGACAGTGTACATATTACTCACTTGTGTTTGTCACCAGGCTTTTAAAATCTCAGGTTCCGTGTGGTATCACAGGAGGTGGCTGACCTAATCTAATTGCTTCCTACCAACAGGTGGGCTGTCCCAGAAAGCAGAAGTTGAGAGGATCAGCTCTTGCTCCTGTCTGCCCTGTCAGACTGAGAGTCAAGCATGGATAACCCTTTTTAACAACGTGGGTATGTCACATTGACTTGTTGAGATAACTGGGCAGAAGTTGCAGCAAAGCTTTCCAGTTGCAACCCAAATGACTTGGGCACAGGCAAAAACAAAAGGGAAAACAAAAGGGGGGCAAGGCAACCAGCAGATATCACTGACAAATAAACTCTCCTGGCATTGTAATTTAAATTTTTGTACTTTAGGCCTAGGTTTTGGTTGTGTTATTCGTGGCTTTCCTTGCACAGGCAGGTCCAACTGTCTGCTCTGAAGTCTTCAATTCTGTGTACATCAGAGACTGTTTAGAGTTTGTTTAATCATTTGCATCTCCTCGGTTGTTTGTAAGGAGACAGGAAGCCACAGCAATGTCAAAAGGATTTACTGAAATACACAGAAAGAGCAAACAATCTATTCGAGCCAGTAAAATACCACCATATGACGCACAACTAGCAAGCAGAGATTTACATTTCAATTGATACTTCATTTAAATTGACATTTAATTCTGGAACAACAAAATATCCAACTCTTATCAACTGGAATCCCAACCATCCAGCAGAGACAAAATAATCCAGGGAGATCAAGAGCTTTCCTCACATTTCTGCCTAATTTTAAAACACAAACAACAAGCTTTCAAATGTCTGTGGCAGAGCTGTACAACTTGCTGAAACTGAAACAACTGCTAGATTCCAGAAGCCACAGCAATGTCTCATGTACATGAACTGATGTTAGTAATTGGGTGTCCTGACACACTGTGTGTCTCTTGACTCAGAGGGCAAGGTTCCTTTGCTAATCCACAAAACACCTCTTCAAGTTCCAGAGTCAGCTACTAGACAGCCTGTACTCATAAAAAAATCTGAGCACATCTCATCTTTTTTCTTTTGTTCAGAAAAGGTGAAGTGCTTTTGGAGTCTCAGCGGGATGTATAAAATGGAAAGGATTATTCAAAGCTCCTTCGTGTCCTCTTGTTCAGGGTCATTCAACAGTTTTGCAAATTCTGTGTCTTATTCATATTAGCTATTCCTAACTGAAATATTAGGTTGCACTCTCATGGTGTTTTCCAAAAAATATTTGTTGCCTTTTCTTTTATACAAATGATAAAAGTTTACATCACTTTATCAGTCTAACTGCCCTAGCCATCATAAGAAAAGGAAAGAAGTTCCCAGTGCATCCTATGACAATCCTTGGAGAGTCTTAGCTCTGCGTGGCACTGCAAGAACCCAGAAATCTGTATCTGTACCTGTACGTTACTCACTGAATATACCCAATGTTAACCCAAGATCAAGAGCAAGTACAGGAAAAAATACCAGTGTACAGCAAGTACACACAGACAGACAGACCTCAGTGCATGGTGGGAGTAGTTTGCATACTTGATTTTCTATGTTCCTAAGCAAAGATATTTATCAAAGTAACCAGAATAAGCAGCTACAACACATATTTATTGTCTCAATACCACTAACAGCATGTTTTCAGAATGTCTTTTTTGAAAGAAAGCATTTAATACCTCTTTTTTTTTTTACATATTTATGTTGGTTGTCAAAAAGAAAAGTAATTGATGGTATTCTTCCTGGGATACATGTAACTGTAAGTTGCTGGGCTTGCTTGTTTTACACTACACGAAATTATAAATCTGGGAAAAGTTTAGTGAGATCCACTAGCAGGCAACAACAGTATCTGTTCAAACCCAAAAGCAGAGGAGTTGGCAGTTACAAAAAAGATGTCCCTTTTTAAAATATATTTTATTTTCTCTTGTCTTCATCCAATCAAAGCCATTTCAGTTTTAAAAGGCACAATAGTCCTGTTTACATTATATAATCCATCCTGCCTGACTGTCTAGGAAAATGGTACTTGCAGTAGCAATTACAAGGACGATTTGAGCTTTCTCTCTAAGGGAAGCAAAGCCAGCTCTTGTTTAAATAAAGCAATGTGTTCCTTTAAAAAAAATGCAAAAAACCTGTTTATGCTGTAAAAATTTTTAGAAAGCTGCTCTGATTGCTTTAATGTGTCTTGCAGCAGGCAGTAAGGAAGCATTTGTAGGGCCTAAAATAAGTTTTCCCAGACATGCTTGCTGAACAAATGAGTCCTTGTGAGTGGCTGGGAGAAGCGGCAGATCCCTGCACAGCTGTATTCAGGATGTGGTTTGCTGCAAGGAGCTGTGCTGGGTGAGATATTAAAAATCCCACTTCTCTACCTGAAGAAGCCTATCCTGTATTCAGATGGCCTTTACTTGCCTCAGTATCTAATGAAACTTTGGGACAAATGACACTGGTTTATACTAGTTAAGAGCTCAGCTTCTGTGATCATTACATTCAGGCAGGGAATAAGACGTGGCAAGTCCTGCAAGATTTCAAGGTGGGCTTGCAGCTATCACTCAAGTTGAACTCCATAACTTAGAGTGGGTTTCTTATTCAGCATTGCAAAGCTTTCCCTCTGCCCAAAATCCTGTTTTTCTACTATTCTTGCATACATCCAGGCACATTTTCTTTCATTTGTTGTGAATGACAGGTATGTACCTCTGGATTATGCACGCTTGACAATTCCCTGCATCATCATATATGAGACGATGGCTGTTCTTGCTGCTAACCTGACTGCAATAGTAATGTCAAAAAAGAAAGAAACTGATGGCAGACATCCTTCTTCCAAGAGGCAGGAGGTTTGTGCTGGGAACTAAAAGTTGCATGTCATTGAAAAATCACATAATCACAGAATAAAATGAGTTGGAAAGGACCCTCAAGGATCGTGTAGTGCAGCTTCTGGCTCTGCACAGGACTATCTCCAAGAGTCACACCACGTGCCTGAGAGCATTGTCCAAATACTTCTTGAAGTCTCTCAGGCTGGTGCTGTGACGACTTCCCTGGGGAGCCTGTTCCAGTGCCCAAACACCCTCTGGAGGAAGAACCTTTTTCTGATATCCAGCCTAAACCTCCCCTGACACAACTTTAGGCCATTCCTCAGCCAACAGCAAAATATGAGTAGTTCTATCCTAGATAAAAACAGGGTTTTTATCAGAATCTACTGGGGAAAGAAAGAGAAACTACAAAAGATTTTGATTAAAGGAACATAAAACAGCAGGCGGCAACAGAAAGCAGAATCTGTCAGAGGAGTAGCATTGTTATTAGCACCAGATCTGAGCTTCTTAGACAAATTATGCTGGCCTCACTTCAAGGCATCAGGCTCTTCAGAGAATGTCGTGTCCAGGAACATTGTTTTCAATATTTTAAAAATGGGATACTGTTCTAAAAAACAAAAAACTGCTTTGTGGACCTGAACAAAAGGAGGCCAAATTTGTTTGGACTAGCTGGTTCTAAAAATTACGTTACAAGCACTTTTACTTCCTACTTTATAAAAATTCCTGAATCTACTCAAAGATTTTAGCAGCTAGGATTTTTTTATCCAAACGTCAACCCTAAAGAGTTCTTTATATCATAAAGTATATATTTATCTTCAGAAAAAAAGGATAAAAAATGAATCAGAGGTATTATAGCATAAAGGGAACATCACTGTCCTCCTTGTAGAGCCTGAAGCCTAGGGGAGGCTGTTTCAGGGAGATCAGACCACTTGGACTTAAAAGTAATATTCAGAGGGGAAGTCAGGTGAGTGAATCAGCTGCCTATGGAAAAGGATGCACCAGCATGGATAGGGCCATCACCATTTCTCAAGAGGAAGAAGAAGAAGAAATGTAACAAATTACATTACAAATGACAGTTGTCACAACAGCCTGGCAAACCACCTGTTGGGGCTATCCATTTAAACAGCTATTTTTCTGCCACTGGTTACAATGGTGTCCCTAACGTGGGGTGCCAAAACTGGTAGCTCCTGACTTTTAGTGCATTTTAGTCAAGTAAAAATATTTTTTAATCTCAGAGTAAGTATACCATCTCACACAAACATAACTTCTGCTTCCATCCTTTTATAGCTATAAACCAGGGTAAGATTTATTTAAAGACATAACTATAGTATTTGATTGCAATTGTCTCTAAGGCTTTTACGGAAGGGACCATAAAATCTGTCTTCAAGGACAGCAGGCTAGCTCAGTTCAAAGGTATTAGTTTGGGATTCAAGAGACATGGCTTAATTTATACCTTCTTCCTGGGTGACATGGAGAAAATCTTTCAAAAATACTTACACAAAATGGTAAAGACATTCTGTCTTCCAGAGAAACATGATGATGGAAAATGAAAGTAAAGTTTGTAATAACTTAGATACCATCATAAACACTTTGCATAAATTTAATGCTACACAACCTGGGCATTTGGAATTGCTCCCTGTTCACTGAGCCAAGTGAGAATTTGACTTCACTTTTGCAACTGAAATGATATGGTGTTGGCAAAGGCAGAGCAGAGCACAGGCCTCTTCAGGCACCAGTAAACCAGCGCCCCATCCTAATATTTTTGCTTAAAAAAATCCAAAAACTAAAAACAAAATATAGATTTTCAAACAGCTTGTCTATAACCAGTTGAAGAACTAAAGACTATGAAGATGTGTTGGTTCAACTGCCATATATAACATTATATAAGATTGAAACTACCTTACGTTATTACAGGGAAAGTATTTTTAGGCAGCATGATTCACTACAAAACTATGAAAACACACTTCAAACAACTGAAAATAAACCAATATTCCTATAAACTATTTTTAAAAAGAGCAGAATTCAGGCTTTCTATAGTAGATACTGCAACTCAGCAGGGCTCAGGCTAACTCACAGAAGTTGGAACAACTCTCCCTGCCTTAAGACTCTCCATGGGCATCTCTATTTACCCTCTGTTCCTGCCTGCAGGTCTCAAAAACAATGCTAAACTTCTTTAGCCTATTTGTGACCTGTACCTAAAAACCATACAGAAATAAAATTTACAGTATTTTGTGGTTCATTTAAAGTATAATTGCTTCTGCTCATTCAGAAGGAACATGCTTTTGTCTATTTGCATGAAAACAAAATAAGATAATACCAGTTAGAGATGCTACATCTAGCTGACAATGCAAAGGAATAAACCAAGATCCTTGTCTCCATAAATATGTAAACCACAGAGGACAAAGATTAAGACAGTCTGATTTTTATCAGTGCAAGAGAGCACTTTTTCTGCCAGAATTTCACGTCTCCCCTCTCCGAGGAAATGACTCCTTTTGTTTGTTACACTGTATGTTTGGCACAGCAGCATGTGCTCCCCAGCCTCGTGTTCTTGAAAACAGTTTACATTTTCATCAGAAAAGTGAGAGAAACACGAGAACAGCCACAGGGACAGGAAGAGGCATTTAGTCCTGCAAACTCACCATGCCAGCAGCCAGCAGAACTATGAAGCCAAATAAACAGCTCTGGGCTGGGCTTCCTGACAAAGCCATAACCCTAGGGACAAGCACAGCCAATTCCATCCCTTTGAAAAGAGAATGCCTTGCTTCTTTCTGTTTCCTTGTGACATTGCTCAAGAAAAAAATCCTTGAGACCAGGTCATTCGACTGTGTGCTGCCATACCGTAAAACTCCCATATTTTGGATCTGTGTTATCACACTTCATCACTTTTCCTTGGAAAAAATGATAAAAATTTAATTTAGATTGTGCTATGTAAATAAAAATAGATTATTTGGGGAAAGTTTTTATAGAAACCAAATAAGCAAGAGTTATAGCCAACCAAGAATTCATTTGTCCAAATTTAGTACTCTACTTAATTTAAAATTACATACCTGAACCCAAGCTTGTACTTTTATATTCACTTTGAAGTAATGAGGGATAGCTACATTTAAAAAGCAATTCAGCTATCATGAAATAAGAGTTTAATCTGAATATTCTTCTGTAGGTGTGCATATCTCTCAAAAGGCACTATAGGTTAGGATGACTAACTTCTTCATGTATGTCTAACTTTTACTCTTACATTTTGGCAGATGGATCCCACCATGAGCATGCTAATCTAATGCATCTATGAAAGGTGCTATTAAGACAACAACTTGGATAAAAAAGTGTTTAAAGAAACCAATGATACTGCACTTCCCATTACAGCGATGTTTTTTCTCTGGCAATTATTATACCTGTAATAAATTTTTCTTAGTGATATCTCCTGAAATGAAGTGCACATGCACCTGGGACCCCCCCTGAGCTGTACAGCCCATAAACTTTTATGTGAAATGGCAGAAGCATCAGATACAAGATCTTTACTGTACTCTTTTAGCATGCTGTTATGGCCTCAAGAGCCCATGATACAACATGAAAAAGATTGTGTGGCAGCGTTGATGACAATGGCTTTTATCTTCCCTGCACTCAAGCATCTTGGTTTTACAAATTCATAAATAAATCTCAAAGAATAAACTATAGAGATAAAAAGGAAAGCGTGTAACGTATTAAATTGTCTATAAAACATTACAGAACATTATCTCAAAACCTAGAAAAGGGAGTTGTAATCCAAATCCTACAGCTCTCAAATTCTATGTTTCTACTGCATCTAAACCTGAATCCAAATTTATTCCTAATTCTATTTCTAAATCTAAATACAAATATTTCATAGTCCAAGTAAAAATTAAAAGCTTGTCATATATCCTAGTATTAATCTTAATTAGGATATATAATTAAGTAATCTCACTGCCATTATTTTGAAAGGAACTGTGAGAGAGGAGTAGAATGTAATTTTGCACTATTTAATAAGACCACAAAGACCAAAGATTGTGGCAGCATTTGGTAGAGAGACATGGACTTGATTTTTGTTGTACAGACCAATGTTAGTAGCCTCAGATACAAACACAAGGAACCAGCATTGTTCGTTTCAAAAGAAGGAAGATGATCATAATTGCATTCCTGAAGATCAGAGTCATGTACCTGGTACGTTAAAATACCCAAGACACATTATTTATACAGCATACCATGTGCAAGGGATATCCCAGCACTGGTCCTGACACCAGACACTGCTGGCACCACTGCCAGTGAAGAGCTGGAGGCAGCAGCATTCAACAGATACGAGGTCCTTGTCTCGGGAGAAAACTGAAAGATGTACTTAAACCTTCCAGTCTTCATGGAATAGCTCCTAGCTCGTGGCAAGTCTGAAAAATTTAAACTTTGTAACTATTTAAAGCCAGCTATTAAAGCTAAGTGTTCTCAAACTGGGAGAACTGTAGGCATCTTGCACCTAAAGGTATCAAAACCATTAGAGTCTCTCACCCTGCACAGTCTCCCATCATGTGGCCTTAGCAGCAATTAGAGAAAAAGTAGGGCGAGCTGACCTAAGATTGAAGAATTGGTAAATATCTGCTTTCAGGCAACTAAACTGAGCCTTCGGGCCCAAGTCAATTTCAGATTAGGAAACTTAAAATGTCTCCATGTAGGTGTCTATAGATGTCTGAAATCCTATTACAGGCAATGGAGCCCAGAAAGCATTTCAGCTTATGGTAAAACAGACATCTAGAGGATGAGTCAGCTGCCTACACGTGGGTTTGCAGTGGCATTTGATATGTCTCTAGGCATGCATGGTGTCATATGGACCTCTGGGAGACTACTGCCCTTCTAGAGCAGCACCAGATGAGATTGCTGAGGACACGGCAAGTGGCATTAATGTCCTGTCTTGTGAATGAATCGTATCCCTCATGATGGTCAGCTGAATTGCCCCTCATATCTCCACTGACTGTGAATTCTCCTCCACAGACACCACTGGGCACTAAATTTATCAGCCTAGATTGATCTGTCTTAATCTCGAAATGAATCCCATCTGTCACAACCATTCAAGGAGAAACCGATGCCACAGTTACATGATGCCAGTTTTCTTCTTCAATGTAGAGACACACAAAAAAGCATTAGGCATCATGGTAATGAATGAGTGCAATGTGGTAACTTGTAGGGCAAATGGTATCAAACAGGAGGAGGAAGGTGCTGTTGCCTCCCCACATACCATCTGTGACAGCTTTTGGAGCTCCGTTGTCAACATTTTTAAAGAAGATAGTGACAGGTGGGGAAGGATTTCATAGAGAGCTATAAGATCTGGTCACAGTCTAGAAAAAATTAATAAAAGGCATGAGAGGTATTCTCGTGCATTGTTGTCAATGTTCACCCCTGTTTACATGGAAAGAAATTTCTGCCAGCAAAATTCTGTAAACTATCAGGAAAATATGCAGAGAGATGCCATGTTTAAAGACTGATAATTTCTAAGGCTTGTTTTCCCTTAATAAAGAGAAGCTAGCACATAGAGGCAGGGAATTTCAAGCCTAGGCTTGCCTGGCTTTTTCACAGAGATGTCCTAGGTTGATTCATTCTGCTGCTGAACAAGCAGTTTTCTGCAGGAGGTCAGAGCAGAAGAGCAAATCGCCCCCCTGTAGCTGTGATACTTATGACACTATTTAGTGGTGCTAACACATCAAAGTGTAACCCCCAGAAAAGTCCCCAGGCTCTGCATGAAACCTCAGAGACCTTGTGGATTGCACCGAGAGAGGAGAAAAGAGACAAAGTCTGCCTTTTAGAGAGAGTACACTGTGTCAATTAGCACAGAGATTCGCTGAGGTGCATCTTGGTGGCAGTGCTGTCCTTTCATCTTTCACAAAATATCCAATCTCCCCCAAAGCCATGTAAGAAGTACAACTAGTAGCACATCCCAATGTTTATCACCAGAAATTGTTAATAAGGCTGAAGATTTCCTAAAGGGAACCTGAGGAAACATTCCATTACTAAAAAATTTCCATTCCATTGCTAAAAAATTAAAACAAATGTGTACCATTCAGGTAAATTCTGTCAGTGTCAAAGCAAGATACTCTAGAATGAAACCCAGCAACAAACTGTCTCTGATTAAACAGTGTAATTTAGAGAAGGATGATTTCCTCACAAGCTGAGGAATTATTTCCTTTTTGTGCAGTGAAAGAAAGGTAACAAGGAGCTGCTGAGATCTCGTCCATTTCCCACAAGAGTGATTGCAAATTTATGGCCATCTATGAGGGAATCAGAGGGGATTTGGGAGGAAAAACATTGTACATATAAAGTAATGTAATAATTATTAGTTTCAACTCAATATAATTACAAATGAGCTTCCACCAGCTACTAATTATCTTCTTGGTTACAGAGGCCATATTTTATTTAAATGAAGTGGAATGAAATGTTGGTGAAAGCTATATAAGTAGTACTAACAAGAGAACACATAGGAGGAGATGTATTTCCCTTTTAGTCCCTTGGATTAAGGGTTTTTAAAGGCACTGAAAGAAAAAGTACAAAGAAACAGAGCATCCTCCTGAGCATCTGAGAGACCCCAGGTCTAGCTCAGACAGAAATTTACTTTCCTTGATTGTGTAACAAAGAGTATGTGCGAAATTCATTTGTGATAGAGCTAGTTGCTCTTGAATTCTTTCTGAAAAAAAAGAAAACCAGCCAAAATAAACTTTCTGGATGGGGATTTTGGGTCATATCCCTCTCACCTGTCTTCAGGCATTCATGGTAACCTTCAGCATTTTCTGCAGTCATGGAGGTAAGCACATCTTTGTTGGGTCTCTAGATGCCTAAGTTACCTGGAAAGGAAGAATTCACCCAGCTTCACTTTAAGGAGCTTACAAAGCATTCCATGAACTGAAGTCAGATAGTTTCCCCTCACAGAAGTGTATAAAACCATCTCTGTCAAAGCAATGTTATGTTACATTTAACTCTGAAAAATAATTAGTATTCATAATCCTGGTT
The DNA here is from genome assembly GCA_013399875.1 of Gymnorhina tibicen. Taxonomy (NCBI): domain Eukaryota; kingdom Metazoa; phylum Chordata; class Aves; order Passeriformes; family Artamidae; genus Gymnorhina; species Gymnorhina tibicen. Next base: position 1,331,109 of record VXAZ01003791.1, on the reverse strand, counting down.
ATTGGAATAAAGTCTAAGGATGAAACAGGGCAAGACAAGGTAACCTGCAGTCCTTGCCTAAAAACTGCACCCTAAATAAACAAGGCAGAATGGTGTGATGACACCCATCATCTGATGTGATCCACAACTCTCACTTATGAGTTGGAAGACAAAGCTCACAGAAACAGAGGAGAAGGTAAGAGAGGTGGTGGAAATGAAGTCAGGGAAGGAAGAAGGAAGTGTATGCAAGACTCTAAAGTGTATGCAAGGAAAGAGGTGGCAAGGATCACCATTTTTCCAATACATTGCAAAGTATATCGGGTTAATGTTGGACTTAGTGCATCAGACATCAATCCACAGTGAAATTAAAACATTGAAAGACAAAGACAGAAATACCAGAATGATAAAAGACAATCAAAGTCTTGTAACAATAGCGTATCTTTTGACATTTAAATGTCAAAATTATTTTATGACAACAACAATAGCTGTCAAGTGCAAATGCACTGAGCTTTCCATTCACCTTTCAAGCAGCAATTTAATCAGTAGCTTTAGTATTTTTACCTCCATAGACAAGGGGCCCATATTTTGTTTATAGGGTTTGTAATTTATATTCAAAGTGTCATTCTTACCATGAAACACTAATTTAATACATTTTGTTGATTATTTATTCCTAGCAAGCTGAATTTTCTTAGGATCAGGGCTACAGTGGCTAAGCACTCATGGTCTTGCTGTGAGATATTCACTACTCCAAGTAGATTTTTCAGCTGAAGTCACAAAGCCCTGCCATGAAGTTCACTAGCAGGCTGCACTCTGGAGTCCAGGGTGGCAGTAGCAGTCTGACAGGCATGAAAACCTTGTTGCATGGCTCACAGTGCAGGCACTGCAGTTAAAAAAGCCCAGACACAAACACAGTATACAAACCTCTACATACACACACAGTCTTCTTATTATAGCATAATGGATGTACTTTATCTGTATTTGCAGCTGGTTCAGCTTACTCATAATTATCTGGCTCATTCCTTGTACATCACACTGAATACATAAATGTAATATCCACAGAAGTAGCAGTGATAAAAACACCAACATAATTCCTATGACTACAAAAAAAAGAGGAAGGCAATATTACCGTGCTGATGAAGATTCCAAGTTGAAGAGCACATATTTTTTGAAAAGTGTCTTTCTTTCTTTTTTCTGAAAGAGAAATAGACATTTGGCTTTTACCCTCCACTATTACAGCCTGTTTTATTACACACATGAAATAATTGTTCAGTATGTAGATATCTGAACATTAAGCACCAGATGCCCAGCACTCTATATTTTATATGAAATATGTATTCTTTTTGTGTCTCTGATGAAATTCAGTAAAAATAAAAGCAGAATTGTTTTTGCAGTTTTTCTAGATAGCAACCTATGCCTCTTGTATGTGAACTACATTTCCATATGTGATTAAAATGATAGGTGTCTTGTGGTTTATAAAATCCAATCCTATTTACTTAGCTGTATTTTAATTAAATGTGCTTTGCAGTCAAACTCTCTTAGGCACTTGTATGGAGAATGCTATAAAACTAAAATGAGTGACTGAATGTAATACTGGGTAGGGATTGCAGAAATGCATTTTAATGTTTTTAAAGCATGCTCATAAAACTTCTGTTGGACAGGCTAAAAATTCAAATTTCCTGAAGAGAAGAAAGTTTTTTCATTATTTAGCCAGACTGACATATGATTAGTCGTTACAGTCTACCCAGAAAATTAAAAAACTCTTTTATGCCACTATTTCCTCTCTGAGTTTCAGGAATTTCTACCTTACAGCTGTTTTCATCAACCATAGCAGAGCAGGTGACAAATGAGCCTCATCCCTCTACCCACAGATTTGTGGTTCTGGTAGCCCTGTCACAGGAACAAAGAACTTGGACCTCCGGGTGTTTGAAATCTGCCTATTTTCAAGCCATGTGTACATCTTACATCTGGAAACACAGACACCCTTAAATTACTAGATGACAATGGATAGGAGATATATAATTATCTGGAAGTATATTCAGTACTTTGTTCTTATTGTTCTTATGCCCATGACCGGAACATGCAGAGCCTCAATTTCGATCCCATTCAGATAATGCCTCTACCAACACAAAAACAAAAGATGGTCTCTGCCCATAGCAGTATATGATCTCAACAAGAGATTATAGATAGAGGGTGATGCTTAGGTTATGCCAGAAGGAATGATGGGCAGTAAAGTAGTCACTCTAAAAATACACATCCACTTTAGAGTAAAGTAGGCAATGTTCTCCAAAATGACCCTTCCTCTCTAGCAACTATGAAGGGAATCTGGGCATTTGAGAACCAGATATCCACCTTACAGATGTCTAAAATAAAAGGAGATAAATCCCAAGGAGTCAGAATAACTATTGTCAGTTTTCTCTGAGAAGGACAAAGATAAGGCTTAAGGAAGGCTGTTTGCCAGAAAAGAGAGCAAAGGAGTGGGTTTGGGCATATTTAGATGGAGTAGATTCAGTAAGATTGACACCCCACTATGATACCTGGTATTATAGTGGCACTTCCCAGTAATGCAATGCTGCAATCAATGACTTTGCAATGTATTTTTTTTAATACATAATTCAATTTTGTCATCCTCTTTTACAGAAATAAGACAATGCTTTGCATATGGTGGAAACTTTTTTAAGTTGCAGGAGCAAAATGTACAGCTACTGCTGCAAGTATTTCTGCACTTTGTGAGTCAACTTTCATGACTCATTGCAAACCCTGTTACACTGCAGCTGTGAGCAGTGAACATAAAGCTCATGCTCTTTCTGGTGGCCTCTTTCCTCTCTAAACCGCAGTTTTCTGTGTGATCTTGTGTATGTTTGCAGTATGTCAACTGCACAGTGGACTGAGCCCATTCTTGACCCAGGTGACTTGCTCCACTGAATATTTTTTGCAAATGCAGTCAAAGACCTGCGTTATGGTCTGATAATAGTTCGTGCTCATAAAATGTAAGATGATTAGGCATGGTGGGACTGATCAAGATATAGCAAAATCCACCATCTACTTAAGTTTGCCTCTTTCTAAGCTGCTTGGGTCTTTGAGCCTCAGATGCAGCTGTGACAGTAGCTCACAGGACAAACAGAAAGTATGTGGAACAGGCAGCAGCTCGTTTATGTCTGTTTTTCACCTCTACAGTATAGTTAAGTACAGAGCCTTTTGCTGCCTGTCTGGATATCTGCTTTTATCACAGATCTTCGCTTGCAGAATAGGGATTGTACCAGCTTCTTTGTCAGGCTTCCTTGTCTATCCTGGATTACAGAAAGAGAAACAAATTTGTGCACAAATGCTTCAGTGAGTGTTGAGAAACATCTCCAGTGATTTTTTGTGTGTTTTTAGAAGTTTCAGCTCCTCCTGTTAGTTTTAGTATTAAAGCAGCAAAAGACTTTAGTTGAAGGAAACTGTATTGTGTTGTGAACCTAAGTGTAAGCTTGTCACTCATATACTTGTGATGAGCATAGTAGTCTAACAATTGAAATTACTCATTTACTGCCTTTAAATTTCCACAATATATCCAAATAGTCCAGGGGACAGTGTAAAGTCATGAGGGAAATGGCATAACTCTTGCAAAGCCATACTTTTTAAAAAAGCAGACTACATGCTACTAATCGCAGGAGAGGGGAATATTTCTTAACACACATTTTTAACATGTTCAAGCCATTGTGTAGGCACTGCTTGAGTTGCCTGCATGTTCTTTGCCTGTGTACAAATCTTCAGATTTTAAAATGGAAAGTACTTTTGCTTGTTGCATCGTGCCATCTTGTAAAGAAAGCAGTGAATTTTGACAATATTAAATTTTGTGGCTTAAGGGCATTAACAGAAGATGAATGTCCAACTTAAAGGGAGACACAGGGAGAGCTCTGCCTGTTTCCCATTGATGAACAAGGGGATGCCGGCCAAAACAAGGCAGCCTTCGAAGGATGAGCTTCTGCTCTACTAACAGCATTCTTCTCTCAATAAATAGACCAGTATATAATTTTCATGGAAAGTGAAGAATGCAAATTAAATCTTTCATTATCTTATTCTGCACATCCTAGTTAATTTTGCACTTGGATGGGTTTCAAGGGATTGTGAATGGGTGAATCTTCTGCAGTTGTCTTTTGTAGTGTTGCATTACCAGTGTTCTTTCCAGGAAAAACATAGCATCCCACCGAGTCACAAGAAATGCTGAAAGCAAGAACAATGTTCTGTTTTAGAAAAGTACTCTCATAACAGATTGAAAATGGCACAATATTGATGAGCTATGTGAAGGCCCTTGCTTATATGCTCATCTGATAGAAGCTGTGCCTGTTGTACTGAATAGAGCTGGACAGAGCAAGGTTTACAGGAAATCAGAGTCTGTTCTGTGATGACATTTCTTTAATTACTGATCATGAATTTAAGTTCATTTTCAGACATGCAATAACAAACAGTTAAGCATTCCCGACTCCCAATATTTGCAGATACTACAGCAATAAAATTCTGCAATATGCTGCAATGTCAACAAAACACAATTGTTTCCAACTCCTTGGTTTCTTTCACCGTTGAACTTTGAAGAAGAGCTAACTACAGCATGTGACATATACCCACCCCTATCGCTTCAGGTTGGTATGTCATTTTGCATTATTACATACCAAAAAGCTTGGTACCAGTCTCTGGCACATATAAAAATGACAGTGGGATATAAAGTTTCATATTATAGTGTGGTTTTTTTTCTGTTTTTTTATCACTTCTCTGTAACTTAACACAATTATAGGGTATTTAATGAATGCGGGACAGTTGAGGCAAATAGTTTTATCAGTTCAGTTCTTTCTGGTGTGTCATTTAGGGACAGGAATCAGAATTGCTCTGCCTGGTGTCTGGACACTCTTGCTGTGGTTTGATGCCTCCACTGCCGAGTTCTCACCAGTGCTGATGGTTCTCACCATTGCTGGAGAGGAACAGTTCTGCAACCTCCCGGAGAAACAGCTGGACAATGGTGCGGGACATCGCGTCTTTTTAGCCAATTCAGTCATGCCTGGGGGGCAGGAGAGGAACAGGAAGGTGTCAGAAGGGGCAGCTTGGATAAAATAATGGGAAGGTCAGGAGCAATAGACTGTGGGGTTTTTAGACAGGGGATCTAGAACAGAAAAAATTCAAACGACTTACCTACCTCCTCTGCAAGGATTATGTGCAGAAAGGTTCCTCCCTTCCGTTTCCTTCCAGTTCAGAAAAAATCTCAGCCACCATTTTCCTCCATTTGTCTATGCTCAGCTGCCAGGCCAGAGACTCCAGCTGGGCACTGTATGTCCTGCAGCATTAGTGAGACTGAGCAACTCCAGCCCTGCTGCCTCTCCCCTTCTTGGTACAGCAAGTGATACTGTCTATCCATCAGCCACACTCCCCAAGCGTGACTTACTCGGTCTGCCTTCATTGCACACCCACTTACGATCAATCTGCCGGGTATTGTATGCCTTTATTGCAGTTACAGCACTGAGTATGTTTCATATACCCCAACAGTTTATTTCATCTTCTGTTCCTATAAAAAATATATATATCTCCTTAATTCAATGTAGGCAAAAATCACTCAATTTCTCTCACTTCTTCAGCTTCAATTTTGTTGCTGGTATTTATCTTGTCAAGTTCCTATAGTAAAACACATTTACTAGCTGCAGTTGCAAGAATTATAAATGGGTTTCTTGCTTTGCTTAATTTCATCAAATCAGGAGGCTTGGTAGTATCCTCATAACAGGAATTTGCAGGGATACAGCAGTGAAATAAGTCCTGAGTCAGTTTGTTCATATCAGGGTGGAAGTTTTTCAGTGTGAGAGAACCCCAGGGGAAATTAGGAGGAATACTGAGCAGATAGACACTGAAAAAATAGTCATGTAACTTACCAAGGCACTCTGCTGAAATACTAGCTACTTCTTTTTGCACCAGAGGGAATTCTGCTGAGAAATACCTTTATAAGTCCATTGCTTCACTCACTGATTTGATAAAAACAGAATGAAAAATTACATTTGGTACCTGATTCTTCAGGCTGTTGTGCAGATGCGTAATTACAGGTGATTGCAGGAGCCCTAGTGACTGACCCTTACATGTGTGTTAAGGACCTCCAGTATTAAGACCACAGATGCATAATGGCACATTCTTTAATTATGCCACTAGAAGTGGAGGTCAGTCTATCCATTAGATTATCACAATCAAACTGTTCTAATCAATATCACATTATTTAATCAATAAGAATAAAAAGGGGTTTTTTTAAACACAAGAGCCCATGTGTTAGGAAAAGCTTGCACAGTTGTTTCTTATAAGGGAAACTTAAGATATCCAAAATCCATACAAGATAGAACAAGAATCAAAGCAGGACTTGGCTGGTTTTTTCAAAGTAAAAATCAATTATCGGATACAGCTGTGAGGACGACAGATCACAAAATATATTGGAGTTAGATGTCAGACAGCTATAAAAGCTTTTTTGAATTCATGGACATCCCAGGGCTTCTTACAACAGTCTTTTTAGAGTTGATTTTTTCCTTTTCTCAGCACCAAAATAAGCTTAATAAACCAAAAGAGCTGTAATGTCATCCCTGCTAGTACTGCAGCATAATGATCTAAAATTGAATAGATTAGCTTAAATTGAAACACTTTTTGGCATCATAACAGAGCCATTATGGGATATTTGGTTGCCATAGAAACACAGGTAATAGAGGAGGCACTGTCACTAAATCATGAAACTTGAAATAGATTAATACAGGCATCGGAAACAAAGCCTCATGTATTACATTACAGGACTGGTATCACTGACACACCATTGTGTCTGGCATGTAAACTCCCACTTTACCGATTGTACAAATCTAAAAAACAGGCTTTGCCTAGATGTGATTCGAATGAAAAAATTAACCTTTGTTCAATGTTTGTAAAAGTAAGTTCTGAGAAATTGCTGCTATATATTTGTTGCTCACCCATGTTAAACAAATATTCTTAAACAAGAAAATAGTACTTCCTAAAACATAACATTTACAAAGAGGGCAGCACCACAACACCTACTGCAACACTTAGGCAGAATCTATAATAGCTAGAAATAGCTGTTTTTCTAGCACATCTATTTTCTGAGTTTTAAGGTTAAATACCATTCTGTTGTTATTGTTTTTTCCCCAAGGTAAATAAGAAATTCTTTGCCTTTATCAAACAGCTTTGTCAACAACTATGAAATGAAGTTTCTACTCTGCTCAACCACACTGAAAAAGCTCAGCCTCTACAGCCACTATCCAAATGGTGAAACCCCATATGAAGGTCTGTGCATTGAGGCAGGGGTGCATGTACTTGTGTTTTCTTTTTCCCTTACACAAAATTTAGCATCAGCACCCACATGAGAAAATTAAAACTCTGAATCTTCAACAAAATTGCAAACTCACAAAACTGGCTGTTTTGACTCTAATAATGTCTGCCATTCTCAGCCTACCCTTCTCATTCCTCATTCTTCCTTCTCTTCCCTGTTTTCCCTCCCAGTATCCCTTACACGCTGCCTTGCCTGCTTTGGCAAAGAGGTGAGCCAGTGCAAGCAAAAAACCTTCTTGTCAACAGCTCTGCTTTAATAATTTCAACCATATTTGCTTGGAATTGAGTTCTTCATTATTACATATGTTGCCAGTTAGGGAACACAGTGTCCTACCAGCTAAAGTTTATTGCAGCAACGTGAAATACAACTATCATAAATTGAGAAAGAGAATGAAGAATAACGAAGGATGCAATCTAATAACTTTGGTATTTACCTAAGCCGTAGCAATCTGGCACCTAAAACACAACACTTACATGAAGATCAGGGTTATACACATTGGAGGACAGGTGAGATCCAAAGATAGAATTGTGAGACACAGAGCGTTTATTACATACATGACTGGTCTCTGAAGGGGATTGACAGCTTTACCATGCCACTACAGAAGAGGGTCTGGGTTTGAGCTGTTGAATTTGCAGGACTAGAGAATTTAGAAAATATTTGTTTCTGTATTTTAGTCACACTTCAGCCACCTTCCACTAACAGAAGTTAACAGCAATATGTTAATATTCCTTGTTTCTGATTCTATTATTTCATTGTTATCAGAGCAATTAAGGGAAAATTAGTCTCCAGTAAAGCTCTTAATTATACTCTCAACTACCACCCTACTCCTGAAACACAACTGGTGTCAAATCTCCACCCTGCAAGCAAAAAGGAACCAAATAACCCCAACCCATCACCACCCAAAAACCCCCCAACACTTCCCCCAGCCCCAAACCCCCAAACCCCTCTCAAACGCAGCCTACTTCCTTTTTTCCCAATGAGAATCTCACAGAACAGGAGATATCATCAAGCAGTTGAAATAACAAAGGTTGCAAGTGGCACTCTTCACCCAGGAAACAGTGAGATAAAAGTCAGTTTCTGGTTTGTACTTTTTGTTTCTCATACTTACCCTTTCTCCAAAAAGTGAGCAGAGAAAATGGTTTAATGTTTCCAGCAGACTTTTAGAAATCTTTCCATGAGGAAGCCTTCAACAGAACATCGCCACCAGAGGACAGGTTCCTCAGAGCAGATGGCAGGTCTCTTGGTAGCTGTGTTTAGGTCAGTACCCAGGTGATACGGCATCTGTAAACTCTCACTGCTCAGGGAACACATGGAGTGCTTCCCACAGCACCTGCCAGCCCTGCAGGAATTGGTTCCTAGACGTTACCAACAGGGATCATGGCAGGTATCTTTCCCTCAGGCATTTCAGAAGACAAAAAGCACTTAATATTGCAATACTGTTCAGACTGGCTAATTGCAGACTTATAAGGCATTTAACATCTAAATGAAGCCCTGTTTTAAATGTATTACAAACACAAAGAGGTAGTTTAGTGTCTTAGGTAGCTTAGTTGTCTTACAAAGGGGTCCCCATTAAGTCCTCTTAGCAGAATACTTTCAAGTATTTTCAAAGTCTTGCACACCTTACCATCTCTCCTTGTGTTTACACTATATGAGTCTGAATAGTCTACATGGTTACAGAGACCAGAAAGGTTGAATTTATTGATCTTCTCTTGTCTATCTAATGCTGATCCACTGTCAAAAGAAGGGGAGAAGACAAGATGCATTGAGTGTAGCTGGACTGGTGTTAATTTTCTTTATAGCACCCCGTTTTGGATTTGTGACTAAAACAGAGTCAATAAGACACCAGTGTTTTGGCTATTGCTGAGCGGTGCTTGTACAGCATCAGGGTTTTAGTTTTCCCGCTCTGTCCCAGCAAGGAGGCTGGGGGGAGCACAAGCAGCTGGGAGTCGACACAGCTGGGACAGCTGACCACTGAGCATGGATATTCCATGCTTTTTAACGCTGTGCTCAGACATACAAGCTCAGGAGAAGGACGAGGATGCAGGGACAATTGTGGTTATGGTAGTTGTGTTTCCACGTAAGCATTACGTGTGCTAAGGCCGGACTTTCAGGGAAGTGGCTCAACAACTCCCTGCCAATGGGAAGTAGCAAATGAATGCCCTATTTTGCAGTGCTTGCACGGCTTTGCTTCACCTATCTTGAGCCTTTATCTTGAGCTGGGAGTCTTCTTGCTTTTGCTCTTGTGATTCTCTCTCCCATCCTGCTGGGGCATGACTGACTGGGTGGGGGCCAAGACTAAGCCACCACAAGGATACAGAAGAGGGAGACAAAACTGAGGCTCCAAGATGATATTTTTCTGTATTTCCTGATAAAAGGAGGCAAATCCCAAGGCTGGAAAGGGCATGTGAGAGCTCACATTAAAAACAGACTCTGTTCTGTGAGTAGTATTAAAGGTGACTTCCACAACATTTTTCTGTCTGGATAGCAACTGAGATGAGACTAGAATTCTATGAAACAGGATTTAGAAACTTTGTGATTTTCCATTTTAGAAGTCCTAGAAATATTTCTGTATTTTGTAAAGGATATCCTGAATTATTGATGAAATATCCTTTTGGCAATGTACTTGATGGCTTTTTTAACACAGCTAAAAACATCTCTGTGGTCAGATTTTTCTTCAGCAAATTAAAGAAAGAAGTAGGCTCATAGTTCACCTAATAATATACATAAAATTTCTCTTTATGTCTATAAAATCGAATTGTTGTGAAAGATCATATTTTAAAACATCCAGTTTTTCTCTCTATTGATCCAAAGAAAATCCTTTACAAATTGACTGTCATTCTGTTCTGATATCCTTAGGTGATAACTTCTACGTAATTCTGGTCAGTTGAGTATTAGAAGAACAACTACTGTATCAGCTGCTTGTGTAAAAATTTTTGCACAAAAGACATTTGTAATTGGCAGAATCCAATTACTACACCAAAGCAAGGATTGCATGGCAAGGAGTCACTGCAAAGTGCTACAGGGCACGGAGTGGTGCATGTCTCCAGACAGAGGCAGCCCCATACAGGCATTTCATAGAATCAAAGAATGATTTGAGCCAGAAGGGACCTTAAAAATCATCTAGTTCCAAATTCCCCACCACGGGCAGGTGTGCTGCCCACCAGATCATATTACTCAGGGCCCCATCCAACCAGGCTTTGAACAACGTCAGGTACATGAAATCCACAGCTTCTTTGGACAACCTGTTACAGTGGCTCACCACCCTCACAGTAAAGAACTTCTTCCTAACATCCAATGTAAACCGGACATCTAATTTCTCTGAGCCCTGCATTCCCTCTCTGGTGCTTGGGTGCTGGGGACAGCAAAGGAGACCAGAACAGGGGAGAAGAAAGGACCAAACACTTGAAACAGAGCAATCTGAAACCTTAAAAAAGCAAATCCATGATCCAGGATCATATTTTCTAGACTGAGCAGCAGTGTTTACATTGCAGGCCACTTCTTCATGTGTAGGAATAAACATGAGCCGTGGATACACATGCAGCTTTCCACTCTCCCTGCACATAATTCAAAGTGCTTTCAAAGCAGCTTTCAAAGCACTCTGTGACCAGTAAATAAATTTGTCAGACCCTCTGCCATTTGAGGTGTAAGTGTAGCTTACCCTAACGTAGGGTACCCTAATGTACCTACCTAATATACCCTTAGCTAGCCTAATGTAGCTGCATTTACGCTAAAAGGGCAGGATGGAGACCCTGAAATTGTAGGAGTACACACCCATTTTTAGCCTTTCAGAGCACAGTGTACTAGCACAGCAGCAGGGGAGGGGAGATGCTACTTCTGTAATTTCACATTTATTTATTTTAAAGCAGACTGATAATAGCTCAGTGGAAAGGAAAAAATGTCATAAGAACCTTCTTGACTTCACCAAAAATTGTAATCAGCAACATCCAACAGCTTAAAATTTCCATTCCTGCTATCTATTGCAGCAGTAAATTTCACCAGCTGGATGGGGGAAAAATGGAGAATTCCTTCCGCACAGAAATTTAAATTGAGCATAATTGTCCCACAGAGGTAAAGCAGGAGGGAACAATACAAACACCCATTTTCATGTTTCTCTACGCCTAAATATATCATAACTTTCTACAAAAATCTCTCGTGAGGAGTTTCTGTTTATTAGAGCAGCAAACAGCACAGTAAAAAATACTGGCTGTAGGCTGCCATCTGCCGGGTTTTGTGATGAAAGGTCACTTGCCAGAGGATTTTGGCAGATTTTGCCTTACCACTGTAAACAGCGTGACAATTCCTCACCCATGGAAGGCTAGGGGCATCCCATTCCCACCAGTGGCAGCTGATGAAGCTTCTGGAAGCCAGTGGGTTTTCTGAACCTGACTTTCTGCTCCCCAGAAAACTTTAAAAGGACACTGCTTTGCACAGATATTGTTTCTGTATTGACACTAATTTAAAATTAATGTACTTCAATGCTCTCAGTCAGGTTATGAATTTTTCAGCCACACAAATACACAAAACACAAACACACACACACACACACGTGCAATCTCCTTTGAAACCGTGCTAATATGCAAATTCTAGTTTTTGTGTAACCTCATGTCTTGTGTACAACCTGCACATTGCTTTCTTGCAATAGGATTATAGTTTTATTTTCATCAGTTGACATGCCCTAAAGGTTCTACATCTGTTTTCCTGGGCTCTTAACATCATTTAATGACTTATTACAGCTCAAAACACAAACATTTTATTGGGTTCAACAACAGCGTGTAAGTTAAATGAACCTGTGCTGATGAGGAGATACTGGTTCTTTTATTTAGCTGACATTTATGCAAACATGTGCAAGACAAGTACTCATAAAATGTTCTAGAAATAAAAGCCGGGCTTGTGTGAATCAGTAGTATTTTTGCCTGACTTTAATGAGTTCAAGATTTCAAGCAGTATGTCTTGGTGTTGGTGCACAAATTCCTCAGCCTACGATGAGCTCCACGTGTTCTCCAGAGTGCATTCAGATGAAAGATAGTGCCATTAGTTTTGCAGAGGAAAGTAAGGGACATGGAACTCGCTCCATATTGATCATATTCTCAGAAAAATTCTCTAGTATCATTCCAGTTGTAGTGTGTACCTCCATCTTGTGGCCATTACTTTTCAGAAATAGTCTTATTAATGCTTATTATACTATTAATTGTTCACTGGCTTTTTTAAAAGTCTCATGAGTCCTTGTTGCAAGCAATGTTAAACTTTCTTTGTTCCAAAAGATAGATAGCTGACTAACTGACTATCAAATCAGCCAGTCACACAGCTGAATTTTACAATAATTGAGCCTCACAATCATGATGCTGTAATCAAGAGGATATTGTCAAGATCAACAGACCTTATAGTAACTTACTTTTGTGTTCTCTACAGCCCTTTGCAGAATGGATATAATTCTTTATAATGGGAAAAGGTCTTTTCTTGCTGGCTGGCTTGAGTGTTCTAATGGATCTCAGTGGAAAGTAGAGAAATCAGAGGTATTATTATGTATGTGAATTTGTAAGTACATGTTTGCCTTTGCATGCACATATTTTGCAATTTCTCAGAAAAAGAGAATGGGGTTTCAAAGGAAGTTTTTGGAAACTAAGAGCATTGTGAAATTTCCTGGTTCTTTCAGTGTACACCCAATAAAGTCTTCAAAGACTTATGCAATCTCTGTTGGAGCCGACTTCTTAATTCTAGCGTCTCTTCTTAAATACACCAAATCGATTAAAATTTAACATGATGCTCCTCAATTGCTTGAGCTGACAGGAGCCTCCTGAAGTTCAGGCAAAAGGTAAATGCAGAGTCTGGCACGCAGGATGGGATAACCTCCTGTGGCAGGGCAGACTAGAGAGTAGCTTTGAAGGAAAGGACCCTGCGATTCAGCAGGAAGGTTGGAACATGACCCACCAATGCATCTTTGCAGCACACCAATGTGTCCTGATTATATTAGAAGTTAATCCAGCAGGTTAAGGGAAGAGATTATGTTCAGCTCTTGTGAGAATACATCTGAAATACTGTGTCCAGTTTTGGGCTCCACAGTAAAGACACTGACATACAGGTACAAGAGCAACAGAGGCCGCCAGACAGCTTTGTGGCCGGATAACGTGATGTAAAAGGAGATCATGTCAGCTCTGAGCCTGCTCAGCCTGCAGAAGGGAAGGCTATTGGTGAGGGTATCTTGCTGCTGTGAACAATATCAGATAAGAAGGTGTAGATAAAGCGGAGTCAGATTTTTCTAGTAGGTGCATGGTTATCTTTGAAAAGGCAACAAGCAGAAATCAGAACACAAAAAAATGTAAGTAACTAGAAAAAAAAGATTTTCACTATGAGAGTGCTCAAACGCTGGAAGAGGTTGTCTCAGGAGGCTGTCGGATCTCCGTCCATAGAAATACTTAAAAGATAGCTGGATGTGGCTCTGAGCAAATCCTGACGCTGGCTTTGAGCAGGGGAGTTGGATGAAACACATCCAGAAGGTGCCTTCTAGACTGTCAGATTCTCTTCTTTATCTTCTGAAGACTTTTCTTGTTCGCACGGCAGTAACAACATGATACAGGAATTCTCCACTGGCTCTCAGGCACTTCAGCAGCTGAGGAAGAAACAGCCCATGACACTGTAACAGAGTATTTGCTCGAAGCTGTCCAAGGCATCAGTTCTATGTGCATGCAATGAGACAATTCCTACCAAAGCTCCATTATAAAAGTTTTGTTTCTCCTACGTGTGTTGGGCAAGCAGCTGCCTTTCTGTTATTTAAACACTGGGTTTTGACACCATCTGTAAATGGGTTTGCCAGCCTAACAACGGCAATGAGCTGTCACATTAGCAGATAGAAGGAACAGCTAGTTATTTTCCAGGTAGTGGAAAGCAATTAAGAAACTCCCATGTTACTCCAGTCGGTATGGTCTGTTGCTAATCAGATGCAAATCTCATCTTAAATAAATAAGCAGACAGGTTATTTCCAAGTAGAACATCCCCATTAACAACCCTAGAGGTGTGTTTTATAAAAAAACAGTAGGTCTCACTGAGTCCGGTCTGCACTGCCATTAGGCTGGCCTAAAGTGCCATCTCCTTTGCCTGGCCCATAAACATGTTGGCAAGGGAATTTTTGGCAGCCTACTGAGTTATTTCCTTCCAGTCTGAAGGACAGCAGAATTTGAGGGGCATTCTGAGGATTCTTATCCCTAGAAGACAAGGTTGCAAATTATAGTTTCCAGTGTTGCTGTCAGGTTAAACAAAAAGCCATCCTCAGATACAGTATTGCATGCAAAAGATGTACTAACGTAAGATTAATTGTTATTATAAAGTAATTCCTACATTCTAATATCTAGGTTTTTATTATTTGTTTTTTACTACAGCTAATGGAAATGCTAAGTAAAATACCTCACTTCTGTTGTCATGATAAATCAAATCCTAGTGCTATTTTGAACATCCTAGGCATCTTCAAACTGTTAAACTGAGCATGTCACCTGACAGTCAATGGATTTATCTATTAAGTCCTGGGGTATTCAACATCATTTGTATTTGCTGTGGAAACTCCATTGGTGCCATTCTCTGTTAGATACAGTAGGTTTTAGGGTGAGCTCTGTTGGCAAAAAATCATAGATTACAGATATTGGATGAGATTTTATTTTTTTCATTTCACCTCCTAGAATGCAAAATTAAGGCTTATAATTTAAAATCAGTTGCCAGTTGAGAAGAACATATGAAATTGAGTATCAATGTTTGAAACTGTCATATGTAATGATAGCATCATGAATAATGTATGAGCAATGATGATTGCTAATTATATTTGGAGTTTCTCAAATGTAGATCTGACTTCATTGGGTCTGAAATTGCAGGAAAGCAGTAAAGTTCATGGAGTATGAAGTATGGCAGTTTCTTGTTACACATACAGCTTCAAAGGGTATTACAAGTGCTTTCTGACAGCCTCAATCTAGAAAAAATATCAACTCCTCTGTGGAGCAATACGGAACCTGGGACTTACATTTGGAGTATTTCTTACTGAGCTAGTAGTATAGTAAAGACAGATACTTATTTCAGGCAGATGTTCTGTCTTTATTTCTTAGCATCTAAGTCTTGTCTTGATGGTTGGCTATCTTCTCAAGTAACTATTTCTAACAAATATTTGGGTTCTATATATACACAGAGAGGAAATAGGTGACACCAGAGCTATTATTTTTAATTTATTGTATGCCTTTCAAATTTTAATAGCATTCAGTCCTGTAAAAATGTCTCTGGTGTTCAACATACTACTGATCTCTCAGCTTTTTAAGTCATCAATTCTTTGTCCCGGAAGAAAAAAAAAAAAGATAAAAGAAAACATCTAGGTGGGACATAAGAAAACTGGTGATTTTTCCAAGCTCTCCCATTGCCTCCTGAGTGAGCAAGGTATCTGGTAGCAAACACTACCCTGATCTCCTGAGGGAGAGGGTCTTTTCCATGAATTGTGAATGGCAGGAGTGAAAGAAAAGCAGCACATTCCTTTGGTGTGCTACCATGCACAGCTGCTGGTCTGGGTGTGCATAAAAGTAACCCTCTCTGCACACGTTGGGTTGCAGGTCACCAGGTTTTGGATTTGGAGCCCTGTTGAGCATTGCGGTGTTCAGATGCTGCTCTCATATCCACGTCATGTGGTAACTTGCCTGCTTTAAAGGATGGGATGATGTTTGTTTGCAATGTTTTGAATGGCTGCCTGCTTATCCACTGTCTTATTTCTCTGGTGTCCTTTGTCACAGGTGTAGAATTTTTTTCATCCCAAGTTTATTTGTCTAGTGCTGTACCACTCCTCCACACCCTGCAGTCCCCTTAGCTGGGGGAAAACACGCTGTCAGCACTGCCACAGGAAGCCTGTTTGCCAGGGCATGGGCATGTCTGCTTCTCTTCCACCATAAGGAGCCAAGACATTTTATGTATGTTCACTGTGTTAAGAGCAAGGTGACACAGTCACTTCGAACAGCAAAAGGCAAAAGACCAGTTCAGGAGATGCATGACAGGACATGGTGCATAAAGGCCATGGACACTGGATGCATCTGGTAAAAAAGAGGAGTGACCTGATTCTAGAACACAAGCAAAGACCTTGCTATTTAACTGAGAAAAAAAAAGAAAAATTTAAAAAAAAAGCAAAATAAAAGAACTGGAGTTCAGCACTACTACCATGGTATTTTGTCATAAACAAAGTGGCAAATAAGGGAACTGGCAGTTTCTCAAGGGTACCTAATACCAAGATTTCTCAGTACTAAGTCTTTCTAGGAGAAGCACAAATACTTAGGCACTTCAAAGGTAACATAACACAGAGGAACAAGACATGAATATTAATGTAAGGCAAACAGAAACATGACTTCAAAAAGGAAAGTCAGACAGATCATTTAGAGGCAGTGAGATAAAGAAGGAAAAAAAACCAACCTACCCACCAAGCAGTGATTTTAGGTAAATTGGCTTGCACGTCTGACTTTCTCCCTCTGTCCCTGTAGTAAATACTTGGTCAACTAAATTCTGCCACTTAGCTGACTACTCCTTACTCTTCCTTGGCCTCTTTCAACATTCACACTTCTCACAGTTCATGCAAAACATATCAGGTGTCCAACTATTTATATATCCACACAGATACAGCATCAACATCCTTGCCCTTTAGTCTGACCTTTTTCTTACTCACCTCTGAACCCTTGCTCTGATCTGGCAGAGTTCAAGTCACTTACCTTTCTTTTCACTCTCATGCATGACGCTAACAACTTCCTGCTCCTGTTCCTCCACACCTCCTCCATCAGGGATGACCAATCAGTAGTGATCTCTCAGCTGGGTCAATCTCTGCAACTACTGATCTACACACTGATCTATGCTCTTGAGAGCAACACCCAGTAAACACAGTATGGAAGACGTTGGATATTTTGGGTTTATCTTTTTAATTGTAATCTTCTTTCTATTTTTGTTTTTCCCCAAAACAGAAAGCATTTTTGCCAGAGGGGCAGCAAACTTCTTTGTTCATATGGCAACTATCACTTTGATACTAGCATTGCAAGGAAATTGCAATGCATGGTTTGCCCCAGAAAGCTGACAGAGTGAATAAAGGCAATTTAAGATGTGGATTTCCCCACAGCATTTAAAGCGATAAAAGTGATGGACTTAATTCTCACCAAGGGAGAAGAAGGTCAGACTGCTCTACAGAAACCTATTAAGGCCATCAGGAGAGGTGCTGAGATCAATAGATATTTAGAGGGTAGCCATAGTATGAGATAAATGTTTTTTGGAAGAGGAAAAAAGTTTTAAGAAAGAATGTAGGCGCTAGTGGAAAGCTGACAGTTGCTTAAACAAGGACAACAGGAAAAAAACCCAACCCCAAAAAAACAAAAGCACGAAAATGCGCTTATGGCCCCTTGAAAATATTTGCCCAAAACAGTGGGAGTTTTGGCTGTGTGCACACTTTTTGCTGTATGCACACTTTTTCTGTTTTTCTATTAAGCATACAGCTGAAAACCATTTCTTTGACCTATTTACAGGACTGCAACTGGAAAAATAGGATTTTCTTTTCTAACATACTCTGTAACTATCATTAGTCAAGCAAATAATGACATGAAGACCGTACAAAAATGCAAGTTGGATAGGCTATTTAACCTCTTCAGTGCTTACAAAATATGCTTATTTTGTCTCCACATGTACTAGTTCATTACAACTGGCTCTTTCTTGTAAGCACTATAATTGTACCAGGATGGAAACAACAGGTTGACCTTTCAGCCCTGGTGTAATCATGACCTTAACTTGTTCCATTAAGGTAGAAAAGCTCTCTTAGGAACAGTGTCTGGAAGTGCATCAGTGGGAGATTTTTGTTTTTTATAGCTGTCAGAAAACATACTGGGATGCTCTGTTTGCTGGATGAAAAAGATGATGCTTCCATGAGGAAAAAACTATGAAAGCTATCCCAGTAAAACAAGAAAGTGAGGCAGCATCTGGAATGAGCACAAAGCAAGAGCACCCGCCCGAGTGTGAACGGGCCTACATAAAATTTACAAAGAAAAGAAATTCTAAACCTTTGAAACAGCTCCAGTCAGCTTGAAATAAACTGGAATGCTATTCTAGTAATAATACTCCTAAATAAATTGTTACGGTTCAAACAAGCAAAGCAATCAGACTTTCTTTTCTGTGCTGAAACCATATATACTGATTCCCTTTTATCTGCCTATCACAATGCTCTCCTCTGAGCCACAATAATTCATCCTTCAGGATTGAATTCTCCCGAGAAAATTTCAATTCATAAACAGATCCTTTGGTGGCACAACACATTGCCTGAGAGTTTTTCATTCAAGATGAATATTAAAGGCAGTTATATATAGAAACCATACTAACAGTTGGCGAAGGTCTGCAAGACCTTTTCTCCTCAGTAAAAAAAGTCTTAGAAATAAAATTTTAACTTGTTCATCCATTCTTCCCTATAGGAAAAACTTTATAGTTAAATCTAGAAAAGAAATTTGGCATACAACTCTGTTACAATAATAAGCATTGTTTTTACAAATAAACTGCAAAGACCAATGAAAGATGCACTCTGTCTTGTGATGTGCTGCCAATATTTTAACAAAGAGCTCTAACAATAAAAAGGGTCCCTCCTTTGCTCATGGTGATCTTGACACAGCAAGCAAATTATAAAAATTTTTCCTTTTGATTCCAAAAATTCTCTATTAGACTTGCAGAAAATATGGAAAGACAAAAAGAGGAACAGTCATTTAAAATTAGTTTTTGCTAGTGATTTTTATTTCATGTTCTGAAAAATAGATTGGTGGAAAGTCAAAGAAATACACCTGTGGACAAGAACAGGAATGATAATCCAAGGCGTAGATAGGATAAACTAGGGGTAGGTACTTGTCTCAGTCTTCTGATGCCAGGTACACAGAGAATGCAGGTTTAGCTGAAATTCAGACCAGGAAGTTTTAAGCAGTCATTCTTCATGTCTTAAAGATTTTTTGGTTCACCAGTACTGTCCAGGAGAGTGGACTCTCACAGTAGGGACTTCCAAGAGTGTGAAGAGCTATCATTTGACATGAACTTAATTCAAAATAAAAGAAGCCAGAGCGTAGGCAGAATTTAGGCTCCTTAAGTTCAAAACTGCAGTTTTCAAGTCTCTGTTTATCTGCTGCCTAGTCTTGGAAACATCACTGTTTTCAAAGTGAGAGTTTCTCAGCAACTGACTAATGTCCAGCATCACTCAGGGTCTCCAAATTAGTGGTTCCCTTACCAGTATCTAGTAATCATTTCCAGTCAGTAAGTGTACACTGACAACAACTGTCATAAATCCACAGGTACCTGTAACTGTCATAAATCCACAGGGGCACCAATTTTCTTCTAAAATACTGCTGTTGCTACATTCTTTCCTCAGACTCTATTGCAAATTTCTAGAGAACTCACTAGTTAAGTCACATACCAAAGGAAAGGGAGATTGAGGTTGATTTCCTATGCATTCTTGAGATAGCCTTAACTGGAATCAGAGGCTCCCCTAGCTGACAGGGAGTACACAGAAGGAAAGACCTTTCAAGAACATGCAGTATTTGTTCCTGTTCTTTAATGTTACTATTTGCTCTCATTCTTTAATCAGCCTGATTAAAACCAATACTTTGAGCTTTGTGCACAAGTTATTTCAAGATTCATTGCTTCAGAAACAGAGCGCAAAGACCGTGAGAACTATCCTGTAATTCTTGCCCATGGGTTTTTTAATGAGTGTCTTTAATGTTGCCTAAAAAAAGAACAAGATTTGTATGTTTGAAGACACCTCAGGTGAAAATGCATTGGCTCCAGAATTATCTATTGTTTTGTTTTACCCATTTTTTGCTTCCAGAGACACCTGAAGGATGGTCTCCACTTTGATACCCTGTGATCTGAGAGCACTCCTAGTTGTTCCCGTTGAGAATTTGTCTGAAAACTCAGGCTTACTACAGTTCAGTCTGATTTATTTCATAGGCAAAATATTCACTCCTCAGTAATATTGTACATGTGTCTTGAAAATGTGATTAAGTAGCAGCCTAGAGATGAGCTACAGGACTTTCTCCAGCTCAGAAGCAAGGCCATTGCTCTTTCATCTTGGAACTGGTAGAAGAATTCAGCAGATCACTAGCATTGAACATCACTAAATTGCAGTCATATGAAGGATTATAATCACCAAAATCAAAATCAAAATGCTTCAAGACTACAATACATGTAATTTCTCTGTGCTCACCAAACATTTCAAAACCCATCAAGTATAAGCCTTTTAGACTCCTTTGTCATCACTGATGAGCAATTCTGAACCTTTTGCTCACAGATGAGATACTGTTTTGTGTATCATGAGACTTCTGAGGAGTTTTGTTTAAATAATTGAAGAAACACACATATTTGAGAAATGTTGGGTTAGAGCTGTGAACAGCATAATTCAGACTTAGCTACTGTTTCAAGATTCATGCAGGGACCTATCTTTCTAAACAAATTCCATAAGATTTAAGGCTGGATTTCACTATGATACCTTTGCCAATCTTATTCTAAGCTTGAGACTTGTTGGCTGTCAGCATCTCCACTATTCCAAATACCTGGTGATTCACACACAGCTTTGGACAGGACTTTTCAGCACAGGAGAAAAAAAACAATTAAACACAGAAAAGTTCATACTTATTAAAAAAGAAAAAAAAACAGAAAAGAAAGCAAAGTTTATGGCATGTTGGATGCTGTCTTAGAACAAAATTTATACCTCCCCATAAGAAAGACCTGGGGCACATTAGGAGTAATGATCAGTGTGGCCTTCATATAGAGCATTTTGGTCACATAAGGAGTTCATGTTGTAGAAAACAGCTAAAAGTATTGGAGTCTTATTTCAGTATATCTTCAACTGGAAGACATGCTCTTTTGTTCAAAGCAAAACTTTTCTCGGGCTCTTGTCTTTAAAATTTTGACTGTCCTATTGACTCGGCTCTACTTACCCTTTTAGACACAAGCTCAGCAAGCGGGCAGATCTAGTTAGCCAGGAACATCCATTAGCTTAAAGAAATTCTAACAATTAGTTAATATTTATTTTGTGAGTTTGGGGTAGATTTCTTTGTGTGCTTTCCCAAGAATGGAGTGGAAAAAAATCCAGGGAATTTGTAATGGGTTAGCTGTGGAAACCAAGAGCACTCTTTAAACTGCTTTGAAATGGCAGTCCTCATTTCATTTCAGCCTTTGCTGATTTTTTTTTACAGCACAGCAAGAGGTTTATAGCTTACTGTCAAAGACAGAAAGAGAAAGAAAGGAAAACAGAAAGGTGTCAATTGTATCCTTGAGGCTCTGATAACTGTAAAAGAATTTCCCATTCAACTGGTTCTACTTCAGATTATTGGATCAAATCCACCTTTTATATGTCTAATTATTACAGTAGAGTTTTAAGCTTTCAAGCAGGAGACTCGTTACTGCTCTGCTTGTGTGATTTCAGTGCTGTTTCGGGGCAGTAAAATGGGTTAAAGCTCAGCAGGCCCTGGACATGGCTCACTTTCATGGGAGCAGGATGCTGGCATTGTGATAGGCAGAGAGACACCCAGCTCCATGAAACTCAAGCAATTACCCAGGACTCACAAGAGGTTTACCACAGGAGGTTATTGCTGATCCAGCTGACATGGGGTACTGGGACCTGCAGGCTTTGAGACCAGCGGAGCTCTGCGACCCCCCTCTCACTGCCCAGGGATTCTGGATGCACAATTCAGGGGACATATGGCCTTCCTGAGGGAGCAGGTCACATCGTCTCACAGCTCCAGCTGATCTCACAACTCCTGCATATTGCAGGAGGAGCATTTCCCACAGAGCTTCTGCATGCACTTTAAATAAAATCGTCTTTCCCTAGTAGAAGTAGTGAGCACATCTTGGGAAAACAGGGCAAAACCTGAGGACAGAGCACACCTCTATTCTCCCACTTCGAGGATTATTCTTACGTGTATCTACAAACAGGCAAACTGTAAGTGCAGATAAGAGAGCAATTTGACTGCCTTAGCTCAGTGATTAGATTGCAAACAGAAGCCAGACGTCCTGACCTCCTGACTCTTCTTTAAAGATACCACCATTGTTATAAACTGCTCAGGCAGACTTGAAAATACAAGCCATGTGTGTGACATCTTACTGTGGAAACAGAAAGTATCGAATAAGAGCAAAGACAAATTACTCCACTGTAATGCTAAAAAGGGTTGGAATAGGTAATCAATCATAAATGGGATTTCCGGTCTGCTAAATAAAGGACCTGATTCAAGAAAAGCCAAATGGCAGGATTTGCAGTAGTCTGGACAGGCACTGTAAATGTTCATAAAGATGGAAAGATGCACATTTTTCTGTGAAAAGATCAGGTGATGCACAGGTGCAAAGGGCTGCATTCCCTGGCAAGAGATTTTACAGGTCTACTACTCACGGCACAAAGAACTGGCTCCTTACAGCTGCTTTAAGTCTGGCTACCACTGGCTGCATTTCATGGAAGAGACAGCAAACAGTCTTACTTTCTGTGACACTCATGGGTTGCAGATCTCTGCCAAGCTGTACTGGCACTCTCCATCCTTTAATTATTCTCACTTCTCACATCCTTTTCCAATTGCAACATCTCCCTCAGAAGACGTGGTGATCAGAACTCCACTTAAGAGTATCAGCTGGGATAAAACCACAGGTTTGTATGGCAGAAAGATGAGGGGGCTTTTAAAATTGATTTATTATTCCTTCTTAATGATTCCTAGTGATTGAGCTTGTTTTTGACTGCTACTAAGATTACGTTTTCATTTATCTCTCATAACTCCAGAATTTTTTCTGCAGCAGTAATGACCACCTCAGAGCCTGCAATTTTACACATTTATAAGATCAGGTTTTCCCCATGTACATTTCTTTACATTTGTCTATGCAGAATTTCATTTGCCATTTTTGTCCAGTCATCCAGACATGTCCAACTTTCTGCTGTCAAAAATAGAAGTACTGCACTCTGTCTAACTACTTGGCTTGCTTTTCATTCTCTATCAATTACTTTCTCATGTAAACTTTTGTAGAATTCATACATCTCCAGCAACTCTTTCTGTTCTGCTGAAGCAACAGCTTTTCATCAAAAATATTGCATCCAGCTTTCTTTGGCAATATATCAGTCTTCATTTGCTTTGTAGTTCAATGACTTCACGCCTTTTCAATGTTTTGCAGATAAATTAAACTGAAAAGGACATAGACACAGCTGGTTTAACTCAATGGGGCTTCAAGTAAAATTTCTAACTTGCTTCCCTTATTTTCAGTTATTTTGAATAATTATTTGTGCAGTTGAGGGGATTGTGTATAGAACTACTATACACAGTATAGGGAGATGTGTGTAATAGCAATGCTAGAGATTATCAAAGTCTCAAAGTTTTGAATTATTTTAGCTTTCCCTTCATCATCTCTGCTTTCATTTTAACCACAGTATCTTTCGCATGCCTGTGTTGACTTGACAAGATCCACAATTGACAGACCATTTGCTGCAATACATGACTAAATCCATGAATCCAGAGCAGGAACCTTTTTGAAATATTAAATTGGCACTTCTTTGAAGAACTGGAATTGCAAATATAAACCCAGAACACTGCACAATGCATGGGCATTGTTTACCTTGTGGTCCGTATTGGAGTAGCTGCTGGATAAGACATATGATTATGACACCATGTGGTGCTAGAATTCTGTTCAACAAGACAAACTCTTCTTGTTCCTGTCTAATGATCCAGAACAAGAGAGCCCCAGTGAGCAATATTACATGAGCACTGAATCAACAGCTTATTTTGAACACACAAGGAAATCCGCCAAACAGTGATATGGTGGAAAAATGTTGTTCTTAAACATTTTAAGAGAAATGAAAGTCATTAATGAGTCAGTTGTTAATATATCCTATTCGTCAGTGGTTTTGTTAACTTGCAGAAAATATAATTACTTTGAAAGTTCTTGCTGCCTATTTATTATACATCTCACATTTTATTCACACCTATAAAAAACAAGATGGTAAATGCTTTGAAACACTGACTTCCATTCTAACTTCAGCTTTTTGCAGTTTACCCAGCTGAAAATTTCCAAGACATCAGGTGAGCCTGTTAGATGGAAGTGGGGAAAATTATCAATTACTGGAATAAAGAGGCTGCTTGGAACCACACATTTAGGCAAGCTGTTCTAAAGACTAGGTATATAGTGAGGGTCAGCGAGTTTCAGAGAAAATGGAAACAGGGAAAGTGAATACTGCAAAAAAGAAAACGAAGATCAAAACTAGAGAGAATGATCCAAAGCATTCACTCACAGAAATTTTAACAGAAATATTAACTGGTCTGAACGAAGAAGTGATCGAAATATCTGAAAGTACCAAAGAACTCAACATAGAACAGAGGCCAAAATAAAAGCATGTGTTAATAACCAAGGACATGGCTGACAGCAACAGACTGGTTAAAACTCAGGAAAAGCTCTTGTTACTCTCATCAAGATCTGCAGGTCTATAATCTGATAAAACCACTGCGCACATCTTTCAGCAGATCTGCACACTAACAACAGGCAGGTGACAATAAGATGACACCACAATGCATGTGCCAGTCCTCTTCCTCTTATCCCAGCAGGAAGATTGAGTAATGCTGTGAGAAGACCCAAAATTAAGAAATACTGACAAAATTTTGCTGTATTTTAGGCAGGCTTAAGAAAAAAGTTCTGAGGCAAAGTAATCACACCAAGGTTTGTGAAAAGAGGTAAAAATACTTTATTAATGCCAGAAAAGAATAATACGACATAATGAGGACTCAATTGCTGGTGTGCCTTTTCCCTGTCACACACAAGTGACCCTGGACAGACCCACTTAGACACATGTCCTTGTGCTTTGTGGCGCTGAGTCACAGAATCACAGAATTGTTTGGGTAGGAAGGGACCTTCAAACGGGTCTCAGGGTGAGTGAAATCTGTGTGGGAATGACCATGAATATCTGCCTTTGTTTGGAAAAAGAAAATCTCCTTGCTGTTTTACAAGGTCTCACAATGAGTTAATTTCCTGTTTATCTCAGATAACCAGGCCTGTGTATTCTGATCACAATTACAGACTTAAGAAATCCAAGAATTCCTTTTTAAAACAAAATAAATTTATCTAATGACAGCACATGCACAGTAAATTTCTTTAACATTTTCATATTACTATTTTCTTTAGATTTTCCATGGAAATAATAGGTACTGAATTGTAAATTTGTATAAAAATTGTCAAAGACCTCAGCATCAATAGTAGACATTCACTGATGAATATTTCATAATTATTTTTAACACAATATTTGAAGGATTCAACACAATATTTGAAGGGTGAGCTCTACCCACTACTTCTCAAAAATGGATAATTTCTTACAGACTCTTTTCATTTCTTCACACCTGAATTATACAGTAGCAAAGGTTCTTCAAGGAACATGATTGTAATCTTCCTACTAGGACCAAGAATATGTTACTGGGAGGTGGGTTATACAAATGGTGGAGAGAAGAACCTTAATATTAAGTAAGAAGGACAATAACAAGGCTTAACTTTGATATTTATGTTTCAGAGTTTGGGGCCGCCCGTAGTAGACTGTTATTAAAATTAAACTCAAAAAACTTGCCTAAAAGAATTGTAGTTGTATTTTCTCTGTATGAATGAGAATATAGTCCACTACTAGTTGGCATGCTATATAAAAAAAGCCAAATCAATATAAAAGTGCATTGAAAATGGTGAGGTAAAAATGCTGCTTATGCTACACACG
Organism: Gymnorhina tibicen; assembly: GCA_013399875.1. Lineage (NCBI taxonomy): Eukaryota > Metazoa > Chordata > Aves > Passeriformes > Artamidae > Gymnorhina > Gymnorhina tibicen. The sequence goes on along the minus strand of VXAZ01003791.1, from coordinate 1,305,070 downwards.
TGCAAATGGTCATTATTCATAATAGTGCCTGGATTTTACAGACTGTGTGAAACTGCAGTATTCATTCATTTTGTTAACAGGAACTGTGGACCAGTTAAAAGCCACACAAACTCCTAGACAATTCTATGTTCTGGATTGCACGGAATTACTTCCAAATTCAGCATCTAAGACAGAGACAGGTCAACACAGCCAGGGAACCCAGATTGGCCACTAACAAAATTGGTGTCTGCAGACTTTGAAGAAGCATGTGGATGACTGCTGCACCTGGGCTAATAGCATGTGATCCAAAGTGACAAAGCAAAAAAAAAATTCATAGATAGATGTAGACACAGATACAGGTATATAGATATGTAGACACAGAGAAAACAGTTTGTCCAGACACTCGGACAACTAACTGGAAGAGAAAAATCCAGGTTAAAGGCAAACCTTAAAGAAAGACAAATTAGGGCACTTTACCTCTCCTGAGGGCTGAGAGCTGCTTCTCCCTGCTGGCCTTGCAATAGCAAACAGTAACTTTCAGAACTGTTAGTGAAACCAGGAGCAGTTGACTGGTGAAGCCCCTGTGTCACATCTTGCAGACCTTTCCTGAGATCTGTGACTGTGCTGAATGCACAGAACAATCAGTTCTGTAATTCTGAAACTGTCTGAAGTCACCTGACTTCAGGTGGTACCCTGAAGGATCCAGACCCTTCCTACAGAAATTTGCTGAAATTGCATCAGATTTGGTTCCTTTAATAAAATAGATTCCTTCAACGCTATCTCAGCAGTCTCTACCCATTCCAACTCTTCGTCAAGTCCTCATGTCACATTCAATTTACTTATTTTTGTGCTAGAAAAATGCCACTATATGTGAGATATACCGCAGCCATCTGAAATTTTAGATACTTTGAGCTAGGAAAAAACCATGTAAAATAGTAAATATGACACAGAGCTGGGAAAAAGCACATAAAAATAGAAAATACATCATAGAGCCACAGATCATCCTATGGGATATAGAAGATGCTAAAGGCCAGGTGATACAGAGCAGGACTATATCCAGGTCTGAATTATCTCTTCAAGAAAAAGAGAAAAGAAACAATAGCAACAGAAAAAAAAAAAAAAGACCCAGTTGGTTGAGGTAACTAGGCAGGTAAAGCAGTTATCACTATTCCTGAAGTTTTTATTGTGCTTTCATACCTATCCCTCTGTCTCTCCTCTGCTGTATAGCTTGGTGTCCTACTTTTGAGAATGTCAAAATAGGAGCAGTACTTCCCTTCTCACATGTGCTGGGCAGAGATAGAGATGGTTGCTGTGTACTGTCTATTCCTTGAAATCTCCCCATATTCTGCCTGTTTTGTCTTTGACAAGAATATGTGCATTTCTAAAAGTTTTTGTACATACATCCTGACATCTCTCAGATCATTAAGAACAGAGGCCATGTGTTCTTGCATATTCCCTATTTCAGAAGCAGGTGGCAGATGAGGTGTCTCCCATGCTGAGCACCATTCTGCTGTGTGCTGGGGAAAGAAGCTGATTGTTCAGGGATCATGGTGATACAATTGAAAGCAGAGGAGAGGGTCTCTTTGTTAGCTGGCATTCTGGAGGAGAAGACTCTTGGCCTCCAACATGTCCTGAACAGCGGCTCTGTCGTAGCACAGGTGGTGGGAGCCAAATACACAGCACCGAGCTAGACTAGGAGAAGACCAGGAGACTGTGCTGCCCCTGTTGAGTAACAGCTTCACTATCCCAGGACAGCTTAAATTCCTCCTGAACTTGTATTTCTGAGAGAATCTGGGCTGTTGAGTGCTCAGCTGAGAGTGAGACAGTTCTGTGTGAGGACATGCACCATTGTGCCCTCTGCAGCATGCCAGGACAGCAGAACTGCCATTATCAGACAAATAGAGCTTATATTTTCTAATAACCACCCATCTGTTTGTCTTTTTTATGCATTTACCCACTCTGACTGCACCTAGGGTTGGTGTCTGCTCAGAAATAACAGACCTCAGCAGGGAACACCTGAAGGCAAGTTCAAGCAACACAAAGACAAAATAACAATGACGAATAGGATAGGGTGATATTTTGCCTCCACCTGCCAAAGGCCTAGAAGGCAGCTTTTAGAACTTCTATGCATGTACAATTGTTATACTTCTCCTACCATTTCCAAGATCATCTCTGATGATTTCATCTTTTATAGTTTTCCCTGCATGTTTTCTTTATGCATACACACAGAGAATTATGTAAGACAATGATGAAGCTCTCTTTCTTGGTGCAGCTTCAGCTGTGTCTTTTCTTGTTTTGATACTTTGAAGATTCACAAAAGTTTTCACTAACGTTAGCTTGATATTTCTCAAAAAATGTTCACCTTCTTTTCCTGAACACCCCCTCTTGCCAGCCTGCATGTCAACAGAGAAAATCTTACAGCAAATATTAAACAGCTGTTTCTTCCATCTATAGTATCATACATTGCACCTTTAGAGCTTCTGTATCTTTTACTGATCCCAAAGAACACAATAAACTTCTCTGGCACTGGCAATAAATGAGTTTGCAAAGATGTGTCAGCTAATACTGTGACAGTTCATAATAAAGCAGTTTTCTCCCTTCAGTACACATATACAGCAAACTTTCATAAAACATCCATGAAGTTATGTGCAGAAAAATCCCAACCTAAAATTTCTAGGATTCCCAATCCTAATTTGAAAATCATCTTCAAGAAATCCGTGCCACAGTGTCTATATCTTGGCCAGGCATCTGGAATTGCAGTGGAAAAGCTTCCTGTTTTCTCTCACACCTACTCATTTTGGTTTCATAAATAGATGATCTCATGGAAACAAGCAGAGTTCAAAATAGTGAAAGATGGGAAATGTCTTCACATTGTTCATATCTCATCAAAACAGCAAACTGCATTGTTCACACTTCTTGTCTTTATATAGTTCTTCACCCATGAGTAAGTTCCATACAGCTGCATCTTACTAAAATGTCTCTTTGAATATTATTTTGGGAAAAAAAATCTTCTTTTGTAATTTTCCAATTATTTTTTGTGCACACACTGCAAAGAGAACTAGAGTGGGCAAAACTCATTTGGTAATCTCACTCTTACTTTAGAATTTATTTCAATCTCATTTTAATTCCTCAGCATGGGCCTTTTTTTTGGCATGGTATTCAAGCTTGTGAATCTAAATTTGATCGATGCATACTTGTATTCTTCCGTAGATCCTACAGCTGTCAACATTTTTTCCAGCTAATGAAGCACATTCTCATCATCACCCACCAATGAAAGAAAATTCACTGCAGCTACATGGCTAATGAGAGCACATTAACAATATTTGAATGTGCAACACAACTTCAGTTATTACTTAAAGACAGAGCTATGTTATAATAGTTAATGCATACAATTAACTATTGGAATTCCTGGTTTTTGTGTATTTCTGTTGTCATTCCTATGGCAAACTGATTCTGTCCCACAGAAAAAAAGCTGTTCTGCAAAAGTCTTTTTATGAATCACAGATCATATCTGGCCTGGAATAAATGCTGAGTTTTACCATTGTATGGAAATACATTTCTTCAATCTATTAAAAGGGTTTTAATAAAGGACTCCTACGAGGTTGTGTGGGTAAGTTCCAGCACAACAGTATAGATATACATTACAGCATTTGTACTCTCTCTGAAATTACTCTGTACTCATATCTGGGGGGGAAAATGGGTAGGAGAATGATCATCATCCAATCGCTCTTGTTTCCTTACTGGTAAAAATGTTACGAGTTAAGTTAAAAAATTAATGCCTTGCTTAAGATGAAAGGTTTGGGTACAGGTTTGTTTTTGTGAGATTCATGGATGAAGATTCCTGCATGAAATAGCTAACATTCTGCCCCTGAATACATATTTTACACTGTACCTTTTACTGTTGGATAAATTAAACAATATTTGAAAGTGTCCATACATGCTGACACAGTTTTTTTCACTTTCAAATGTCTGACGGAAGAGCAAATAATAGTTTATAAATAACTCTCTCTGTAGTTTATGGAGAAAAGCAAGGCTTCTTCCAAATGCCCTCTGATATCTTTATTAAGATGGCATAGAATGTCTTCTGGGAATATATAACACAGATTTTACAAACCGACCTCTTTAAAAATCTGTTTCACTCCACAGAAACTAAAAGGAGCTGGCAGGATGTATAACTCACAGTCGGGTGCCCAGTTCTGAGATTTCTGCACCCAGGGGGATGAAGCCCTGCCTGAAAAGGAAGTGTTTATCAAAGGATTCAATACCAGCACAAGCTGACTAGGACCTACAGAACAAGAGGAGTCCTTTAAGTTCTGTGAAGTTCTGTGGATCTTTAACCCAAAAAATTGCATTAATTGGGAATTTATGGAGAAGACACAATTCTGTCCCCAAACCACCTTAGATGTTGGCAATTCAGCCCAGAGATGTCTTATGAGTTAAAACGCAGAAGGAAAAGAATACCATTACCTTAATTATATATGAGTACGTGAAATATATGCCAGAATCCTCTGTGTCTTCAATTATGCCTATTTCAGATAACTCTCTCAATAAATAAAGAAGGATTTAACTCCTGTGTGCTCTGGATAATAAATATGATGAAAATCCTTCAAATGAATACAAACAGGAACAAGAGCAGGTGTAATCTTTGGAGCTGTATGGTTTCTGGCATCCCAGCAAAACCTATTTTTTACTACATATTTGCACAGGATAATGTTGGAGGAAAGCTCAGGGGAAGAATACACTTGTCTTGCTCAGGACACAAAGCTCCTAAACTTGGGGATTTTTTTACTCTGTCACAGTGCAGAGTTATAAAGGAGAAAGTTACTTTAAAGGTACAGATATACACACGCATTTATTTCTTAGCTACCCTTAAGCTGCTGAGGGCCACTCAAACCCAAAATGTTGCTGTTATATGGTTTGGGGAAGAATCCTTCAAAAAGTTAATGCAGCTCAGAAACCTGTGCCTGGTTCTGTTGTCTCACATAGTGAGGTGGCTCTGCATTAACAGGGACTGTTTTGGTCTTCACCAGCTACTAAACCTGTCCATTGGGCAACTCAAGAACAGGCAAGGAGGGCAGCAGAAGGCTGTTGGACCCACCCAGAAACTGTTCCCTGGATGCTTTCTCACCCCTGACTGAAGTGATCTGGGGCTACATCTGTTTGTTAATTTAGCTGTACTTTATTGTTGCCCCTGGCTGGTAAATCACATAGTTCACAGTGTCACGGAACTAAAGCTATGACACCTTCCCACTCCAGGTTTTTTAGCAGCTTGTCTCTAAACGTGTGTGAGTATGAACTATGTTTTCACACTTATTTGGATAGCACCTGGCACAGTCAGTCATATTCTAATCTTAATATTAACTTGGAATGGAAAAATATCGAGTTTCACCTGAGAGGCAGAAAGATCCTCCCAGAGGACTGAATCCCTATTGTTCTCACCCTTTTATTCTGCAAAATTCTTTTCTAGGCATTGTACTTTATGTTTTTCTTGAAGCCAGATAAAAACTTTTTTTGCAGTGAGTGATGTAATTTTGACAGATATCTTGTTATGAAGAAATAGTACTATGATTTCAGATCCTATTAAATTGAGAATATATGTCTGGTGTATGTAGGAATAGCCATTTTGGAACTATAACCACAGAAATCTTTCATTTACTTCAATCAAGGTACAGTCAGTCATGGGACTACCACAACACTGGTATTAACATGGTCCTGGTGCTAAGGCTATTAACATGGCCTCAGTTGCTAAGCTTGAGAAATCTAGATAAATTCTTCTGGAAAGAGCTACTTCTGCATGAATCTCCTCTCTATATGTTTTTCTGGCTGGAATACAGGTAAGGTTGCATTGGGTCTGGCTGAGATGGAGCTCATTTCCCACAGCAGCCCTCACCGTGCTGTGCTTTGCATGGGTAGCTGGAAAGGTGCTGATAACACCCCAGTGCTTCGGCCACTGCTGAGCAGCACTGGCACAGCACTGGTGCCACTGAGCATCGGTGCCCTCTCTCTGATGTTTCCCCCTCACCAGTAGGATGGGGGTGGGCAAAATCCTGTGAGGGGACACAGCCAGGACAGGTGGCCCAAACTGACCAAAGGGGTATTCCACACCATCTTACATCAGCTCAGATACAAAAGCTAAGAGAAAGGAGAAGGAAAGGCTGGCATTTGATACTGATTACATTTGTCTTTCAGAGAAACTGCAATGCATGCTGAAGCCCTGTTTCCCGGGAAGGGGCTGGACATTGCTTGCTGAAGGGAAGTAGGGAATAAAATCTTTGGGGTTTTCCCTGTGTTTGTGAGTACACGACCTTCACTTTTGTGTTAGTAAACTGCCTTTATCTTGACCCAGGAGGTTTTTTTTCATCTTATTTTCTCCCCACCCTGTTCTTCTGAGGGAGTGGTAGAGTGGTTTAGTGGGCACCTGGAGTCCAGCCAAGGTCAACCACCACTAAAGACCATCAGCTAAATTTCGTTTTGACCAAAACATAGCAACGGGGTGAGTTTGCAAACCCTGAATATACAAATAGGATCAAGCACACTTTTAGTAGCAGTCAGATAATCACACACACTGAATAAAAATAAAATTCTGTTTGCTTAGAGTTTTTAATTACCATTTATGATCCGTTTTGTACTGTGTGCTCCTGTCTTATGATACTGAAATGTGATTTTAAAGCTCTCCCTGAGTTAATAATTTTTGAGTGCAGTGCATGTGGATTGTATATTTATAAGAAAAGGCTATGATAAAGAGGCCCTGACTGAGTTCAATTACTCAGGGCTTGCATTTATTGAAACAATCTCTTATTGTTCATTAAAGAAATTCATGGACCTCTTTCATCTCTTCAGCAAAAACAACCAAAAAATGTCTGAGCGTTATCTAGAGATATCTCTGGTGGATTTGGTTTTGCTTCATCATGGTAAATTAGGATTGGGGCTTGAACTGATTATTGGAACCAGGGACTCAGGGTCTGAGTTGTTGTTCACACAGGAAGTCCATCCATGTCAGAGACAAACACCTGCTTTAAATTACTGAAAGGAAACTTGAGTTACTGCAGTGTAACTGAGAGGATAATCCAATCAATTAACCAAAAGCTTGTAAAAGAATTCTTTCATCTCGGGCTAAACTTTCGCTCTGATTTACATAGATTTGCATTAATTATGCTTTTACAAAGGTATTTCCATAAATTAAAAGTTCAGTATTTGGTTAGTGATCCCACTGGGTTACTCCAGAAATAAGTAACACTGTAATATTTACAACCCATATCACCATTAGGCTGCAACCACAAATTAAGGAACTCTCATTCCAATGAGTTGAAAACATTTCCTCTGGTTTAGTCTCTTAACATACAAAGAGTGGCTAAGTCAAACTCTGCCTCAACCCACTTTTTAGTAGGACCCAGTGAAATTTTTCAGCTCTTCTTGACTGTAAAACAAATAGTTTGGGGGGTAACATCCATACAGCTAGAGACAGCTTTAACACATGGAAACATTAAAATGCTTTTGGGGAAATATAAAGCCCTCAAAAGTTACAGAGCACATACATTGTGCTCTGCTCAGTAGATCAGATCCATTTCTATTACTTGGACCATGTAGCCTCCCAAAGGCATTTCTGTGATTCTTATTAAACTGAGGACACAGTTTAGATCTGGATGTCTTTTACCATTGCTGTACGATGTACCAGCTCTGATTACAATGCAGCCATGACCTCTTTTTATCCCCTCAGTATCAAAAAAGTATCAGGTCCTCACTTACCAAAGTTAACGTTCTCATAACACTTGGCTGAGCTCACCAAAGAAGACCATAAAGGCAATGGTCAGAAATTTCAGTAGCTAATTGGTGACCGAAGTTCAGTTTTAGGCAAACCTGGATTTCACACTACCTTCTCACGTGTGTGCAGAGGAGGTTTATTTGGTGGTACAACTTCCAGAGGTGAACTAAGAAATGCAGCTTTCCCCATTCAAAGTGCAATTGTTGCTCCTGCAAATTCATCCCTGAGCCTGCACAGCTCTTAAAAGCAACACGAGGACAGTGACTGCAGGGAAGTGGGGGTGATTTTTAGTTAATGCTGCTGCTCTTTTCTGCAGCAGTCTTCTAAAATGGCTGAGAGATAGCAAGCATGCACTCTGCATTTGACTGGCCTGTTTTCCACTCCCCTTTATATTATATGTCTTCTTTCAAGTTTACAGAGGTGCCTACTGGAAACACACACAGAAACTCAGCAACTAAAGAAATCTAGCAATAAAAGAATTACAATGCCAGCTAACAAAAGGTTACTATTTATGGTGTCTTGAATCTCCAGGGGAAAAGAACGCATGGAGAAGCTGAAAGAAGGCAGGTGGGAGGGAGAGATATTCTTGCTGAACAATAAAAATTATTGCTCCTCACTTTTGTGTTTGCATTTCATTTTGAAAAGTAGTATCCTACTATGTTGATTCTGAGCTCGAACAGAAAAGAGCAAATTCCAGAATGGTATTAGGTTTTAGTCAGAAGAATGGTTCAGGGAGTTAAATAACCACAGGGCAGAGGCCACAGAGAAGAGCTGAGATTGTTTGCTGTGCAAATAAAAATAGGTTTAGCCTTCCACTACATCTCTACTTCTTCCAGATAAAAAAAACCACCAAAAACCCCCAAACTTGCACCTCCTGAGTACTTTTACATGTAGCTTTTTCTAAACAACTAAATATTGCTGTTTGCACGATGTGTGAGACTTAAAAATCACAGGTTGGGATCTCTGCCAGCAGAATCGCTCTCGAAATCCAGAAACCTCTGCCAAGTCTCATCAGGTAAGGATCTGACCCTGTGTCTACTCTTGGCTCACAACATTTGCAGGCGGTATAGTTGTAGTGGGTTGATCCTCACTAGCTGCCAGACACACACCCAACTGCTCTCACACTCCCCCTCCCCAACAGGATGGAGAAGGAAATGAGACAGAAAAGCCCATGTGTTGAGATAAAGACAGGGAGATCACTTATCAAATACCATCATGACCAAAACAGACTTGAGGAAGATTAATTTCATTCATTGCCAATTGATATAGAGTTGGATGGTGAGAAACAGAGACAAAATTAAAACAGCACCTTCCCCTTGCTCCTCTCTTTTTCCCAGGCTAAACTTTTTTTATTCATTCCAATATCTCTACCTCTTCCACCTCTCCAAACAGTGCAGGAGGGAGGAGGATGAGGTTTGTGGTCAGTCCATAACATCTCCTCTCTGCTGCTCCTTCCTCCTCACACTTTTCCCTAATCCAGCTTGGAGTCCCTTCATGTGATCCCGTCCTTTAAAAACTGCACAGCCGTGGGTCCTCTCCATGAGCTGCAGTCCTTCAGGATTAGCCTGTTCCAGTGTGGGCTCTCCACAGGCTGTGCCCGGGTGTGTGTTGAGAAAACTGCCTAAATGAGCGTGTCAGTAAGTAGCCCATCATCTCCACCTTCTGTCAGTAACTTCCAAAAAGTGTTCATTCAGTTTCTAACTAGAGTGTGCTGTCAGGTCTAGGCAGAAAGGAAGGAAGGAGCAGTGCTGAAGGATAGGGTTCTCCCTCAAATCTGTCACCTGTTCTTGCTTTGCATCCTTTTTTAGCAATTCTTACACTTGTGTCAATGGAACATTTTGCCTTCACAAGTGTATTACCAAAAGTATATATATAAAGTATATTTATAATCTTACATTTGGATTTATGAAACACTCAGACTGCTCAATGAAAACAGAGGAAGAAGAAGGCTTTATGAACGCTACTCACTACACCACTGAAAATAATCAGAAATCAGCTCTGGGTTTCCCCCAGTGCCTCTGCCTCTGAATTATACCTAATCCTGCCTCCTCAAATGATTCTGACTATAATTCCATTTTACTGTGAATAAACATTTAATTTAACCCTTTGAACTCTCTTTTTTATTCAAAAGACTTTCCTTTCTTCTCACTTTCCTTGTTTGTTTGTCAGAGAGGAGCCTATTTGTCCTATTTGTTCTCTTCTCTCCTTCCCCATCAAGTATTAAAATGTTAAATTTTTTCCTACTGGAAAAAATACTGAAATCCTACAGCAGACCCCTTTTCACTCTCACCTTGTCTGAATTGATTTCTACTCCAAAATTCCTTTATTCTACACCATCTTGTGTCCTAGATTTTATGGGCTGTTGGCAGTTGCCTTCAGTTATATCTTTTAATCTTCCCCTGTCACTCATTTAAACTGCTATTTCTGACTTATCTCGCTCACCTGTCATTCACTTCAATCCCCTGACTTCAATTCATTTCCTTTTTTTTTTCCTTAGTGAGGCAGCTTAGACACTCATCATGTCAGCTCTCGATTTAACAGAAAACCCAAAAAGAAATAGATACACAAAGGAGTAAACTCTGTTCTGCTATGTCTGTACATACTAAATTACTTAAATGGAGAAAAGTTGTTTTAAATGCAAGAAGGACTGAGATCCCAGTCTCAAGTGTGCCTATTGGAGCACTTTGAAAATGGTAAAGGCAGACGAGATCAAAAGGCTGAGTGGAGAAGAATACATAACTGGGTACTTGTACTCTTTTTTTTTCCTCTCAAGAGACAGTGATGTTTTGCAATGCAAACACTGAAAGGAAATGAAATAAAGCTTTTTCAGCAATAGTTTTGAAATTGCATGAAACTTCATAATCTTTCTCTACTTTAAGACTGGGTTTAGAAGAAGACAGCTTTCAAATGGATTAATGTAGACATAAAATCGAATGCAGAAAACTTTTGAAGCTTCCCAAATCTCTCCTCAACACTTTCCTGCTCACAGTTTAATGTAGACTAGTACATCAGACATCACGGCAAGTGCTGAGAAAGCATTACTCCTCAACAAACTCACAGGCCTTAGCACCTAATTCATGAAATCTACTGGTTTAAATGCCATACTAATGAACCATAAGCAAATTAAAAAATGCAAGGGCTATATACTAAGCAAAATAACCCAAAAGCAGGACATAATTTATCAATCTAGGTTTTGCAGTACAAAGTCAGGAAATCATTCTTCTGGTAGCCTTATTTTAATTTAGAGAAGTGCTATTCTGAGTGTTGTGGTTCATCCTTCAAAAAAACATGACATGGACCCAGCTTAGTGAAAATATATAATTTCATAAAATACCGTTTAATCTTTGCTCACTTGTCACCTCAAGGCCATAGTGCTGATATTTGCAGTAGTTATGATGGCAGCTGAGACATACAGACATTTAACAAATGGTCCTTCCCTACTCTGACAGCAGCTCTTTAAGAGCTTTGGACATCTGCAGAACAAAAAGGTGCACAGTGATGATTTTGCTTTCCCAGTCTCTCCTGCCTTTGGATTCCATGCAGAAATTGCATCCTGCAGAGCAAAAGGAAAACACCTTCAATATGTTTATATTAAGCAAAGCAGTAGACCAGCCACCACGGCAGGATACTACATTTTTGACACTAGGCTGTCTGGCAGCCTGTGAAGACACTTTCTCACACACCTTCAGCTCTGCTCCTCCACATTATTTTGTGTTTTTACTTGATGCAGAATGGTCAGTGGCATGAATTACAACCCAGAAATTACAATGCATCCGTTACAAGAGCAGTTTAAAGCATCCTGTATTCAAATCTCAGTAATAGCCAAGGACATATGAGAAAGCCAAACCCTCCAAACCATTTACAAAACAAAACCATACAAAACCTAACACCAGCACGAATTATTTTACATACTGAAGAGGTTCTTAAATGGTTCTTAGGGTTACCGCAACTATGGTCAATTTATTACATTGAAAGCACAGCAATCCAATGGAGATTCAGAATGCTGAATATAGATTACATTCATCTTGCAGCTGATACTCAAAAAAAGTACCAGTATACATTTCATGTCCTAAAACCCACTGTAATAAGGACCCAATATATACTCCACAGGATCTTGTGGATCAGGGTAGCTGTTTGCTGTGGTACTAGTTCTTGGCAGATACGAATTGCTGCAGGCCCATCTAGGACAGTAGGATCAGAGTCCAGCTCTGTGCAGAAAAATTCAGAGCATAGGCAGTTGCCTGTTAGGGTTTTATGTCATCCCTACCCGTGCAAAAAGCATGGCTGTAACATGAGTATTGCACTGAGCAGTGGTTTGAAATTTTCTTCATATATTGATTGTAAAAAGATTCCAAAAAAGTGACAGACAGTCACAGTCTAGATTTAAGTCCACTGCTTTTCTTAGTTTCCTTTTGCAGACCCATTGGAAACCATGCATGGAGGTCTCCCCTCACCCTAAGTCACAGATTAAACACCACCACTGCAAATAAAGCAAAAAGATTGAGGAAAACACTGTTACTAAGGATGGACAAAAATTATGCAGAGACAGACTGACTTAAAATCAGCCTGAAAAAGCAGGAAGACAAAAAAGACTCTGCTTTACTGTGAGCCTTCTTGAAAACAGCTTTGTAGAAGCAACAGAGAGATATCCCATTATTCCCCACCAGCTGTCAGAAAGTTCACCCCTAGCCAGCCAGTGCCTAAACAAGGAGAAGTTATTCAAAATCAAATTTGTTGAAAATGGGGGAAGGTGGGTTATGGCAAGGATTTAAAGGAGACTTTTTGACTCAGATCCACTCTCTCAGAATTTAGGCTTAGGCTTTGGCAAAAGGGAAGGGTATGGTTGGCTTTGCTTTAAGACGTCTACAGAAATAGATAGGTTTTAAGCAAATAACATATTCCCCAGCACTGTGGCAGCCTAAGCTTCCTGCAACACAGGGCCTGAAAATAAAAATTTACATTAAACAAAAAGAAAACCAATCTTAATATCTAAGATGAGCAAAATGGAGGTAAGGAAAACAATCTGTCCACAGCTTGGAGAGTAAAGAACTGTTTGTTATCTTCATTCTTGCTGAGGTAAGATGCTGATTTCAGTCTTACTGAAATCAGTGAAAAGATTTGCAGTCACTTTGAGGGAGCTGTGCATTAAGCTTTCCTTTATTACATCATATAATCTAACGTGTGTTTAGCAATGATTAGTACCTTATTCATTAATTATAAAATTCTCTAGGATATATCCATGTAAGGACAAACAAACGAAAAGTTAATTTCTAGTATCCCTCTGAAAACTACATGGTAACTCCTGGTTCTGCCAGAGAAGGTTTTTCAGGTTTCTTTTGCTGATAAACCAATACAGAATTTAAATATAAACCATTGAACCAAATATTAATTGCTCCAAATGATAAGATTTAAGAGGGTAGGCTACTCCCAAATAACATTAAAAGATTATTAGTGAGTCTGGATAATTTGATTAATAATGACAAAATAATAGTAAATAACAAAAATCGGAAATGTCTTCAGTCCCACCCCCAAAGAGATTAGCTATTACCTGGTTCAAAATGTGTGCAAAGTAATGTGCACAGATTCCCCTGGTCTGCAATCCCAGTACATTTGCTGTCTTTCAAACCTTAGCACCTAAGATCACAACAGGAGAAATCTGTTTCTTGGAAAGAGATGGGGAAGGAGACAAAGGAGATATCCAGGCTCTTGCAGCCAAAGCAGCAGCTGAAATCATTGTGTTTAACGCCGGTGACGTGTACTTTGAAGTGGAAAATTAAAAGCAGAAACAAGTGTTCCAACCCACCACTGTAAGCAGTGCCCTCTGCATGCTCACAAATAGAGCAAATCCTTTTGTGTTTTTCATCCATTTTCAAGTACCCTAACACTAAAGCAGTAACTTGCAGTGATGCCCCTCGCTCAGCTGCTGGGCTTTGCTATGGCTGGGATTGCTTGTGGCCTTCTTCAGTACCAAAGGGGGAAATGAAACAGCAACAGAAAAGTTGCTTCTTTAAGTTATCTCCTTCAAGTATGTATCGAAGGAAATCTCTCCGAGAAGAAAAGGCATTTTCCCCATATTCATTTGAAGTTGGAGTCTGGATAGTTTATGAAAAGAACTCTATGTTGTGGATTACCTCAAAAATGCTAGTACTCATTTTCCCTTCAGTCTAATATTTCTGCAGAAGTAGTTCCATGTATGCATAATTGCATACATTTATATTCTTTTAAAAGCTTTTTAAACACAATTTATTTTATTTGTACTTCTTTTTTTCAGGGGGCAGAAGGAGCAGTAGCAGCCTGCCTTTGTGAATCATGAGTAGAGTGATATCAAAACTGTCCACTGTCCCTCAGAAACGTCTCCTGACATTACATCCTCTAACTTTAAAGGCCTAGCTGGAGAGTCCTGACTCCTCAGTCAGTGAAGGAAGAAAAACATCTGGAAAGCGTCTGAAGAGAGAAGCAAATGTATGTGTAATCTCAGTGGTTCAAATTACTCTCTGGAGTTAACTCTTCCCAGGGCTCTATAGGGAATTTCAGCTTTTAGCCTAAAATGTTCTTACTGTAAATGTCGAGAATACCTTCACAAAATCCCAAACATCAGTTCTCAGCTTCCCTTTCTGCTTATGGAGAAGATCAGATAAGCCAATTGAACTTCTCCCTTTTTTTTTTCTCAAAAAAAAGCATTTATCTTCCTGAATAGCCACCTATGAGTTAATATGTATAATTATTCAGTATGTCATAACCAGAAACTGGTAAGACATATAATCGTTTTTGTAAAAGTAACTTAATAGACAAACATTTGGGATCAATGGTGTGTACTGGTTTGGGGTATTTTGAAAAAAACTGATTCATATAGTCAAGGCCAGAAAACACGATTGCATTTATTTAGTCTACTTTCATGAGCAATAGGAGAACATAGAACAAAACAGAATCTAGAAGAACAGCTACTATTTAGAAAATCATACAGAAAAATTCCTAACATCTGACAAGACCAGAGGACTGGAAGCAACTCTGTAGACAAAAGCCATTTCTATCTTGGTTTGTATGGAAGGTTGTACGTGTAGTACTTAAATAGTAAATTAGCCAAACACGTATTTAGGGATTTTTTAAAACCTGGTTCATTTATATGTTTGAACTTTTAGTATCTACTCTAGACATATATTCATGAAGTTCATAAAACATTTATTAGCAAAACTGAGGAGATGCAGAGCTTTTGCTCCATGCTGTAAAATTAAAATTCCATATTAAATATCATTTTACTATCAAATGGACCATAAAACACCCATTAATTATTTTTACATAGACAATATAAAAAATATAGACTTCTGCCCAGACAATCTCTATTAAATAAGAAACATGCTTATGTCCAACAACTAACTTAAAATTGCAGGACTGGGCCAACTCTGAATTATTTTTAGCACATCAGGCGCAGAAAGCATGACACCACATTCAGAGATTAACAGCTGGACACAATGCCTGAGTTCAGTAAAACACAGATCGCCCTGACTTAACAGCCAAAGTCATCAACCTTTGAAATGGTCTAAGAAAATCTTTCCCAGAACAGCAGACTTCAGGGACCGGTGTGGTTGGGCTAAGCAGAAAGGAGCAGAGAAATACTTAATAATCCATATTAGTGTGCTTTTTGAATACAGCTGTCTCTGCCTGCCGCCCCTTCAGACAGACCTGCTGTTCACAGGGGCTTCAGACCTCACCTCCAGCAAATTCTGAAGTTGCAAGGACAACCTGTGTGTAAAACATCTGTCGGTCGTGTCATGGTCACTCGTCACATCATGCTGTGTCCCCCATATTCACTCATGCTTCTGTGCACACTGCAGTTTCCCACCCGGCCCTGAGGACTGGCTCCCTCCAGCCTTTTTCCTGCAGAGGGAGCAATTGCCCTGAGATTATCCTCGGCTCCCCAGCATCTCTGTTTCTCCTACGGAGGTGGAGGGAGGAGAGGCTTCCTACAACAGTTGCTAAAGGAAAAAAATTACACCAGGTCCCTTCTTGCCTTTGCTTTCTAATTGATCACGCCGGCTGCAATAGGGATGGAAGCCCCAGATTCCTCACATGTTAGGACCACTGGTCTCCTTTCCTCCAATGGCTCTTTCTAGCCATTTTTTCTAAAGGGTAGAGGTCTGTATTTTCAAAAGCAGCTGGTGATATTAGGCTCCTTGACCTTTGTCTAACTTACTTAAAAGGGTTTTTCTCTGAAAGTAATGTATTCCGACACTTGGATTGTAAAGCCAATTATTTAAGTATCTCACCCACGGAGCAGCAATGTAAAACAAAAAAAAAGCATGGAGGCATCCAGACTCTAGTCCTTTTCCAAAAGTCAGTCTGAAAATTTTAATAATGAACATCAACTTCCCTGTGCTACCCACACAGACATGTGCCAGTTATTCATTCCCTCTACCCCATGTAAGAGAGAAAAGTGTCAGAGATAAAAGGAAAAGGGTGAAAATACTGAACAAATCAATCGCTGCATGTGTCCCTTAAATGTCTCACCTGCTAAACCTTCTGAAGATTTCCAGTGGCATTTGCTGATTGTATTTGGTTCCAGATGCTGGGAGACTCCCTGTACTTTGATTTCTTTGTAAGGCAGCTCTCTGCCCTGCTGGTGGCCCTGTTACAAGCAGTTCATGCCAGAAGTGCCTTATGAGGAACTAGAAACCACAAAGCCTCCTAGGAAGTACATGATACATAAAGGCCATGGCAGTAGGGTGCTATCATGTTTTCTTTAAAAATAACTGGTACCATTGACTTTGCTGGTGACAGGATTCCATAGCATGTACACAAAGACCAGGTGTAAGTGCTGCTCAGGTCTCAATTTCATTCCTCGTGAGTAAGAGAGACAGTAGAAATTTTTTAAATCCCAAAACAAGCATTGATACTTTTGTACTCTCTCACATTCCCACAAGAAAGCCTTGTATCTTCTTGTGGGAGTTTTTAATGCTTGTCATTAAAAGCTCATTCTCCTCATTCTCACTCGACAGTTTGCTATAGCATAACTTTTTAATCTTAGCTGAAATGGCTAAGGCAGCTATGTTATATAGACCATCTCCAGGATAACAAAGCAGGATGCAAATGGTTGTAAGAAAAATGAGAGGGAAATAAGTGACCTAATGCCAGAGGAAGGGTATACCCAGGAACAGCAGGGGCATATGGCACAGAGGAATGGTAATTAACCAGATTTGAATCCACTGAAACCATGAAAATAGTGTTTCAGTGCAAACTATTTTATTGCAGAACAGATCCATCTAACATCTCTTAAATTTGGCTCCTACCGGCAGAGCCTCTGAGTGCTCACATGGGAATCTCGCTGGCTCTCAGCGGATCTTCATATTACTTCATTTCTACAAACATCTGAGTGCTACACAATCATTGTTTAAAGTGTTGGCTTTGCAATATGAAGCTCCAGACAGTTTGAGACCTGCTAATTCGAGAACTTCTTTCATAGTCATAAAAAAGCTAACATGACTATGGACTAAATTCATTAAGCCCATGGCTTAGGGTGCTGGGATTTGAATGTAGGAGTCAGCTCCAGATTCAGACATTCCAATGTAGATACCTGCATGCACCAAACATCTGTTTGAAGAAGAGAGGGTCTCAAATTCTGAATTGTCTCTTTTCAGTCCAAAGTGAACTAAACCTCTGTGTGTGCAAGATCCTTTCCTGAATGTATTTGCATTGATTGCTAGTGTTTATGACAGTTACCTACTTGTTACTTTAGTGAGGAAGATAAAAAGAAGTATTTACAGGCAGGGCATTAAAAAAAGCCCCATATATATTTTCCTTTTTTTTTTTCTGCTTTCAGACCCTGCTGATATAGGGTAGGTTGTGTGTCCACTTTGTTAACATACATTTTATGTACATATATGGGTACTTTTAACACAGGTTAATGTCACCTCAAAATTTGGAACACTCTCTTGAACACCTACCTAAATAAGTATTCACAGCCATGATTAAACAAAGTTGCTATCCTCTTTGCTTGACATCAGCTGTGCTGTGACACTAGCCAGCTATAGTCACTGATACTTTCCAGACACACCTTCACAGATTATTTGAAAGGATTTTGCTTTTCACATTAACTCATCTGGCTTCAAGACTGTTTAAGGTGAAGAAGGCAGAAACAATGCTTGCAGCTTTAAACAAGAACTGGGATGAAAGGCAGGGGAAAACAAAGGAAAAAACCCCAAACAAATGCGCAGCAAAGCATAAACCATGTGACAAGACTTTACAATACACTGCAAAGCTATTTCCATGTCTGTTCAAAAATGACTGCTTCCATAAGCAGCAGAAGGGTCCCACTGCTGGCTGCCCATGGGTTTGTGGCTTCTGCCCCCAAGACCTCTCCAGTGTCACACTTCTACCTCCCCACAAGCCCTGCAATATCTCCATAAAGGGCCCGAGGTGGTTGAGAGCCATGCAGTTATCACATGTCAGTCAAGGCATGTGGCAGCTGAGCCTGGATCCATCTCAGTTTATCAAAAGCTTTCAGTTCAGGCACTGATTTGGGCCCTTTCCATCCACTTCGCATTTTCATAGAATCCCCAGGAATGTAGCTGTTTTGAGATTTCCACATCTCTGCCAGGTTAAGCCAGGATGTTAGCCAACAAAAGCCTGACAGACAGAAACAATGCAATCACAGAAACCTGTTACTCACAGGAAAGCATTAAAAAAAAGATTTTAAAGGTATTTCCCAAGTCATTGTGAAACAGGTCCTATTTCACTGATCCTGGAGGATATGTGAACTAAAAATAGAATACTTCCCCCAGTAAAAATATTTAGTTTGTACAAATTCTGAAGCAAAAATTATGTTCCATGGTGCACTGATGTCACAGAGGAAGCGCAAGAGCCATGTCAAAATAAATGGCCTCAACATAAATGCTGTTTGCTGGATGTTGTCTGCTAGGCATTGCCCAGAAAAGGTACATCCTCATAGTTCATCCAGGATTTTCTGGATTTTTCCATGGGAAAAGGCAAGAACTATAGATCTACCATACCATCCATGGACTCATGAAGAAAAATACATACAAATCAGAAAGCAAACAGTAAAAGACACAAAGAAGGAGAAATAGAGAAAAAGAATTACTTTTCTCTTGTAGGCTGGCAGGTAAAATTTAAAATAGAGTCAAAGTCACTTAGGAGACGTTAGTGTCAATATCCAGTATCACTATACTGCCTTGCTATGTATTAGCAAAAAAGAGAAAAGGCAGTTTCCCTGGATACAACAGGAGTCAGTCAGCAATAAGCAGCAGCCTGGCTCATCAGACAACAACTCTCAATTATGGGAAAGTTTGTTTTCTCAGCAGTTGTTCCTTTCTAAAGGAGAATAGTGCAATGACCTCTAAAAAAATTGCAAGACCCAGCAACTACTATGAATATTCAGTGGCTCTGTGACCACAGCGCTTGTGTTGGATAAAGAAAATTTGGGGATGGGTAGCACTCTGTGGGTTCCCTCATACCACACCTCTGAGATAAACTCTTCTCGCATTTGTCTCTCTGCGTTTTTGACCATCAATGTAGACCCAAAATGCTGCTGTCTGAAGTTTCATTGAAAACCCTTTGGAAATTCACTTTAAAAAATTAGTACTTTTCTGTTGGTTTGGGGTTTTTTCTTTTCTTTTTCAGACTAAAAAAAACATGTGGCATTTCTCTACTTACAGATTCAACCCTCTTTTTTCACCCAGACGAATTCTCTCTAGGTTTTTGTCAAGACTACATCCCTGGGCCTGAGTCTGACATTAAGCTGTCTCTTGTGCTTTCACACACACATGCACACCTCTCCTCAGTAATGCCAAAAAGGACCTTTGCATGTCACGGTCCTTAACACCTAGAGAGAAGTGGTGGCAGCAAGGAGACACTGACCAAATGGCATGGAAATGGAGGAAGGTGCAGGAGAAGGTAGATGCTTTTCACCATGTGAGTTAGAGGTCTCTGAACAAATGCCATGAGCAGCACAATTCTTTAGACAGAATTGCACACATTTTCAGCACATGCAGCAATTATGACCCTTCTAAAACTATTTTGATTTGTTTTTTTTCTTTCCCTTTCTTTTTGCCTTAGGCAGGAAAAGAGGGAAATTCTTTTCACAGTTTTTGAGCACCATAAATGAAAGTTTCACCACCTCTTTAATTGCACTCCTTTTATGAACATGTCATGCAGTGATTTGCTTGCGTCAGGTTTGAGGTAAAGCTAAAACAAGACTATTCCAAAACAAAATAAGCAACAAAGAATTTTTGCAATTACAAACATGTTTTCCCCTATCTTTCCCACAGACAATATGTTTTCTATTGTGGCTATCCGGTGATGTATTTTGACACCTAAATTTTTTTTTGTTGGGATGATCATTACTTCATTATTTGCAAGATCTACAAAGAACTATATGGCAATGAGCTTTAAATAAAACCTTTAAATAGAGAAGAAAAACAAATGAATTATCAGACTCTGGGATCACTCTGCACAACAAACCACAAAACCGTATCAAGAGAGTCATCAGCCAAGATGTGGTGAGCTTTACTTACTAACAAGATAATGGCTTTGTGAACAGAGAATTTACTTCAAGAGTAAGCAGTCAACTGTTTGGGAGCATATCAGTCGTGAGAGGATATGCTTCTTCAAGTTCTTGCTGTAACCCACCTTTACATGAAGTGAACCAGGCAGCACGAAGTGGATATGACAGAGGTTAGCTGAACTAAACAACTGTGAGCTTACAGAGCTTTTCTTTGTCACAGTTAACCGTCTTTTTCAAGGGGATGTTGGCAGTGCTATTGTACCCAGGAAAGTCCGGATTTGCACAGCAAAGATACATGTGGGCCTGTACTGCAGGCAGAGAAACGCTGTGAAAATGCAATTGTGTTCAGTGGATAGATTAGTCAAAAAAAAGGCAGAGAGCAGGGAACAAACTAGCAGCTTTTTATTTCTTCTTCTTTTTTTGGTAATGAAGAAATTACAGTTTTCTCCATTCTGATCCCTCTGAGAGGTTTCCTCCTCCACCCATGAAAACTCTGTGACTCAAATTTTCTAAGTCTCCATTCAGCACAACACACCTGAATCTGTTCACAACAGCTGCAACCCACTGATATCCAGTTGCTGGAGTGTCTTCAGCAACAGACTTTCCAAACAGCTGTCAGATTTCTGCCAGCAGAGAGGCTGGCCTGGAGATTTAGGCTAGACACATTTTATAGTATTCTTTCTTTACTTACTAAATATTTCACTGGAGTCATGCATTTTTCCTCCAGAAAGACTGTCATGTGGATATAACCTCTAGTACTCCATGGAGAATAATATTGAGCCTTTTAAGCATTGAGTATTTTGAGAAAGGCACTTCAGATAGCTCACAGAATCATAGAATAGGTATGATTGCAAAGGAGCAGTGAAGGTCCAACCAGCCTAGCCCAACCTTCCTGCTCAAGGAGGGACCAATAGACCACCTTACTTAGGATTGCATCTAGATTGCTTCTGAATATTTCCAGAGAAAGAGACTCCACAACCTCTCTGGACCATCTGTTCCATTGCTCAGTCACCCTCATAGCAAAGAAGTTTTTGACATGGGTGAACTATTCCCATTTACAGGAGGAGTCCCTACCTAAGCATGATTGTTATCTTTTCCTAAGTACAGCTGCAGGATAAAAGAAAGCCTGGTAACATCTGAGGGCACAAATCCATCTGTTATCTGCATGGTGGTTACACACTGTAAAGAAATCATCTGTTCTTTCCACAGGTGCAACTCCTCCACAAGACTTAGTGAGATGCTTTGTGATAAACTTGGGTGGCACAGATGTTTACTTCGCCTGAAAGTCAAACAGAAAAATAAAAAAAAGTGCATCCTGTTGCCCAGTAGAGTTGTTTTTACTACAGCTGTCAGGAAGAAGAGGGACGAGTGGGTCAGCTGCTTCAAAAGAAATACAAGGAATCTCAGTGAACATCACATGCATCATCAAATAATAGGCAAGTTAAAAATTGAAATGCAGGGATTCATACATAAGATTGCAAAATTTGACAAAAAGCTCATGGATGGATTAATATGCTACTCATAAGATAGCAGAAAACACAGAAGCATTTGGGCTGATTTCCTGTCTCACCTCAAACTGTTAAAGAAAAAGATGCTCTTGGAAAATCATCAAGTGTGTCCTTCCAAAATCTCTCTGTGTTGAAATTAATGAAAGACCAGATCCCTTCTGACAAATACACACCAATCAGCTTTTATAGTAGATCCTTTAATTGCATATGAAGCAAACAAAAAGTAGGCTCATTTTAAGCAGAAGCTCTGCCCTTTAATGAGGGACAACAGGGCACAGGAAACTTTTTTTGTTTTTAATGCTGAACTCCCCGTTTCTCTCTTCGTGATGTGCATGCAACAATTCTGCAAGTGTAAATTTTTTAGGAAGGAGCATTTAAACTGTTTCCATGAGAAAATACTTGAAGAATGAATCTCACAGACCAACTAAAAAAAAGTCTTCATTATTTTAACTGCCCAATTTAATAAGCAAATTATAAAATATAAGAACAGGTATTTTATTTTTAATATATGTTCACTATCAATTATCTCTAATAGAGCAAATAATTGAACTTGAATTATTGGGATAAGTCCCCAAAGTTGAGAAACAGTCACTGCCTTCCACTTTTAGATATGTCAGGAAGCGAGCTGATGATTTGACCCAGGCATTTCACTAATACAGCACAGGAAAAATATAAGAGAGTATATTTATGCACATATCTAGACTTTACTGGCTTATAGCTCAATGTAATTTGCCACTTGAGTACATTTGGGAAAGAAAACAATAAATCTGATGTACAAGAGATAGAAGTGACCATTAGAAAGCAGGAAGAGGGAATATAGGCTTCATAAAGCATTGTCCTTTAGTAAAACTCTAAATACTGCACCTTACCATCACATCTGAAAAGTTAATTCATATTGGCTTTCTGTGCTATGAACTGAAAGACGCGTAGAACGGTAATAAGAGGCTACACACGGATGTCACAGAATTTCCTTTTCAGACTATTTTGGTGTAAGGTACTAATGACCTGGAAAAGAAAGTAGTTTAAATCTGAGCGCAATTATATATATTTTGGAGGGGTATTCTGGTGGCCTCAAGTAATGAAGGGCAATTATGACTGGCTGGTCATAGAAAACTCAAGTCAACTGCATTACAGGGAGGGCAGCAAACTGCCACAGGGAGGGGCACCTGTGACAAAGCTGACTACAAGAAGTAGGTCTCAACTAGATAGAAAAAGTGAAACAAAGTGAAAAATAGCTACTGCGTAGGTATCTGTGGTGGTTTAGGCCTGAGTTGATAGACAGTTGTTTGGACCAATGGCACTTCTCGAAATGTACATATTTAAACCGTGTGGAGGGGCGGGAATTCTCTCTTGCTTCCGGCCCTTGGACAGGTACCGGGGCTGCCTGCTTGCCCTGCCTGGGCCTGGCCGGGTCTGGGCTGGGCTGGGCCTGGCGGGACCGGGCCATGGCCCGCGGCTCCGTGCGGGCTGGGATGGCTCCCTCGCCCCCCTTCTCCGGTGCGGCCGATGGACTGAGACTTTACACCGAGACTGCACCGAGACCGGCCCTGCCCGGCAAAGAGCGTGTGACCAACCAGGTAAGTTCCAGCTGCAGGCCCGGGTGAGAGTGACTCCTTCAACGCCGTAAGGTCCCCAGAAGAGATGAAACCTGCAAACATCAATCCTCTCCCAGATCAGAGGAAAGGGAAAGGCAAAGGTACATGAATAGACACCATGACAGTGACACCAAAAGTCAGTAAAAAAGAAAGAGCTGAAGTCCAGAGAGAGGAGATAGAAGAGATGCTTTAAAGCTGAAACTCTTCTGTAAAGTTATGGTGATGGACTATGATATATCAGAGAACTCCTTGTAATTTCGTGATAAGCATGGGGGGGTAGAGCGTTCAAATTAGCCACGAGCAAAGATGCTTGTGCTAAAATAAGTAAATATTGAAGTAGCTGTAATCCACTGAGAAGCTTGAACAGAGAGAGATATTGATAAAGACTCTTGCTCCCAGAGAAGAAAACCTCTATTCCTAGAGATGAAGATGATTCCAGAAGTAAATGAAGAGAACCTTTGCTGTTGAATAGCTCATCCTTAAAACAGAACCCCATTCGCTAAGATGGAACCCTTGAAAACAGCTGTGGGGAAAGCTGTAAGTCGAGAGAAAGGACTTTGACATGGCAAGTAGAGCACCATTTCCCAGGCAGCTATCTTGCTGTGATACTATAACCACAAGAAAACCCGTTTCTTGGGGAGAAGCCCATAACATGAACAAAAGAGACTTCTTTCCCTAAGTGAACTGAAGGAGTATTATAGAGGTGGTAACTGACTGATACAATCCCAAGTTTGTATCTTTATGTTGTATGTGGAGGAGGGAGGAGGATGGGGGGAAGAAAAGTGTTCCAAAGGTTTATTCTAACCCTTATTATTCCTTTTTCTTTTAGTTCTGTAAATAAATTTCCTTATATTCCTAATGTTTAGAGCCTGCTTTACAATTCCTCCTAATTCTTATCTCACAGAAAATAAGAAATGCGAACAAAACCACTACACTTAATTGGTGTTTCTGCCTGGTTTCAAACTGAACCCGCTACAGTATCTTAACACCCAAATTCAGCCAGCACCTGAATTTATGTAACATGGCATAGAAATTGATCAGAAAAGATCAAGAGAATTGCTGCAGTCTTTAACCCAGCTAGGGACAGGAATTTGCCTTGTAAAGTTGACTTTTTCTTCTAGTGGATCCCACACATGGGCAAAACCCCAGGCATTTTGCCTGGGAAGGGCTCTGTCCCAGTTCCAAGAGAGGCAATCCAGTCAATCCTGTGGGTGATCAAAGCAGATAAACCTCAGACCTGCAAAATACACAAATGCCTTTAGAAGGACCAGCAGCCCCTACCCACGCCAGTAGATGTAGCCAAACTACTGTGCCTCAGAAACCACCAAGAAAAGGAGGAAGTTAATTCTGGTCCTACTAAACAGCTACTTCCCACTTCCTCACCCCTCAGAAAAAACAATCATACTAAGACATGCACAGAGCATTTTGAATTATTAACAAAAAATTATGTGACAGTTGGACAGCCTCACATGGCATCTATGTGTATTATAGCAACCACATAAGATCTACAACTTGCATTTTGAATATACTTTAGAAGACTTAGTTTGCTCCCCTTCCCTTTATTAGTATTCTAAGTGTATGCAAGGAAAATACAATTGATGATTGCGTGAATTCAGTCTAAAAGGAAAACAAAACTCCAATTAGACTGGTAGCAAATAAAAGAGAATTTGGTATGTTTGCTTAATTGAATATTATACTGAGCCGTTCATTAACTCCACTAACATTTATCAGCATAAAATGATGAATAAGTATTGCAATTCTAAAGAAAAACCTTTAAGCTCATTCACAAAATATATTTAAATGGCATTTATGGAAAAGAACATGACCTTTCATTGAATGGTCTTAATGAATTTAAGCTGAGCAGGGGAGACTCGTGCTGGCTGACAAGATTTTTGAGGATGGAAAAGAGGTGAAGAAGAGGTGATGCTATGTCAAAAAAATTATATCAGTTTGTGTTATTGGATGCAGTCTTGTAAAATTATTTTAATATTAACTATTTCCATAAGTGGCCAGTACACTCTGTGAGCCACTCTGGGCTGGGATTTCTTAACCACGAGTTCTGACTTTTGGATCAGACCAGAGCACACAGTGACAAGACTAAGTTTGGAAGCACTCATGCAAGAAAAAGCCGAGTATCAAAGCCACTTCCTAACGTAAGTAGAAAGGCTAAATCAATTGAAATTCTAAAACATAACAACAGCTGAAGCTAACTAAGAGGAGAACGAAGATTTCACCTTTTTAGTACTGCCTCTCTGTGTTTATTCTCCCCTTCCTCCTTTAAATTAAAAAATATTAAAACTTAATTAAAATGCATTTCTAATTCTTTAATCATTCTATCTGTCTGCAAAGCTTGAGGCATTGCCTCAAATGCCATAAGGAAAGCAAAGCCAAACAGAGAGCTTAAATGTGAAACTTGGGAGAAAATCTACTCTTACTGAATCCAGGCCAGTCATGGTGATGGGGATCCCAGCAGCAGCCACAAGCTGCCCTTGGGGTTCTGCTTAGGGTTCAGAGAGCTGCAGAGCCTACAGCTGCTGGGACACTGGGGCTGGAACAGGCATGCCAAGGCCATTCTGGCAGGGCCACAATATGGCTGCTCCTACATCTTTCAAATTTTGACCACCCATGGCTATGGGCATCTCAGCCCCAGCGACAAGATTCCATTCGGCTTCCAGTTAGGCTGGAGAGGGCAAGACAGCCTAGAGCTCCAGGCACACTGCGGCTGGAAAATGCATGCCAAGAGCATCATGGCAAGGCCACAATATTTCTGCCCCAACAGCTTTCACATCAGGGCCATGCATGGGGATGGGCACCTCAGCTGCAGTGCCAAGGTTATTCAAAGCTTAGTGAGAAAAACCTGGAAACTGGAAAACCGAAAAAATTCTAAAATGAAGTGAAACCAGTGAAAAGATTCAGCTCAATTCAATGCACTTCCTTTCCCTTCCATTCCATTTCACTGGGTTCACTTCATTCCAGAATTTCTTGAGTTTTCCAATTTCATTTAATGTCATTATGTTTCCTTTCCCGTCTTTACCTTTCTAGTCACTCCTTGATTTCTCAAGTTATATGAAAAAGAAACTGTTTACACGGAAAGCCCCCAACAATAAACTATACCAGATGTCTCTCTCTGCTATTTTTTCCCTGTTTGAAGGAACCTCTTCTCCCTTGAAGAGAGTGCCTTTCCCCTGCCTGAAGCAATGAGGTGAGGTGGTATCAAATAACATCCAGGTCATAGCCATGCCCTCTCCCAGCTATTGCAAAAAGTTAGCCCTGTCCTGGCAAGAACCAGGACAATTTATCTGTCAGAAAGCACAAAAGAATTATTTTGTGTTGTATCATTATGTCTTAAGTTATTTTCCGTAATAACCAAAGACACAGCTCAAGGTATGATAAGGAAAATATTTTTTAAGGACTGCAACCAGTGACGTTGAAAGCCGCCTTTCTCTATTATGGGTCCAGCCCCTTCCTGCTGTGATCTGTGCTCATTCAAATTCCTGCAGTCAGCATATACTGTCACACCACAGTCTCACATAAACCAACACACTAATCACAGTACCACCTAAAAACAGGAAGTAACTCTTCATACAGTTTCCCATATTTCTGCCCTTCTTGGGGATGGGATACAAGGGATGAATAGCTCTCCTGCTAAGCAGTTCACAGAATCATGGAATCGTTTGCATTGGAAGGGACTTTAAAAGATTCTCTAGCTCCAACCCCCCTGCCATGGGCAGGGGTGCCGCCCACTGGATCAAGCTGCTCAGGCTACTCAGCCAATCTGNTGGGCAGGGGTGCCACCCACTAGATCAGGCTGCTCAGGCTACTCATCCAGTCTGGCCTTGAACACTTCCAAGGATGGGGCATTCACAGCTTCTCTGGGCAACCTGTTCCAGTGCATCACTGCCCTCACAGTAAAGAATGTCTCCTATCTAAAACGATCTGCTTGCAGTTTAAACAGGTGTCTGTTTGTACTCCCTTTAAATTACCCTAAACACTCCCTGGAAGTCTCTGACAGCAGAGGCGGATTTTGCTGAAAGTAAACAACTTCCATGGCATGGTGGAAGACAGATACACAGTCAGTGGAAATCAGGAAACTCCCAAAAATTCTTTGCATTTAAAGCTAGTGATTTACTAAACCTACAACTTGACTTAATTATAAGGTCAATAGGGAAGAGTTCCCCTCAGCACAATGAACACAAGAAAAGGGACCCGACCCCTGTCTGAATCTGTAAAGTGTTACTGAAGCGGGGCTGAAGGAAAGAAATAAGTATCAAGTCATTTGTGGGCTAGCTGCCAAAGAGACATCACTTCTTCTGCCAGCAACATGACTGGCAGTAAATAATCACTGAGCCAGCCCGACAGTGCAGTAGGGAAGTGAGGAGACTGCCACATTTCACTCTCCAGCATGGCTGCAACAAGCCCAAGGCTTGCTGCTTGGCAAGTGAAACATTGCTATTAATTACTGACATTACAGGGAGAGGCTGATAGAGGCTGAACATCGGTTTTCTTCCCATTTCATCAGGAAAACAAAAATCTGACTTCAGTGCTGGAGCATGAGCGTGGAGAAGATAAAACCAATAGCCATGATATAGTGTGTGTCCAACCCTCTTGGCCAGAACCACCAGTGAAGAAAATGCCCAGGAGAGTGCTGTTCTGGTCAGAAGGTAACGAGGTAAACACATCAAATTCTGTCCAACGACACCCACAGGGCAAATCCCATACTGGCAGAATGAAGAAAGTTCATACTCCAGTGCCACAGGAACTGAGACAGCAGAACTTGTCCAGCATTTATTTGTACTGGCTGTTATTTGCCCAGTGTTGTTTTGAAAAGGTGGCAGATGAAGGCCACTTTCTACCCATTCTAAGTGTTGAAACATGTCTCAGAGGTTCAGGACTTAGTACATGGGCAGAGAAAAGAAAAAAAACACTAGTCCTTTTAATCTGACCCAAAGCAGTAGAGAGGGATTTGTCTGGAAAGAAGTTTGAACCCCTAAACCTTTCAGGACTGATGGAGGTGATGTATTGCAGTGCAACTTCCCCATCCCCACCTGTGTGGAAGTGAGTATCTTCCACACAGACAAACTGAGTTTTTGAAGACAAAAAAGTTCAGATCTTGGTTGTACTTAGATCTAAAAGTAAACAAACATATATCATCCTTATAAGCATTCTCCTCACAGGGTGGTAGGTTGAACACTGAAGCTCATGGGTGCTACAAATACATGTGGAAAATTCAAACTTAAGTCCTCATGTGGAAAATAATTAATCAGTAGAGCTGCACAGATCCATTTTACAAACATCCAACTAGAAAAATTAGAAAATACTACTCACAGACTCTTTTTAAAGGTAGTGTGGGATCACAAACCCATCACTCAAGAGTCCAGGACCAGCTGACTGCTTGAGATTCATTTTATAATTTAAGAATGAATTCACCTCAGCATATCTTTTGGTGAAGCAATCACCTATCACAGGTTATATTCTGTGTTGGAAGGGACCCACAAGGATCTTCAAGTCCAACTCCTCCTAAGTGAACAGCCCATACAGGGACTGAACCCATAACCTTGACATTAGTAGCACTAGGCTCTAACCAACTGAGCTAATCTCAGGGTCAGTAAAAAACTCTCCACACTCTATTAGCTGAAGAAACAGAAGTTAATTTTTTTTTTAACTATTTCTTTTGGTCTCGTTTTTTCTTGCTTTAAGGAAAAAAAAAGTCACGACATTTACATAAACTACCATTTAATCAGACAGTTTGAAATCAGAGGCTCCAAGAACGTCACAAAGGAAATTTCTAGTCCAACAAAATACAAGAGCACTCAACATCTTCACAGAATTACAGTACATTGTTTTCATCACTCTCTTGAATCTCCAGCTTCTCTCTTGAGCTTCCAAAAAAACCCCTGGTGATACCTGTACAAGACCTCTTCAGCATCCATACAAAAACTTATAGACCAGAACGCCAAGTTGTAATTTCACCTGCACCATGCACACATCCCCAGCTGAGGCAAACCAGTGCAGTTCTGCTAACCTTTATAACACTCTCCAGCAGCACAGCCTTATCACTTCACAGCCTCATTAATGGGCCTTGCTTATCTCAGTCATAATCCTGCTCTTTATGCACAGCAGGGAAGTAAATCCCCAGCAGTGCAGGCTCTCCTTTCACACAAGCCACTGGAGTTTACCGAACAGCAGAACACACCCATGGGCTGCACGGGGAAGCCTTTTTCCCATGCTAGAGAACAGCAGTGCTGTTGCAAAGAGCCCGTTCCATCATGGGAGGTAGGAGCAGGCAGCCAACTCCCAGGCTCATGTTCATTGAGTGCTCTGCATAAAACCAACGAGGCTCTGTGGGAATCAGAGTTGCAGTCGATCTGCATGCAAGAGAAGAGGATTATAAACACACCTGATTTGCTGCCTCAGCATCAAGCCTGATCAGAAGATAAATATACTTGCTGAACAGTGTAACCATTGTTGTTATCATGGAAAAAAACCTAGTGAAGCAGGACTGATGAGAGAAAAAAATTAATACTTTGATTATGAAAACCAGTGAGTGTAAATATCTGCTTCTTGGGGGACTGACCAAGGAGTATTTTTGCCCTTGTCTATTGTGATGTCCCACCCTTATGAGGAAAGGAGCAGCCAAGATTCCTAGATGCTCGTGGTCTAAAGGAATGACAAAAGTCAGAGGGTCTGCAAAAACTCAAAGTTTTATTAGTAAATTACACACTTGGCATGGAAATTGGTATGTTAGTCCCTGACCTACTATATAAGCACATGGCTGTGGATTTTGGACAAAGGGGTAAGATAAGGAAGAGAGAGGAAAGAAAGAAAGAGAAGAGGAAGAGAGATAACCAGTCTTGGTTTCAGTGTCAGTCCAGCTGATGGGATGTCCAGGGTCCTGGGGATGCTGCCTGGGCTTGGTGGGGGTACCTTTTTATAGATAGATTTCCCTCCCCTGAAGATAGATTTCTCACTTTCTATGCAAGTTACTTATTTTGCATAGCCCATTCCTCTGGACCCTTCTGGAAATGGGCCGAAGAGCTTCACAGTTCTTTAGTGATCTTGATCCCTTCCTACAGTCCATGCCCACTTCTCATTTCTGCACTTGCAATGCACTGTGTTGTGCTTATTTTCAGGAACTAGAACAAGGATGTTTATCCTGAAAAGTGGTGCCCTACCTCTGCATGGCCCCCTTCTCCAGCCACATTTCGTTCTCTCACAGCAGATTATTACTAACAATCCTTGGCTGGCTCCACAGTCATCAGCTATCACTGTTCGAGTGATATTACACATACACATTAGCCCCATATCTTCTGGGATTCTACATCTCTTGATACTTCTATGGACATATTTCAGAGATCATAGCCCTGATAAACTGAAGGAAATAAT
Organism: Gymnorhina tibicen; assembly: GCA_013399875.1. Taxonomy (NCBI): domain Eukaryota; kingdom Metazoa; phylum Chordata; class Aves; order Passeriformes; family Artamidae; genus Gymnorhina; species Gymnorhina tibicen. The sequence goes on along the minus strand of VXAZ01003791.1, from coordinate 1,274,329 downwards.
CCAAATGGTCTGTAGCGCTGGGTGAAGGGATGCTTCAGTTTTACAAGCTTAACAAAGTCAGCACCTTCAGCTGGCATTTTATATGCAATCCAGATTTATGAACAACTCATGATCTGGCAAAGACATGAGGATTAAAAGATTATATAAACAGCTTTCCTGAATAGGCAGCTTTCTTGGCTTCAAGTCAAAGATGTTTGACAGAGAAATAGGATTTAAGAGAACATTCGGTGTATATGATACTAGAAATATGCTATGTGGTAACACTGTGTAGCTTCAAAGTGCTATAGTGAGTAACCAGAGAGGGCATTAGAGTAATAACAGATAGTGCAGCCTGTATATCCCTTCCTGCTTACCATCTGCTCATATTTGCAGTACCAAACTGGCATTTATCAGCCCACTTTCTGTTTTCCATTTAGCACAACATCACTAGGAGAAGCAGATGAACTGGAAAGGGTTAGGTGATGGTGAAACCAGGGTGGGTGGTGTAACACAGGTCTGAACAACCTAAATATCCTTGTATATTGACAGGAGCAACCTTCAGTTCAGAATTACCTCTCCTTTATTGGTGTGTTGACACAGTACTGAGGGAGAGGGAACACAAAACACTGTGTTTAGCAGATGCTACACGACATGAACTATCACAGGGAACAGAACACTCCAAAGAATACTGAGTCCACCAGTAAAAAGCCAAAAACATCCAATTATTTCAATAGCAAAGAGCAAAGAAGTGATTTGTCACTTTTTTGTTTACTTGCTGAGATCCAAAAGTACTTATATGCATTGAAATTGTTGACAGAAATACATGCACACTTGTAATATGCATTTTGCACAGAGTATTGTGAACAGCAGAGCTTGTGACTGCCATTCTGCAGCGTGCTGTGCTCGATGGCTGTGGTTTATTCACAGACAGGAGCTGTGCCTGGTTGAAGGCTGCTTGTTTACCAACTTCCTCCATTGCAGTGGGGCTTTTCCTAAACTGTCTTGGGATTTTCCTCTGATGTATGCAGGCAGGAGTACACTGGTACAACCCCAGCTTTAATAGCAAGGTGCAGCACATATACATCTCATAAATATGACAGTTACCTTGGCAGGAACTAATTTTACTTGAAGTATGACATGAAAGTAAAACTAGAGTTTCTCTGCAAGAATCTTGTTTACATGGGCATCAAAAGACAGCAGTTGTTGTCTTTGCAGAGCTAGAGTTTGATCAAAGGCCACAAGCTGGACCCCTCACATCAATGTCTGCCAAACATAGCAGGAAATAATTGTATTTTTTGCGGCTGACACTTCATGCTGAGAAATAAAAATGGAATGTCATCTTGTCCCCTTGTCTGTCGAGACACATCAGCATGGAAATCTCTTACAGGTGCTTCCCCAAGACAGCAGAACCACACAGGAATTTGAGCATGGCCATTCCCACAAAGGCAAATCAAAACCTTAGTAATTATGCCAGAAAATTTATGCAGCAAAATTCCCTTATGGTCATGAGCTCTTATTTGAATATTTGCCGTATGCAAGTGCATCCTTATACAGCCCCAGATTTTTTAAATGCTCTTCAGGATTGTTTCTCCTGTGTTCTAAATCTTGTCCTGGGAGAGTTTTGTGTTGCAGTTCACTGAGAGAAGGTCTTTCAATCCACAGTGTCCACCTATGGAGGTAATCTTGCATTTTGTGTTTAATGTGAGCAATAAGGCTTTATGTACAGGTATAAGAAACAAAACAAACAAAAACCCCAACAACAACCAAAAAAAGGACTATCAGAATCATATGTACAATCTAAGAAAGAACAAAGAGAATTGATTTAGATTCTTAGAGCTAGATTAACTTAAATGAACAAAAATACAATCATAAGCTAGAAAGCTCATTAAAATAAGTAAAAATAAAATTAACATTTTTAAGAGCACTAGTTTACCACTGGAACAATTTATGTTGACATGTGGTAGATTTTTCATCATTTGCATTCTTCAGATCTACACAGAGCTTCTCTCCAGCAAAGAACACCACTGCTCACTCAGTTGTGTTCAATATGGGAATTGTTGGATGAGAGACTCTGATCTTTGCAGTGATATAGGCAGACCAAATATTGCAGTAGCCTGGTCTGACCCTGAAATCTGTGAATTTCCAGCACGGAAGGGCCATATGCAATTGAAGCAGCAATAAATGGCACATCTGGTTGACTGCCTGAGGACAAGAGCAAATTCCAGTTCAGGGAATCAGAAACACTTGCTCTGGCACAGGTACTTGCAGAAGGCCATTTAGGATGGCACACTGTGCCAGCCACGAGCCTGCTCTCACAGGATTGTGTTCATGAACTGCCCATTCGACGGCCTGAGCTTTTCCTCTCTTCTGTTGTGAACAATAAAGAGAAACTGTACGTACATACACCCTTCAACATACTTTTTTAAAAAGTGTTTTGCTTCTTTATACAATGTCAACTATTAAGGAGAACCCAGTAACTCCGATTGCACAGTGACATAGGTCTTTGGAGTGTTTGTTGCCTACAGCAGGTACTTAATTGGCAAGTTTGTTTCAAGTAGGTTGAACCAATTAAAATAAATCTCCAGCTTTAATAAACTGATACCCTACTGCTCACCCTAGAACATCCCTTTTGAGAGGAAGCGCTTTACATCGTCCTATTACGTTGTTTTATGTTGGTGCCCCTAGCTACCAAGAAGCATGGAGCTAAAATGAAAATGCTGAAGTGCTTCCAGCATGAAGCTGCTCTTTTATGTAATTATGCCTTCTGCTAATAAGCCTTCCATTACAGCCATGGCAGAGGTTTTGTGAATCCATTACAAATTATTGGTTGGAATTTAAAACACTGCTGCAAGCATACCAGTTTTCACACTGAGCTCAAATTGTCAGATTTCAAACACTTTGACTCTCCATAAGTGACAAGGTTGGGCCATGTAACAGCAGCTATTACCTCAGGCAAGTGTTGAACTTATCACTTGAACTCTCCTTGGGATTCACCTGAAAAGTACTTTATTGAAAATAACGAGACTGGCTCTGACCATTTCTGGTGTCAGTGTGATCTCCAAACTCAGATATCAGGCTCTAAAAATGGGCTTTTCTGCATAAATCTTGCCACTAACCAGCATTGCCTGTGGTGTGGCAGCTTGCCTGAACAGGTGAACTCATAGGTAATTCATCTTGAACTGTCTAACAAATCTCCTGTTAGAAAAACTCAAAAAGAAAGTCTCATAAAAACTAAGAACATATGCAGTACCTTGAATTGTACTCCAAGATGCTTGATTTGTTCTTATGTATTAGACAAAACCCACAGTGAAAACATTTCCTATTTTTGAAGTCCCATTCTATTTAAACATTGACCTGTGACAGAGCTGTTGTCCATAGACCACTCCGTTCCACAGCCGTATTCACATGTACACTGCAGCTAAATCAAGAGTGGGAGATTTAGCTAAATCAAGAGTTTCTCAGACATTTCTGGATTTATTTTTTTTTAAAGCATTAAGTAAAGAGGTGTGCAAAAATGCAGGTGTCTCCATGTGAGCCACGGTCTGCATGTCTGTTGATGTCAGTGAAGCTTAGACAGCCAAGTACCTCACCTAACAGTGGACGTGTTCTCACCAGCCCATGAAATCACACCTTTGCACCACTGGCTGTAAGGAGCTGATGTTCATTCAGTTGTTTATTCATAAATCTCTGCTGCCCTCTCAACAGTACTACAGCATCCTGCAAAACCTGCCCTGGCAGCTGCGAGTATCTCCCAGATTTGCACCATATCCAGACCAGCCCTGGATGATGTCCCAGACAACACCCCACGCAGCACCACGCATCTGAGAGTGTAGAACAGAGCACACAGCCCTAAATGCACTCAGAGTTTAGCAGCAGTGCAGAGGCCCAGCTCTCCTGTAGACCGATGCATTTGAGGGCTGTGAACTTAAACAGCATTCTGCAGCTGATGAACTGAGGGGGAGCAATTGGTTCTTCTTCCTTGAACAGTACCTTAAAAAAGAATCCAACAAAATACAGCTAAAAACCTCCACTAGAAATCATCTAGATCGTTTTTCTCTGCAGGAATTGTTCTCTTTACCACTATCCCTACTTCGTACAGCTTTAAGCAGCAGCTAATTAATGAAATAGGGACCAAACAAAAACAACCCAAGAAGATGGCACAGATTCAGTTGGACATCACACCTCCTTGATGCCAGGTGGTGAGAAAGGGCCAAGATTAAGACAAAGTCCTCTTGCATCACAACTTTAGCATCATGTAGCAAACGCAACCCCTTTTATATGAGATTGCAACCACGGAAAGGGCTTTTTAATGTGCAAGGTGCACTTCCACACTGCCATCTTGTGTCAATAACCAGGTTTGCTGAACTTGAGAGCCCAACATGCTCCAAATACTTCAGCAAGGATTGAAACAGACAAATACAACACTCATAAGGTGAGTTCCTCTGCCTGTTCCCCTCCAAGGGAAGGAGGGGGTGAAGGAATTTTTGTTATTCACATTTGCCATTGTGAATTAGCAAATGCAGATTTGAAGGAGCCTTGTTTAAACCAGCACTTTAACAAGGGTGGAAACAGTTTCAACTCTTCAAGAGTTTCAGCTTCAGCTCTTTGAGGCCCATTAAATTTGAAATCCCACTCATTTGCGCACAAGCAAGCTAATGAAATAACCTAGTCTTTTTGCAGACATTTTGTGGGAAAATTAAATTGGAACCTGCATGGAAGTACTTGACACTGCTTAGGAGAAGCCAGCCTGGCTCAGAGCACACCACTCCAGGCTACGGGACATGAGTCTGGCAGCATTGCAGACCACAGGTTGCTGAATTTTCTCCCCTTCCATTTTTCACCACCAGCTAATTTCCATGCCCAAATGATTCCCTTGGACAGGGAAACATGACTGGGCTCAAGATGCAAAAGACAGCATTGCCATCCCTAACTTTTCTCACAGTTTTGCTGCATAACTTTTCTCCCATTTTGCTGGGAGATGGGGATTCATGGATAGGCTAAGATAAATTCATTGGTTAGAGGCTGAGAAACTTTGACTTGTGGCAAAAAAAAAACCCCACGTGTCTCTCAGTGTATTTCAGGGCTGGTAGTGGAGAACATAGGTATCTGGAATTTGGGGGGACAGTGGTTCATTGGTTCATTATTGTAGATGCTGTCTACAATAAAAGAAGTCTGAAAACTACCATGTAGAGGAGCATCCAAACCATCTCCATCAGGTATGTGCCTTAACAGAGAGCCAGATCTGCACAGCACCTAAATCAGATTCCTATTCTGAATAGCTCTCAGGGAAGTAAGCTTCTTCCAGAAGCAGCAGAGAGCTGTGCTGTTCCACAGCCCTCCAGAGAGCTGTGTGAGCAGGCAGTGTGGCTATCCCTCCAGAGTTTGTACTTGAGGACTAGGGTCTTCATATCCCAGTGCTCTCATGTGGTCTACCGTGTCATTACTTACCACAACAGTGAAAACCAAATTAAATATCTTTACCACTCTTTAACTGAACACCAGAAACCAAGGCCAAGTTTGGTTGATGAGGCATTTTAGAATTTTATGATAATTTTTAAAGCAAAAATTAAAAATAATGTTTGGCACTTTGTAATTCAGCAAGCAGCATTCAGTTACAAGCAGGAGAAATTACAGGAGTACAGGTAAAGTCCTCCCACTATGCCAAAACAGCACGATCTTCCCTTGTTGCCCCCAGCGATCACAGCCACAACCTCTCTTCCCAGTCTATGAGCTCTCCTACCCACCACCCTTCCCCCCCTCACCCCCCCTCCAAATCCCCTGAGAGCAAGGAACACCCTAAGCTGCTTTGGCAGCCTCACTGCAGCTCTTCATGGTGCCATATACAAGCTCACACTCAAGAGCCCTCCTACACCTCCCAGCTTCCTCTTCCTCAGTTTTATCCACAAAATGCTCCCCCAAATTCCTCTGATCCACAGCCTATGTTTTTTCTCTGCTTCCAAGGACACGGACACAGAAGGGTCCATAACCGGGCATGACAGGATTTGGGGAAACCACTGACCAAAACAACTCGGAAGCCACCACTGAGCCATAGCGCACATTCCAGCTGTGTTTTCAAGAGGAGCAGAACCTAAGCCAAAAATATTTTCAGCACTTCATTTCTAGCAACAGCAGAGAAATTTTGAGGAACGTCCACCTCTTTCAACTGTTTTTCAGGGAGGAGCATATAGTCTCACCACTGGTACTGAATGCTCAAGGGAAAGAGCATGAGGAGTCTGATTAAAAAACTGTACACAGACTTTGACATCAACTACAAAGGAAAAGAGAAAAGGAAGAACTATTGTTCTTGCATATATTTAGGTGAACAACTTAATCCTGTCAGAACAAATACTTTACCGAAGATGAAAGTAAAACAATTTTATATTTGCACGCATTACCTTAGACATGTTTAGCTGAAGAGAAAGGACAAAAACTTCTAATAAATGCAACATCAGATTTTTTATTTACAAATATGTGGTAATTCAACAACCGTTCTCCACTCAGTTTGCAGAGGAAAGAGTGATAGTTACATTTCCAAATGGGAAAAGAAAACTCTCTCCCTTAAATGGATTCCACAGAATATTATGCCAACACCACTAAGCAAACAGATTATTCTTTGTATTTAGGTTTCAAAAAAGCACAATTTTAGAAACCAGCATATGGAAAGCAAACACATTTGTGTGCATTTAAATGCAGCTTCATATTAACCTAGAGAATTCACTTTCAGTATATGTCAAAAATAAAGACAGCAATTGCAAATATATATTTATATTAGCTATTTCTCTAACGCTCATTTCAGGAGCTTAGAACAAAATACCCTCTTCATATACCATTGGAAAGTCAACTAGTTGATTAAAAGCCTCGAAAATATTTTGAAGTTATTACTGAAAATATACTTAATTCTCTCTTGTGCTCTCGGTACTTGAAGCTGAAAATGTGGAAGCATTTTTCCCAGCTATTTCCTTACTGCAATTACTTTCTTATAAATAAAAATAGTTATATGAAGAATACAAGGTATTGCTATGAAGACTAGACAAGCAAGAGTTACTCTTAGAAAAAAACACACATACACACAATATATATATTTATAGATCTACATCAGCAGCAATCACCTCTTCTTGTATCTGCAACAGTGGCTTCATATCTTCATTTGCTTCACATGGAGGTTGGTTGTCCAGCTGTTAGGGAGAGACAAAAGAAACTGTAAGTAAAGTCTAGTTACTGAAGAATCTTTGTGACAACAATTAATATTTTTAAGTTTAAAATAGTTAGAAAATGGTATTTCCCATACTTTCTGAAAATGGGAACATATACTAAGGTATACATTCTGAATCGAGCAATCCAAATTTAATGAATACAAATTTGAGTTGAATCCAATTATAGCACTGCAAGTATTTCAGGCCAAGTAATATTCCACAGAACATGCATCTTACCAAATTCTTAAGAATTATTTTTAGTATTAGCACAGAGACAGAGTGACAGGTTTTCTAAATTTACCCTTCAATAGTGAAATTAAAATTTGCTAAGTTTGCTAAGTAACTGTAACAATATAAAGAACCTTTTTTTTTTAAATCCTCTCTCTGCATATCTTTGTATGTATCTACCAATACAGTGGTGTTTCACTAGAACATTCCAAGTTTAAACCACAGAATTAACACCAAAATGTGCAAAAATATCACACCATAAAATTGCACAGTGAATATTAACAACCCTATGGTTTATCCAACCTTTTAGCCAACATGTTCACATTCTGAACTAACAAATAATTAGCCAGGTTGATGTCAAATGCCTACTGTAAAAAATAGTAATCCGCATCACAGGCCAGTGCTGTGCTGCCAATACATTTTCACTGCGGTAATTGCATAGCTGGTTTTTGTATTATCCAAATAGCTGATTTCAATTACTAATCACTAATTTGAATACTTTGTTCTGTACCTACAAGTTCTTACAACTCCTGATTTTACTTGTATCTCATACAATTATGTTTTGAGGTGCCCACTGGCCCAAGTAGATGCAGTCTGAAGGGAAGGGAATAGAAACGTTTCCTCACAGATCAGCTCTGCTTCTGAAAGGCACTGCTGTGACTTATGGGCTGTAACGTCAAAGAGAGACTAAATAGCAATTCATCCATAATAAAATTACTTATCCAACTCATCCAGCAATATATCCCCCCAAAAGAAAAGGCAGAGATTAAAATAACATGAGCAAGCTCCAGAGTGAATCTCTCACACATTTGGGTGCTTCAAATAGGAACACAGTCACTTCAGTGCAGTCTTGTCCTCAAGGAGATATATTCTCCAAACATTAACTTAGACATGGTGGGACTCAGTGCCCTGGATCACCTCCAGATGGAAGGGCGTGATTCTCTTCCTCCTTCCACTGATCACAGCGGCATCCTTGCACTTGGCATTAGCCTCTGTGAATGCACTGTTACCCTCACGAGGTGTTGTGCTTTCTGGTTTTAGCTCAGGTACCATGCAATCATTTCTGTGACTTCTCTTCATGGAAGTCAAAAAGAGCCTACAAACAGCAACAGCATCAGATGCAGAGCTTCTCTTTTCCTGAGCTACGTTTCACAGCCAGCAGCTGCCCAGTTCCTGCTCAAACCCTGTAGCACGAGTATCCTGTTCCCTTCACTGCCTTCCGATACACCATGAGAAAAATGTGCCGGGCTCATAAAGAAACACGGACATTTTTCCCAGGAAGTAATTCAGAAATTATTTCCCTTCCCTGATTTCTATCATCCTAGAGAATTCCATGTTTGCTACATAAAAAAAGAGCAGTATAAAACTCCTGACACTTATCAAAATTAGGAGGTTGTCTACCATCATCTATGACAGCAGAAAAAAGACCTAAATACCACTATACAAAGCCTTAACATCATGCTACAGTAAATCAGAATTCTGCAAACCATAAGAAGGAAAAAAATTATACTGCACCTTTTAATTAAGATCTGTAAGTAAATCAATTCCTCCTGAACTTGTACCTAAATGAATAACCAATTACAGACCTATAATTCCAATAATAATAGCATCGCAAAAAGAAACCAGCATTTGTGCCATCTGCACAAGATAACTAATTGCTTTCCAGGTATGCATTAGGACTGAATTAAATACATATTTCAGCTTACTTTTTAAGAAAATGTAGACACTTTTTCGAAAAGGCTTCTCTGTTATCAAGACAAGCCTCTTTAGCACCTGACAGCTCCTTGACACCCCTTTCTCAGATCTATGAAGGAGGGAAGATGACTATACCATGTTGTCTGCTTGAAACTGCATAATAACAAATCAGTAAAATCAGCTACCAGCAAGTTAGAAGTTAGGAATGACTACCCTACAAAAGACAGAAACTGGCAATCAAACCTTGCTGAACCTATTCACTAACTTAAAGCTAAACATGAAAGCTATCAAGTGGCTCAGCTGTGCAAACACTTGAGGTTGTACAGCACAGAGAAGAACTAGTCATGCACACTGCAGCTGGATTGCCTTACTTTTAAATCTGATATAGCAGTCGTTGCAGAAGAGTTTGTTGTTTCGGATCCTGACTTCAGCTCCAGAGCGGGATCCACCGAGGTCGCATCCACAGGCAACACACTGTATCACACATGAATAATTAGCAACTCCTTCCAAAATACTAAGAAACAAAAATGCTGTTCAAAAGCAGCTCAGATTAAGCTCAACAAAGCTTGAACCATAACCCCACAATCACTAGAAGCAAATGTACAATGATTAGTAGATCAAAATGCAACCAACCCTGAGGAAGTATTTTAAGGCGACGACTGGACAATGAATAGCAGAGATACACCAAGTAAGCAAACATAAAGCAGACAGTTTTTAGAGATTAGTTCATTAAATCTAATTTGAACTTTGGTTTCTCTGAAAACTAGAACTGGTTTGGCACAAAAAAATTTGTTCTTTAGATGGCAACAGGAATTTTGGCACAGAACACCTGGGTGTGCTACTTGCAGATTTCCATGCGGCACTACACACTGCTGGTGTCCTCAGTCCCTTGGCACTCCCGATTTCCTGTGCTTGCATCATCAAAACAAGTTCTGATTTGGAGAGATGGGGCTGATTTAATTTTTCTTGCGTAAACACGTAAGGGGCTTGACCGCTGCCATGCTAACATGAAACTATTTAGCTATGGTGGCTAAACACGTACTTGCTGTGAATATGAACCCCATCTGGAAGGAATGTAATCCAAAACATAATACACCCCTTACTGAATTTACAAAGGACTGATAGTTTCCCTGCTTAACCAAGTAATGAATCTTTTGGATGGCACTCAGTTCAACAGCTCATTAATTTTCAGAAATTTGAAAAACAGAAACTTGGAAGTTTCTTATGTAGGTTATGAGCTACAGGTGGATTGTCTCACACAGAATACATGTCCTGCAGAAAAGGGAATGGCAACTGATCACTATGGATTAGTCCTGTCCTGTCCCTCTTGCTCAGGTAGGCAGGACCCCGAAGAGTTTGAAGTCAATCCCTAGTAATACTCCAGGTGATGCACTTGAGCTGGGCACAGAAGACAAGTGTTCTGAACTAGGCACAGAAATCTCTTTCTTGAAGTCAGGGAAGAAGTAGGGTCCAACAGTGCCTTCAAGTCATAGTCTTAATTCCTCATCTAGTCTGAGGGCAGGGGAACAGGACTGCTTTGCTGTCTTTTGCAGGCAAAAATTTATTCTTTCAGCTCTGCAAATGCCCCAAGCTGATGGAAATCATATAAGCAGGTCTAGGTCTCAGTGCTGGCATGAGCTAGTACACTTGGTTTCTGACTAGGGCTGAGTAGCACAAAACACACCTTTTGATCGTGTTCTGGGTTTTATACTGCCACGTTGAACTCTTCCAGCCTGCCTTTACTTGGAAAGCACCACATGAACACTGTCTGCTAAGGTTAGCTTAGAAAGGATGGGTCATCTTAAATGATTCAATTCCCAGGGTCCAGGCTGAGATTTTTTTTTTAGAGGAGCTGCTTTCACTGGGAGAAGTGGTTCAGCATTTTCTGATATTTTGCCACCTATTCGAAAAAGGAAATCTTTGATCTCACAGTCAATGTGCTCATCGTACTTATCAATGTCCTACTTGTTAGCTCTGGCATTTAAGAAACACTTCTAGAAACAAATGCTAAATGCCTGCAAATGGGACTGCCTCATGGAAATATGCATGCACCACGCTGTCAAGAGTAGAGGGCAAAGCAGGTGATTAGTAAGAACCCCTGTGAGCATAACACTGAGTAGCCATGCGTGCTCCTGATTAGCTCCTGTTCCTTCACGATGTGACTCCAGCTCTCACCTTAAAGCAATGTAAATGATAACAAAGACCAAGAGACTCAATGATCATGGCTGCTCCTTTGCCCAGAATGTTATTACAGTAGGAACAGATTTTCTTTCCACTGACTGACCTAAATATAGAATGAAAAACCTTAAAACCGGCTTGAAAATGTTTAAAATACAAAGAAGGGTTATCAAGTACTTTTTGAGATTAAGAATAAAAAACACATGGGTAAAAACTGGACTATTAGGCTGCTTAGGGAAAATAAACTGAAAATTAATATTATTTAGAGTAGATCTGAAAGCTAGGGAAAGCTGAAGTGTTATAATTTAGATCACATTTACATAGGAACAAGTTAAGAAATTCTGTCACATTGTTGGCACATATTTCATCGTATAAAATACTTTCCACAAATAGAAAGTGTACTGTTAAGTTTGGAGAGTAAGAACACAGGTTTTGTGCTCCTGCCTTCTCAGTTGTGGGGAACTATCCAGAAGGCTAAGTTTTAGCAAGCACCCCTTCCAAGTCCCACCATCTGCACCTTGTTAGATAAAAGAAGGCTAGCCCTGGACATAAAATACTATGTTAACTCTTTGAATGTAAGCCATAGGGAGGTCAGTTTCCATAGATCTACCAAGGTGTTAGCAAATGGAAGTGAGAACAAGATAAGCAAATATGGTTAAGAAGGTAATTTTCTCACATCATAAAGAATGCAAAAGATTAGCTTACAAAAAAAAAAAAAAGGGGGTCAATTTATCACTTAGTGCCTGAGAGTGTAAGAGCTAGTGAAGTAGTGTTCACTGTTGTTATATATAACACATGTAATTTTGTGTGGGATGATTCTGTGGAGTACTATCCCAAGGTATTTTTAAAATGTTTCAAGTACATAAAACAGCAGAGTTATCTACCCTACCACAGCTGAATTCCATTTTTGTTTCAAAGTATGTTGCAATTCTTGCTTTCTCCTCCTAGATTAAAATCAACATCCTACTCTGTAATTCTCCAGGGTCATGGGTTATGAGCATTCCTGAGTGCTCCTCAAGATGATATTGACTACATGCCAGGAAGTGGAGGAGAGACCAAGATGAGGGTCATAAAGCGTGGGTTTCAGGAATCTTTTGTTAAAACAAACCGAGGAAAATGAATGTCAGAAATGCCATCTGGAATAGGCTTTTGCTAATCATTTTGGTAACCAACACATAGCTCAGAGACTGCAGATTGATTATTCAAGTTCCTTTGTTTTTTTAACCAATATCAAGCAGTGATGACAAACCTAGGGAATTTTTTGAGTGACTGGAGTAGGGAGATAATACCAGCCTGTACTTCCACTGTCCCCTCCAGCCAGAAAACTCCAGGTACTTGTTAATCAATGTGATGGGCAAGAACACTGCTGTAAGCCCTTTGTGTGTATACACAAAGTCGGCTCCTTAGTGCTGCCCAACATTTGTACCTTCCCAGAAAAAGAGCACCCACTCACCTGCTGCGTGTCTGGGACCCTGACTGGGAAGCAGAGAGGGGAGACTGAGCCCGGGGAGCTGTCTGGGACATGGAGGGGGCTCTCGCAGAGGTGGCCACAGGAGGTGCTTTGCTGGAGGAAGGAGTGCACATGTAGGCTCGGTTTGAAGTGGACACCGGGCGACTAAAATCTTGACTAGAAGATAGAGATGAAGAGGATGCAGACTGGTTCAGCCATGAGTGGTGCCTCCACGAGCTCATTCTTGGAGAATCAAGATTGTCCAAAGACTCCCCTCTGTAACAGAGATACAAGCACCTCAAATGTAAATGGCAGTATGGATGGAGCAACAGAGCTATATGCTGATTTTTTTAAGAGAAAGCCATTATCCTTGCATTTTTAATAATTTCTGCGGTGAATATGTTTGTTTGACCACTCTGAGCAGTATTCTTCGAGCACTGATTTAAAATGTATGAGTGGCAAATTATCTTTTGTGTCCTGCTGTAGTTCTCATGGGAAAAAGCAGGCAAGGCAAAAGAGGTGGCACTTAACAGCTGCTTAATAAACGCAAAACACTTCACTGCAGCCTTATCAGGGTGAACTGTATCAAAATCCACAGTACAGCAACAGACCGCAGATACCAGGTTTGTTTATGTTTTCTCCAAGGGATACCAGATTGAAAATAACAATCCACCCAGACTGGATAGCATCACCCAGGTACAAGGTGTTGGCCCAGTAACCAAACACTCTCCTGACTGATAACTTGGCTGTTTCCTAAGTGACAAATCCAACATTCATACACTAAATAAAGCAAAAATAAACTACCCAAACTTTCTGACATATTTCTGTGTTGAAAAAGGTATACTCCTTAGCCATAATAATTCATTTCCAAAACAAGTTGCCATGCTGAAATTCTTATACACATCTGTCAATGACAAGGCACACTATTGGTTTCCATTGCTGCTATACCAATCAAGAAATAAGCAGCTGAGTTATTTACAGGTCACATCCACCTTCCTTATTTGCAAAAAAACCTATTTAATCCCAGCTGTAATACAGCTACTTTCTTCTATCTCTGCTCCTACGCAGTTTACCTTACAGCCTTTCACAGACTCAATTTGTTTCTATGCTCTGTAATACAAGATGAAGTTCAGAATAACCAAACAAAAATATTTGATGAGAGACAAGAGTTAATTTTTAATGTGATTCCTACCTCCTCATACTACTGCTGTACAGACTAACGGGCTCCTTATGTATACTGGAACTGCGCTGCCTAATCCAGCTGCTGTCTGTGTGCAGAGATGTTTTCTTTCTCATTTCCTGAAGGATTTGCTGCCTCTCCAACTCTGCTGCAGACAGGTTTTGCTCCTTCTGAGACTTCTTCTGAGACTCACCCATGTTCCAGGACCTCTCCGAATACTTGCTCTGGGTACCTGTGCAGACAACACGTGCAAACATCAGCTGGACCCCTCAAGGCACAAAAGCAGTTAGCATCATGTCAGCACTCTGGCTGTAATTGCAAAAGCTACAGTTCATCACTCCACTCACAAGTTATTCCAGTTCCCTTTTACAGCTGGGTAAAACTTGTCAATACATCGTTACTAAAATTTTTTTGTTTGTATTTCCATTAATGTAGCCTTTTATATAATGCTTAATTTAAATACATTTTCCTTCACTTCCTAAGTGTATGTGCGTAGACACGTGTGTGTACACACTCCCCTTTTTAAAAGGGCATGACCTCTTTTAGTGCCATGATTTGGACTCCTCCTCCAATAAAAACTGACCCATGTGTAAAATACATGGTTAAATAATGGGATACCATCTTTCTCTTTAAGAGTTCATACTCTCTTCTTCTGTAAGTTGTCTCTGTTTACAAGAATTTCTTTCTTTCTTCAAGGCACTAAACTTTATATTGCTTTATATAGATAGAAAGGGGAGAGGGAAATCTTTCAAATAATTTTCTGTTATTTGGATTATGTGTTAACTATTGAGTTGCAATGAAATTTACGGTCTTTGAAAATTTGGAAGGGGAAACATAAGCAATCTTTCTCCAATAGGTGTTGCCCTATCGGAAGGCAACAATTTTTTATTTCCTAGATCCAATATCAATTATTTATAGTAAAAATAATTAGGAAAATTACTGAGCAATAAGTCATTCAATTGAAATTTCAATCCTTTTAAATGCTGCTCTGTCTATAGATTTGCTCTTGTCTATAGATTTATTGCTACAGATTATCATTATAAAATATTGTGGAAGTTTACTTTCTCTTTAGCTTCAATGACAGTGCTTTAATGTATGAAAGCAACACTTCAAATCTGCAATATATCCCCTAATACATCTATGTTTCTTTGACTGCTTGGGATTACTTTTTTTAACTATGTTTTAGACACAAAAGTAGCTTGCAGGCATTTTTGATTGTACCCTATTTATAAAATTGGTTTCTTTGCTTTGCACATATTCCTCTAACATAATCAAAGTCATACAACTGAACCAGAGTCCAGCACACAAGCCATTGTGACATATTAAGAGCTCTTGCTCATAACTTCTTGTTCTGTTATTACTACACTAACTGAAATTAAGAAGACAAAAAGTTGTATTAAATACACTCAGCATTTTGGTATGTGCAGTTTTATTTTTGTTGACAGAGTCAATGTATCAAAACCACATATACTTTCAATGATATAACTGCATGATTGATTTACATGATCTCTTTTGTATGTATCAGTCATTAAAATTTATGCATCTAAGAGCCATTTGTAATCACTGCTACCGATGTCTCCAAGAGGGCAGGTGATCATATTTGTCCTCGGCTTTTATGCTGACTGTATGATTTTCTTCTTGCTGTTGAAAGTTCATCAAATTGGGGCATAGTATGAATTTACAATGCAGCTATCAAAAAGCACTCTGAGAATTAATTTTCTTAGGATGACTATATGTACACATCTTACTTTTTTTCTCCTACTCTCCCCCCTCCCTCCCTGCCCAAAAAAATTAAATATAACATAAATTATACAGTACTTACCATTTCTGATTGTGTTGAATTCATTCAGTTCTGTAGTTGACTTTGACTTATTCCTAAGGATATAAAAACATTAATTTCTGTATTTTAATTACAGGATCTCATTACAGACAAAGCTCTTTTCATTGCAGGTGATAGAACCAGTCCTTTTTTTTTCACCATCTGTCCCATCAACAACTTATGCTGTACTTAAAACAAGAGGTAAAAAATACCTAAAGACCAAGAGGTTACTAAGGGAAAAAAATGTCAATATGTCAATATTTAGATGTCAATAGATAAACACCAATTAAAAGTAAAAATTTTGTACTGAAAGTTGTCAGTGCTTCAGGTGTAAGGAACTGATCACTGTACTTGCTTCAACAAAAACATGTGAGAAACCAAGTCCTTTCCCATGGAAGTTTTGTGAAAACTACAGTCAGACAAAGAAGTGAGAACTTTCAGAGCAGATTTACAATTCCTTTGGCTTCATGAGAAACTTAAATCATACTTCAGCACTGTTACTAGACTGTAAGCAAAACACCTCCTCAAACACTGCATGCAGATTTGTTTTTGGAAAAAATTATTGTTGACTGATTATATCTAGAAGCATAATTTTTTAATGAGTTTTGGCCAGGAAATGTCATTCAACAAATGTCATATACAGGAAGACAAATGGCAAAAGGCTGGTTTTCTGACAGTGTAGAGCAGGAGCTTTGCCAATACCTCTGTGCTGTATTATTAGTCTCAAGTAGTGCAGCCAATTTTTTAGTTTAAAATAACTCACAACAAAGGAACAGAAATCCTTTGGTCATAACTCAAAGCTGCTACATTAATATGTTTACACGTACAGCATTGGCTGCATAGCCGCGTTTTGAGGGAGTCTTGTCCTTTATCTGTAGATAAATGAAACATAAACTACATCATGTCTTGCTTCCTTAAGTTCTTACTGTGTGTCCTATGTGTAGGACAGTTCTTACTGTGTGTAGAACAGTTCTTACTGTGTATCTATTTAAGAAGATGCAACAGCTTCACAGCTACTTGTAGTGCAGAAAAAAAGCAGGGTCCTCCTCACACATTTATCCAAGATGTAACTATTTAGTGCATGCTCCTGAAGTTAGATTTAGATCTTCCATTAGTAGCAGATTCACTAATTGTACCTTTTAATATTTGGAGTTCCTCTTTATATAAGAAAGGTATGCTCACTCTAACTATGAGAAGTGATCAAATACACTGCAGAAGTCATCCTTCAGAACTACTGTGAGATGCGATCCAAAACAAAGGCTTGATTTGTAAAGTAAGAGATTGTAACTTAAAAATAACTTGTTTAAATTACAAGGGCAACTATCTCCCTGATAAATATGCTGCTGCTGCCTCTTACTTCCCTTCTTGTTTACTCTCTCAAGTTGCACAACCCTAATTGGGATGACTGCACCTTAGTTTGTAGAGCGCGCTATGACACAACCACAGTAGTATCTGAACTTGTTTTCCAGCCAGGTAAGTCTAGTACCACCCACATCACAGTTTTGTTTCTCCCAGTAGAATCCCACTGACTAACTGTTGCTTACAACACAACGTATAATTTGACAAGTTTGGCTGCTTGTTTTTTCAATATGAAAACATGCCACAAAAACTGCAAAACACAGCAGCAATCCAAAGTATACATGTTTAGCTGCTATGACTAAAGTTTATTAGAATTTTAAATGTTTTCTAACACAGAAATGGTGATGCTACAGTCAGTGTTGAGATTCAATATCATATGTACCTGTCAGCAAATGACTGGCCAGGTTGCTCCTCAATGGTTTTAGAAACTTCATAACGCTCATAATGCCTGTTGGAAAAAAAAGATATATTATGTTCATATACAGAAAGACATACATAGACATAAATAGTCCCTAAGGGAAATATTCAAAATAGATCCTTAAGGGAAAAAAACCAGTTTAAATTAACCCCCCTAAACAGTTAAAAGTTCTAAGGAGTCTTAATTTAACAGTCAGAAACACAACTGGTAAAAGAAGGCAGAAAAAGAAAAGTTGTCAGAAAAACCACCTGAAATGACATTTTTGTGACGTGACAAGGAATCCAAACATAAGCATGCCAGAATGGTTATTGCTGAAGATGTTTCAACTATGTATTGATTCAATTTCTTATTACCTGTCAATGAGAGGATGGCCAGCTCGATCCTCTATTGTTTTAGATACTTCATAGCGCTCATAATGTCTAGAAGCAAAATAAAGATAAAATACATCTTAAAAAAAATTCTAGAAATTGAGCAAACAGCAAGTATACCCAGAGAAAACTGAGAGAGTGCAGATGTGTTAAAAGAATCCCAAAGACTAAGGGGCTGCAAAAATTACAAGTATCAGTATACAACAGTGATTATCTCATCCATTTCAAAGCCAGGAGGAAAGTTTTGTTCAAGCACAGCAGTTCTCTAAAAATAACATTTTTATTTTAGAAGATTGTACAGGTGCAGTTTATAAACTCACAAAGTTCCACAGACAGCGCTCTTCAGCTGCCTGTCCCCTCCCTCAGTGCACTTTGCAGCAAGCATCATGCCTTTGCAGGTGTTAATATAACATTTCAGATTTCAAGTCCTATCTTTGGATATCATCTTATAGCAAATATTTAACACCAGATATTTTAAAGCCCAGTTTCACTGAACTTGCTCCTTTACTATTAAGCAAAACCACCCGTGTTTAGCAAAACACATCCTTTGGCAGCAACCTCAGAAGCAATGAAATCCCCGGGGACTAAAGAACGTACCAAGGATTCAGATATGCAGATATTACAGCAGCTTAATAAGTTAATGCACAAAGTCCTATTATCTTGCAACTGGGACAAGCTAAAACTGTAAAGTTACCCTGGCTCTGCTGCCAAGAAGAACCTGGTCAGTCATTGTAGCACTGTGTCTCTGCTTTGCTCAGCAGGCACATCAAGTAGCTGTCATTACATTAAGCTAAAGGAACTCTGGGTGTTACAACCTCCTCTGCAAATATATGCAGTTTTCTTAATCATATTATCTTCTCCTAGGACTTAGCTTGTGTTATCTTCAGTCATCTCTTATTACTTACATAAGAAAAGAAGAAAAACCTCAAGAGAAACCACAAGTCATATACAAGGCAGTAAGGTAAATGCAGACAAAATAAGGAAAAGTTACTGGTTTAATCTCCTGTAGAGCAGATTCAGACAGATTAAACTCCTGTAACAGTAGTCTGAAAACTTCTGGGCAAGAACACAAACTTGTGAACTCATAGGAGGGGATTTGTTTGTTTGTTTTTCAAATTAAGCTGCTGAAGAAGGTAATGGAGATAAAAAATATATCCGCAGTGGATATTTCTAAGAGGCTATGATATGTAAGCCAGTAACTGTTCACTCATATACCATGATATCCCTCATTGACAAATTAACCCAGTAGTTAAATTGCAATTAAGCTTTATTGTTACACTGTTGAATTAAAATGAGAGAGAAATCTGGAAAAATCAGTCACTCATTTGTTGGAAAAATGTTAACTTGGTATTTCTTCTGGAAGCCCTGTATGTTGTTGAGTCACCGGCTCTCAATTTACAGGCTTGTGCACAATTCTTACAAAATCTTCTCAAGCGTTTCAGATCATCTTTCATTTGGCTGTAATTACTGTATTTACATCCCATTTAAAAAAAAAAGCTGAAGTAGGGTAATATAGCACTTGATTCTTGGGGAAGGACTTTGTGTTATGCCTGATCCTTCTGTCTCTTGAAAGAAAGATTATCATATGGTATTGTGCACCTACTGATTGCAGTATGAATCTTACATGAACATACCTATATACTCAGGACAGACAAACTCCCGTTAGAAATGGATTTGAATTTGCAGAAGGAAGAGTAAGTACATCCTATCACAAGTGCACACCTTTGGTACTGAGGCACCTCCACTGACACCTCCCTCTGCCTTTCTGCCTGCTGCCTCTGCTCCTCCATCTCTGCCTGCCGCCTCTGCTCCTCAGCGTATTGCTGCTCCCTCTCTTTACGTTGTCTCTCCAGCTCCAGCTCTTGTTCCCGTTCTTGCTCAAAATGCCGCGTTGCTTCTTCCTGGATCCTCCGTTCCTCCTGAAGCCTCCTCCTTCCTTCTTCCTCATGCAGTAAGCTCGCTGACAGCTCGTTTCCTCCATCTCCTTCTGGCTCCTCAGGAGTATTTGCTTCAGGGCTTGCTCTCCAGCTGGACACAGGTGGAGCCTGAGAAGTGACGGATGTTGTATTTAGGGTTAGAACGGTCTGCTCCTGTAGCAAAGAAAAAAAATCATGTTTTTAGGGAAGGGACCTGTTTTTTAACTAGATTGCTCACTCAGAAAAGTTAATTTATTCTATAAGGTAAGAACGTATAAAAGTCATCCCCAGAACTTGCAGTGCAAGACGCAGGGCACAGTTTGGTTTCACATTCTCCTAACTCAAGAGCTTCATTCCACACGCCAGCCTTAGCAAGCGCCACAGGCAGCACGGCCACAACTATGTGAAACATTCTGCTTTCTAAAGTATCACTTACATGTCAAGCCATCCCTTCCCCACTTAAATACCCATGGAAAACAAACCCTTCCATGACACCCAGCATTTCTCCCTGCTGTTTTGACTTAGAAACCTGAGACCTACTTAAGAGTGTATACACAAAGATATACACTGCAATCTATATCAGAATGAATTTCACATGAATCCTCATGTGGAAGAATCTCCCACTCTCTTCCATTCTCCTACCATTTCAAAGTCAAGCCTCAGACCTACCACTCTATGACTCTTCTCTCAAAGATGAGAAAAGGCCTTTCAGTGGTCAAAAGATGCTTTAGTTGCACAGAAAAAATAATGTTTACAGGGCCATCAAAACTTCTAACGACAGAAAAAATACAAAATGGTTTAAATTCTTGTACAGCAAAGTCCTCTAACAGCTCAAAAAGCTTTCTTATTAAAGTCCTAAGCCTTAAATTATGGTCTACTTATTCACGACTGTGTAAACACAACTGATCTTGCTTGCATGTTTGAAGCAGCACTCAGCAGTAAAGAAGAGATACCTCAGACAGTTCCCATACTTGGGGAAAAACTCGTTCATCTTCCCATAAACAACAGCCACAAAAGTCAGCATCTACAGAAACTGCACATATTCAGTGTTTTAAAACATATGACTGGAAATCTGAAGCGAATTTGGTATGTAAATTTATCAGATGAACTGTCTGCCAGTAACCAATCAGACACTTATGAACATACTTCACAATAAAGTATTAAAGCAGAATTCCAACAAGTACCATCAGGTGGTAAATAAACAGCAAAAGTGACCATTTATGATCACAATAATTAATACCTGATGTGACTTTTTACCAACATATTTTTGGTGTTACTTCCCTAACCAGCCCATAAGGAAGAGCAACATATTCAACATATCTCAAAACATACCACCTACTCTTTCCATCCCATTTTTACAATCTCTTTCTACCAAGTCATGGACAACAATTTATCTTCCAAAATGAGTGGACAAATGACATAGAAAACCTAATTATTTGCCTGCTTGAATGCATCTAGTATAAGGGAAAAACAGCCCTCATGAAACTAGTCAGGGAAGCTTTACTCAACAGCCTACCTCATCAAAATACTTGGAGCTCTCTTTTTCTGCTTCTTGCTTAGCTCGTAGCCATTCTTCCCTCAGTTTCTCTTGTTCTCGTTGGTATTTCTCCTGTTAGGTTAGATTGCAGTTAAACATGCAAATAAGAAACATGGTATTTTTTTATTTTCATTAAAATGTACTACTGGAATTTAATGGGCTTTTTAACAGACCAAACAGACCAGAAAAAAAACATCCCTGACCTCCACTAGAACATTAGGTCTGCCACAAATGAAATCCTGGCTCAAATACAATCCAAAGGAGTTCTGTAATTGATTTTTGAGAATCCAGGCTTATTACACACTAAGTCTCATAACAACCAACCTCATATCTGTAATAGTCCCTGTCCTCCAGTTTAGTTAGCATTTGAACAAAAAAACCAGTTATCTAAGGTATTTCTGGAAAAACAGAGTGGTTGTATTTAACTTGGAATTAGGCACATTAATATGGTAAATATAAAGAGATCACTAAGTGAAATATGGAGCAAGAACTCTCATTCTTTTGAAATGTTACCTAAACAAAAACCAATTTCTGGACCTTGAAATTTGTCTTATGACTACATTTGGTATGAAATCAATATACTGTCTCAAAAGATTGCTCAAAACACACGGTAAATGTTTTGGTGGTTTTGTCAGTCACCACTTTTATCTTGGGAAAAGCAAAATATTTAAGGATGTCAAAAGTATTCCTTCTAAGATGCTGGAAATAAGCAAAGAAAGACTTTGCTTCATTTTTTTGTTATTTGAAAATTCTTTACTAGGATCATGGGGAAGAGAAAAATCATTATGCCTCTGGTCAAATTTATCACTTCAGGACTGAAAAAGGAGAAACAAAGAAAAGTGATGGCAAATGGCTGAGTCTGCTCTCAAGAAAGGGGAGCTGAGGTTTGCGCTCTTTAAAGCCATCTCTTCAGGTATCATATGGAACATCCAACCCATAACAGAGACCACAGATAAGTTTAGGAAGGTACAGCTGCTGCCTTGCAGAGTTTGCAAGCAAACAAGGAACAAAAGATAAAACATTCAAAAAGCAACAGAGTTTCTGTGTTTGTACTTTGAAGTCACAGTTTTCTGTTGAATACAGCAAAAGAGGGCTTGTGCAGAGTAAATGATATTCACTGATGTCTCTCCTAGCCATCGACTTCAAACAAACTTTAATTGAATTTGTAGGGATGTGTCTTGCTGAACGTGGTTGAATATGCTTAGACTTCATTGAGCTGAGCTCTTTGCAGAGACCAATGCTTGGGTTTTTTGTGCTATCCTAAGGCTACAAACAATGCCCTTTCCCTCTGCAATACTCCCCCCTCCAGCTCTAGCAACTGGTTATCAAGGTGGCTTTGCATTAGCAGGTTCAGCTTTCTGACTCACAGAGGTCCTGGGAACCAGCTTGATTCCAACTGATTAGCTGATTGCTAAATAACAGGATTCTAGCAGGCACCTAGGTATGGTACTTGCTACCTCCTTTTCATATATGAATACAAGGCAGTATCATTAATTGAAGGTAAAACTCAGGCTAGAGGCAATTTCCTTAAGGGGAAAAAAAATACAATTCACATTCAAAGTGAAGACCCCTTAGGTCTGCACTTATCCTTTAAATTGTGTTGTCATTAAGAACATACCAGCCCTGTGAAGATTTAACAGTTCTGGCTGTAGTGAATACACATTGTGGGTTTGATTTTATGAAGCTGACTAAAGCATTGTCCTCTTTATTTCTGAGTAACTCCTACTGCGTGCAATGCTGCAGGCCAGAAAATGCACCTGAGAGTCTCCCCAGGCTGCCAGTAAGAAGAATTGCAGAAGTCCCATGCTGCTTTTCTTTCCTTGTTGCCACACACAAGGGATTGACAGCCCATGATTATGAAGATTAATTCTACCTGCAATAAACGGTCCTGCTCTTTTTGCCATTTTTCCTGTCGTTTTCGCTCTTCCTCTTGATCCCAAACCCGACGACTAGGAGCACTGATGGATGGGACTGGGAGCTAATATAGCACAGAAATGAAACAATATTATCCTCTTTCCACGTAATCAACACTCTACATTTTAAAACATATTTTTTTTAAGTGAGACACAGAAGCCATTACCAACACTAGAGCTTTACAGTGACAGGGACATAAATTAGCCTTTTCTTCAAATGGACAGAAAGCAACCATTCCTTGACAGAGCAAACCTTACCATCTGATCAACATTTTAAAGCCATACAAAAAGCAATATAAAGCAGAGGTCTTCTTGAAAAGACTAGGATTACACAACTAACTAGTAGCTCACAAATAGTACTTACATCAGGCATTGCAGGCTCTGGGCCTCCTGGGAGATTTGGAAGGCAAAAAAGAGAAATCATTAGACCCATACATAACTACTGCAAGACTTGTGTAACTGTGGCAAGTCAGAGCTTCAGACTAATTTTTGCTTCCTTAGTAAGACATGCTTGCATTTGCCCTACTGAACTTTCTCACGGGCAGAATTTATCAGGTGCTTTCAAATAATGTGCACAATTGTTTAAAAGCTTTGCATGCTTACAAGTGCCATCAGCAATTTCTTGAATTAGCAGCACATCTCCCACTGTAGCAATACAAAGGTTCTTTACTATACCTCTCCTACAATTATTGTGCAACCCAACTGTTTAGCATGACCAATACCCAGAACGCTGCACAAGGGTAGAGAAGCTGTTCGTTTACTGGCATGAGTTAAGAGCAACTGACATCCACTTCGCTATCACAAAACCATGTATTTCCGCTTTCCAACCTTCCTTCTTTCCTACTTCCACAAGCACACTTGAATTCAGTGAACTCGTCACCATTCACCACAAACCTTTTGCTATTTGAGGCTATCACACTTGGCCTTAATCTTAACCATCCTGTGCCAAGGTAATTATTGGAGAGAGATGTGTATTATGCTAATATATTAAAAGTTGAGAAAATGGGGAGAAACACAAACTTAGGTATAATAATTTCTTAAGCACCATCACTATTTTTGTTTGTTGACAGTGTACTTGTTACCTAGCTGTCCAAATTTAAGTTTAAAAAAAAAGCATAAAAGAAAAAAGTTGCAACAGTTTTCTGAAGTATAATCACATGAAGTTGAAAAAAGATCAAATTTAGGATACAAAAGACTCTATTGAGTCACAGTTTAGCATCCTTTCCATACATGCACAATTTTGTCTTCACTATCAGATCTCAACAGCCACAGTGAAAATCAGGCAATCAGCTTGATCTATTGCAATTGTGCCAGGAGATATTAAAGGGAAGCATAGACAACACCTAGTTTTGCTCCCTTCGTCTCTCACCCCTGTAAGCTTATGCTGGACTCCACAGGAATCTTTCATGTAATTGCAAAGCTAAAGTGTAAAAAGTTTAAAACTAACAAGCTGTACTGAACATATACTCTAGAAATACAACCTTGTTCTCCCTATTAAGCACAAGTGAAATACCTCAAATATTGTTATAAAAATAATGAAAATAAAACCCAAATTTCTGCCAGCCATAAAATAAAAATCAAGCAACACCACCCCAACACCAACAAAACACCACCATACTGCAGATACAATATTGCAGATACAGCAGAAGTATTTAAAAGCAAACAGAACCACAAACACAGATATATGCTGTGGCACATCACATATTGCTTCTGGCAAAAAACGGAAATCATCACCACTAAAAGCAAAATCCTGGCCCCACTCAAATCATTGGCAAAACTGAACTGAATGTCCAGTGGGCCAGAATTTCACTCTTTCAAGCTACAGCAAAACAGCAAGGCATACATATCCCAAAGACAGCATAAGACATACAACATTAGTAGAAGTATGTGAGCTGTGACATGCAAAATGCTGAAAAGCAACCTACAAAACCAAAATTGAGTGCCTCATTTATTGCCTTTTTTTTTAAAAAGCAGCATATTAAATTCAAAATTTATATTGGTCTTCTTGGGATCTTGTGACATCACCACATAGTGGAAAGCCAGCAGATGCCTTTTTACACCAATTTACACAAAAACACAGAGCTGCAACTCAAACTCAAATCCACAGTTAAATACTTCAACAGCTCTGAGATCTTCTTAAACCTCTGCTGGAATATTCACCATTATTCTTGTTTTGTAGGTAGTAGCAAACCTGAACAGAGAGTGCCATCCTTCTTACTTCTACCCAGTGGAAAAAAAAAGTATGAACGACACAGAAGAGATTTAAACAGCTATAGATGAAAGAGAATACGCAAAGACCCATTACCACAAAGGTAGACCCATGAATTGTAAGAATAACCTGATGACCCTGGGGAAAGAAGGGAAATTAATTATGTTGCTTCATTGTGACTGCAGAAACAACGCTGAAGAGGAGGAGCACCCAGCACCAGACTTGTTAGGGAGAGTGTGCAGCAGGAACAATTTCATGGAAGTACATGAAATGTTAGCTCTTTGATTTACCTTGTTCAAAAAATTGTGACCGTCTTTTTAAGTTTTTCAAAGAAATAGGTTCAGATGCTATTTGAAAAATATAAAAAATACAAACAAGTAAATGAGGTGCCTTTTTTTTTAATGACTATAACCACTGGATAAGAAACTTCTGTTAGTCCTCCCATATACTGCAACATCACTTCAGAAAAACAAAAATCCCCTGAAACACAAAGGAAAACCTTAGGAGGTTACATCATATAATAATTAGGATTTCATTTTATCAGTAACAATGTCCAACTATAAAAAGAGTGCAAGTGTCAAACTTGGACTTAGATTCTCCCTGCCTAATTTAAGCATCCTTGACTGGGATGCCAAATCGGAATGAGGAGCCTGATCACCATTCAATGCCACCAGAAACCATCTCCAGAGGACAAGTGATATCTTCGGGGAATTCTTCTATGAATTGCCATATATATTCAAGTTAAAATTAAATATGAAGTTCCTACTTAAGGATTATTATTTCAGGAGGAAGTATATGTACCTGGTTTCTCTCACTGCTGTCAAGTAAGGCTATAACTGCTCATAGCATCATATGCAATTACTATTCACACCAGAATCATCAATATCGTTCTCCAGAAATAAAGTAATAATAGGGAAAACTGCCACTAACCCCAAAACCTCACAGCTGAAAGAGGCAGGCAAAAACAGCAGAAAGTTGAGTACTCTGCACTCTCCTTGGGCAGCAAAACAAATCAATACTCATACTGACTCAGTCTCCACACAATGCAGTAGCAATTACAATAAATTGTGCGCCTTCTTCTCTTTCACCCCTAACACACAGTAAATTTACGACTACTAATGCAGAGACAAGGGGGTTTGTTGCAGGTTTGTTGTCAGTTCTCAAACTGCCTAGCACATTGTGGAAGCAAACTACACCGAGTTTGGATGCAACAAGATCTCTGTGGTATCTGTCTGGCTTTCAGTTCATTAAGGTCTCACTTCACCCACTGTGTAACGCTTGCAGTCATTACAGGTTTAGTGTCTGTGCTTGTCACAAACCACGCAATTAGCAGACGAAAAGCAACAGTGGTTTACCTCTTTGTTCATTAGAGCCAAGATCTCCTTGCATTCCGTTTATCAATTTTGTTTCTGTATCCTGAAACAAACAAACAAACAAACAAATATATGTCTTCGGCTCATTAGATTTGTGGAAATTTATCCAACTACACATCTTTCCTGACACGAACTATATATCGTGAAACACTTCATAACATTTTTATGGAAAGATACAAAACAATCTAAAACTTCCTCAGTGTATTTTATAATAAAGCAACTGCAGGCATTTGAGGGAATCTATAACCAGCTGTGAACTGCTGTAGAAATAAAAACCATTAGTTTGCAAGAAAATGCCAGAGGCCAAGATCTTCCTATTTTGGCTCCTTGGCAGGCAGGATTTTATTTACAAGTAATTTGAAAGCGCATATTCTCCTGTTCTTTGGGGCTGCAGCTTCCATTTAGGCTAATAATGCAGGTCAAAGTCTTCTCTGAAGAATATACACTCTACATGTTTTAGTCAAAAAATAGTCTGCATATGTTTTAGTATTTATCATTCACCAGTGTTCACTCATGAATAGACAGTAGCAAGTCTTTAAAACATCTCATTTACCTTAATACATACATAGCTACATCTCCATATTTCAGATTCAGGGTCCTATACTTGTACTTGTATTGCTTATGGAATATAAGATTTACAAGTTCTTTTCTCCATCCCCCCACTATCAAGACATCACATTTTTTCTTCCTCCCCCCAAATCCCATGAACCTTCAAAAACATACTCACAGAACTTTGAAGGCTGCTGGAGAAATGTCTTTTTGTGGATATGCTGGAAACATTTGAAACTTTTTCTCCCGAAGTTGCATCAATCCATTTATTTTCAGATGTACCTATAATGTTGGTAGCCATACTGGTGAGATTGAGGATTTTATGCCTTACATGTGGCAGGGAAGGCAGGTCTTTGCCCCAATCTTTTTGGTATGTGGAGGATCAAGAAATTAATATAGACAGTAACGTCAAAGAACAGAACAAGAGCTAGTGAAAACACATTAAAATAACACAAAAACGCACATAACAGAAGAAGGAGACTCACAAATCAGGTGGAATTTGTGAAGACAGGAAAAAGGGCATTTATAGCAGACCGCCTTCCCCAAAAATGCAAGTGTTAGTCATAAGCCAGGTAAAAGTTTGCCAGATGTTTTGCTGATACGCGCTACAGCAGCTGAACACTAAAGAGCAGTTAGCATTCATTGGAAACCATTTCATTAGCGTTAGTAAGGACTGAGAAAATTCTTCCAACTTTACTCACTCGAGGTGCAATGAGACTCATACACTATCCAGGGAAGGGTCATTTTCACGTCCATGCTCATCACGAAGCACAGAGACGGGGAAGAAAAGGCAGTCTAAACTAAACTAGCAAACTGATGAGGCAAAGACAAACGATGCTCATCTCACACACTCCATCATTTCTCCCATCCCTACCCTTACTACTGAAAATTTTATTCAATTAGTTCTTTGCCACTAGTCTCACTCTTCAATTGTATTACGTCCTATAAACTGATTTGTTTCTTGTCTCTTTGTCACCCCACTGTTTTTTCCCCAGTTTGGTAACTTATTCTACCTAGCTTCCCACTAAAACAATGTTTTGTATTTATACTGTGAAAGAAGTCACTGGTCACACTTCCAACTCTGCAAAGCTTCTCCTAGAACTTTGAAAGGGTTTCCTGATTAAACTCATGGCAAGTCTAGAGATGCTACAAGGCTGTCAGCCAGGATGGAAACCCTCACTACCCAGAATGGGTAGTACCATCCTGGAGAGATTACAGCACCTCAGTATTTGGGTCAATGGCCACAATCATCGCACACAGGTGTTACATCACCCACAAGCTCATACTTCACTTGAAATGCTCCCTGAAGAAAGGAACACAAGATCCTCCTTCGCTGAAGGAAGAGAGCTGGAGACAGAGAGAGCCTTTAAAAATTGCTATCCTCTAGAGACCAGACCCTCTTCATTCTTGTGGTATGGCAGGAAAGAAAATGTTAAGATTCCCTTTTATGGTGGTTGCACACTTTTATACCTGTCCATCCTCTCAGAAACAGGCCAGAGCACAAGAGTGAGGTCGTAGTTCAATGTTTTGCAGATTTGCTTGTCAAGACATTTCTAATGCACAAACAGTTAATAAAGCCAAGTTGTGTTAAAATGCAACAGACATGCTGGCAAACTACTTAGCTTAGATACGTATTACTGCTGTAAGGGTAATAAGGACTCTCAGCTGTCAGGTACAGCAGAGACAAAGCTTATTTGCCTTACAGAGCATACAGTATCTGCCTGATGAAACAACTCACCATTCTTTCCATATCGTCTGACATCCATGACCAGGTTTCCAGTTTCTAGTGCTCTGTTGATGGCCTCTTCCCACTGACTGTAGTCCATTTGTGAAACCTTTGTGCCATTGACAGCAATGATCTCATCATCTACATGTAGTTGACAAAGTGCTGCAGGGCTGCCTGCAGAAAACAGAAGAAAAATTTAATTACATCTCCATATTTTTTCTTTTTATCACAGTTGCCATTGGAAGAGGGTGGATTAGGGAATCATTCAAAGAAATGCTTAATGGTGGATATTTAGAAACTCTAAGAGAAATTCACTACACTGTAACATAAGCTCAATAAACTCAGTATCAAAGTAGCTTTTCAATTTAGAACTTACGGGAACAATAAAGAAATCAGTCTTCCGGGCTTGTAAGTCTTCAGATTCTGGCTAGTTCATTTAATAAACAACTGCTGGGTTCAGTCTTCCCTTCACTAACTCACCTTTATAATCTGTGATAGTTAGAGAGAGGCAGCACCACAATGTCTGTATCCAACGATTAGCTGAAATTCAGCCAGTGTTTGCGTAATTCTGTTATTTGTCAAAAAAACCAGCCTGCACTTTGTTAATTCCAGTAGAAGCTGGCTTTCTCATATTCTCATTTACATTTTCTGAGCTCTGCTGACAAGAGAATGCTGCTTTATTGCTTTGCTAGAATAGTTTGTTAGCTCTGAATTGATTGGTAATTGGACTCAAGATATTGCTGGGTACTGTCCCATTAGACTTCTCTGGATTCTACTTACTTTATCTCTTAAGAGCAAATTTTATGGCAGGTTGGACTTTGAATCTACTGGTATTTTGCAAGACAGGCTGCAATTTATACTTTTTTTCATCTGCTACACATTGGCAGGCAATCTCACTAGACTAAGGATGGAGAACATAGAGTACCAGTTCATAAACTTTTTCTCTATTTAATTCAGAAAATGGATGAGCTGAGAAACTCAGACTATCCAAGCAAGATTTTACGGATTACATATGAATGGTTCTTCCACTAAGAATTATTTCCTTAGCAGAATAGAAAGTAGAAAAGCCAAGTAAAAATATAGCTGAGGATTGCATAATAAACCCTCATGTTAATAAAACAAGTTTGAATTACACAGTGGAAGTATTTTCCAAAGTAAGTAGTGAAATCCACGCATCTTACTTAAAATGTACCGAGAACAATGCTCTGTTACACTATTAGAAACAAATGTGGACAGGTATGACAGAAAAATTTAGACACCATATGCTTCATCCTGAGTGTCTTCTGACTCATTAGTCAAATGCTGCTGTGAGTCTGGCTCATCCACTAAGGATTCAGATGGCTTCACATACGAGAAAGCTAAGAAATTAAAAAATTCTATGCTTTCTAGTACTGCACCAAATAATGATTCATCACAGTTCACTAAAAAGCTACACTAGCTACTCTGCTAGAAGAACATAGCTCCATACTATATTTTTCTGCATTATTCTTAAAATACGGACTAGAAACTTCATTTGCAGTTATGAATAAAATTTTCAAAACACACCAATTGCTTTTAAGCAGTATTGTAGAAGAAAAGATAGGGTTTTCATCTGGAGGAAGAAACACAGACAATAGTTAAACTGGAAAAAACATGCATCTCTAGGAGTCAAGAATATGTTAAAGAATTATG
This sequence comes from Gymnorhina tibicen, assembly GCA_013399875.1. Taxonomy (NCBI): domain Eukaryota; kingdom Metazoa; phylum Chordata; class Aves; order Passeriformes; family Artamidae; genus Gymnorhina; species Gymnorhina tibicen. The sequence continues at coordinate 1,243,568 of VXAZ01003791.1, read as the reverse complement.
GATTTTTAAATCTGCTAATGGAAGGTACTATTAAGAATACTATTGAAGATACTAATACTGAAGTTACTAATTTCAACAACACCATATAACATTTGGAATCATGTCTGCTATTTAGGACCATATAGTTTGACCATATCTGGGCTAAGCCTCATGCTCATGGTAGAGGGAATGCTTCAGGCTCCAGGAGAGTCATCAGAACTCAGTTTCTGCCTTGAGTTGTGACAGAATAAGCCCCCAGTAACAAAAAGAAGGTCATGTTAATGTTACTCAAACAACTTGTCAGGGATGAGACCCAGCTCAGAGGTGTGAACAGTATACCTCAGCTCAGTTTTAGGAGAGGAAGGGAGTTAAGATTGCACAGTTTTTCCTATACTATTACTAGAAAGGCATATCCAGACCATACCCCAACCATACAGATTGAATGAATGGCAGCAGTCTCTAGATCGCACACGTAGACCGAAAATAGCCAGAACAACTTACACTGCTCAATTTCTGGTGTGTAACTTTGCCAGCAGCTCTTCCTCCAGTCTCTGGACAAAAGGGCTTCTCAAGAGTGCAAACCAGGTGCCTACAGTGGGCTTTTGCTCCGATTCACCTCCAGAGAAGCCCACAGAGACTGGCCAGAAATTCAGGTGCCAAAAGTTGTATGCTATGAGTTGTCTTTCTCTGTTCAGCTCATCCAAGGCTATAGGAGTTAACAGTAATTTCTTTATATTCCTATAGCAGGTTTAGTTTTCATTATATAAAATATGTAATGCTTTTATGTTTTTCATAGGTTTACCTGAAGGTAAAAGACTTTTCTTTCTTACTAGTCTCCGGTAAAAACAAAACAAACCAAATTCTCATTTTCCATATGTACTTAGTTATCTCTAACCTATCCCCATCTGTTGTTATTACAATAGATAAACACTATCTCAGTGATAGGTAAAAAAATAAAACTTGAAGGATGTGAGTCAAATTTACTTTGTCCTTCATGACTGCAAGTGTTTGATCAGAGATGCACTCTTATATCAACACAATTTCAAGAAACTTATTGCAAAGGGAAAGTGAAAGGGAAAGGACTGAAACAATAAAGATTACATGGCACTGGGGAAGTTGGCAGAACAATGTCTAGATTATTGACTTTAAGGCTTTCTGTTTGCCTAATTTTTAGTGTAAAGGTTGAAAACTCCTGTAAAAAATGAGCACTATCTTTTTTATATGTGGTAAATGCATCTCACTGAAATATGTTACAAGCTTAAGTTTTACTTAGCTTTTTGAGAACACTTATAAGAAGTTAAGTATGTCTACCAAGCAGTTTTCTTAGCAGTTTTTTAAGAAATAGCATATGTAGAATACACAGACATTTATAAGTAGTAAAAAAGATAAATGCTGGGTGTCATCTCAAGAAAATCATACAGCTAGTTAAGACAAGACAATGAGAGAAAGTATTCCTGGAAGCTTTTTCTGGGCTCAAGAAAGAGAAAAAGGTGACTAGAACAGTTGGTTTGGATTTGCCAAGCCTAAATCACGCTTGACCAACCCGGTTATCTTCAACAATGAATTGACTAGATTTCTGTGGATGAGGGAAGAGAGGCGGATACAATCCACCTTGTCTTTAATGAGACCATTGACATGATATTCCACAGTATCCTGTTATCAAAATTGGGATGGTATTGTCCACAGGGCAGAACGACCAGATGGGTGAAAAACTAGCTGGGTTGTCAGGCTCTGTGGGAAATGGTTAATGGCTCTTACTCAACCTGTGGGCTGCTTACAAGTGGATCTCATCAGGGATGTATCCTGGGACCTACCCTCCCTAATGTGTTCACCAATAAGCAGGAGAAGGAGATAAAACACACGCTCATTGAGTTTTCAGACCTTGTCAAAAGGGAGAGGGTGGCCAATACACTGGAAGGCAGGGCTGCTGTTGAGAGCAGGAATCTGACATTCAACAAGGCCAAATGCAGAGTCCTGCTCCTGAAAAGGACTAAGCCCAGTGATGGTACATGGGCTGGAGAGCAAGGCTGGGGCGGCCCTGGCAGTGGTGGGGCTGTATGAACACTAACATGACCAACAGATCAAGACAAGTTCACTCAGAACTTCTTAATTGACAATACTGTGTCCAGTTTTGGTGTTCCTCTGTAAGGGAAATGTCAATAATCTGGGGCAAGTTAAATGGTAAGGAAATGAGATGGTCAGGGCTGGAGCTATTTGTCTGTGAGGAAAGGCTGTTGGAAAGGAAAGGAGTATGGGCTTGTTCAGCCTGGAGAAGAGAGGCTGCAGAAGAACTAAACAGGAGCCCCCCCAGTACATACCAGGAGGTCGCTGACAATGGAAAGCCTGCTTTTTATTGAAATTTATGGCAGGAAAACACAGAACAGTGGTTATAAACTGGGACAAAGATCGGTCTGACTGGATATGTCGGGAAAATTTTCTCGGAGAGGATAATGCCCAGAGAGGCTGTGCAGTTTCCATCCTCAGAGGGTCTTAAACCCACATGGGTAAAAGTCCTAGGTCACTCAGCCTGAATTCCATCTTGATACTTTTTTGAGTGGTGTTTTGCTCTAGGTGGTCTTCCAAGATTTCTTCTAACCTGAATTATCCTATGACTTATCCTTAAAAATAGGAAATACAACATTCCCAAGTGCCTAGCTGAAAGCATCTATTACTCTTTCAATGGGTCATCCACCTCTTTCATCCTCCATTTCTTTAAAGGGAGCTACAGCTATTGAATAAGGATACCAAATGAGCCAGTTGCTGGAAGAAAAAAGTGTTGAACATAGGCTATATACGAGAACACTGAGATACAGTTCGTTCTCAGTTCAATCTATCCTTTGTGCTCTTCCCTGTAAGAATGGAAATAAAGCATAACCAGGACAACAGTCACAAGGCCTTCATCTTCTCCTTGGGGACAGAGCCCATGTGGACTTTTGTGAATGACCAGCAGGAACATTCACCACCCTCAGATTTCTCCTTTCCAGCTGGCAGTGCAAATGGACAGACATCTGCCTCCAAGGAAGGAAATTAAACCAGAAGCCTAGCAGCAGGGAAAGCAAATGGAAAGTTATTTTTCCCGCAAGGTAAATATTAACAGTTACAGAATCACAGAATGGATCCGGTTGGAAGGAACCACAGTGGTTCATCTGGTCCATCCTCCCTGCTCAAGCAGGGTTATCCTAGAGCAAATCTAATTATGAAAAGTACCCAGAGACAGTGAAGAAAGGCCTCTTCACTTCTTGAATTTGAAAAAGAAAAAATAAATTCAAGACTGCTCATTAAGTGTTGTTAAATGGTATTTTTTCGTCTCTGGAAAGCATAATACAGGGCTAAATAAATTAAAAGTTTCCAGATATTTCTCCTTTCTCGGGATGATCCTGTGTTAGGTGGAAAGAAGGGCACAATTCAATATTCCTCAAGTATTACTGGCAATGGGAAAGACCATTGTTTAGAAAACAAGCATTATATGTAATTTGCTTGGGTTTTTGTTACCTTTTTTTGTTTTAGAAAATTGAGCTTGTTCTCTGCAGAAGACTATTAACGGCTAGAAATAAACTTTATATATGCGTCATTTAAAGACAAAAATATTTGCTTTCCCTCAGTATTAAAACAACTGAAAAAAATGCACTGGAAATCAATTTAGGAGTTGCAACTACTTAAAAATATGAGCTGTCTCCAAAATTCAGCATGACTAAGAAAGCAGAAAAGAGTATTAACTCCTAAGTTCCCTCTGCATGTGTTTACAAACCATGTGAAGTGAAATCTTTTAAACTTAGCTGAAAGAAACAGTCCGAATATTAGAAGCCTGTATGTGCCCACAAATACTCTTCTGTAAGAGGCTCGGTGAGCAAATAATGTTTATACCTTCCTCAGTTAGGAAAATGCATTTTCATATTTCTAAATTCGATCTGTTTCAAGAGATGAGGATTCACAGAAATACATTAGCAAACTAAATACTGATTTTTCAGTTCTACACCTGATGTCTTAAAATGTTTGCACCATTCTTAGCATCAAATGCCTTAATTTAGAAGCCTCTGCAAACTAAATATAAGAAGAAAAATTCGTGTATATATACACATTTACCTTCTTCAACTGTCTGCACAATGGCTCCTGAAGAACTCCAATTTGTCGTAAACCCAAAGCTGCGACTGTGGCCAGGTCTCTGGTTTATACTGATTCTCATTTCACTGTACTGCTCCTGAAAAATAAAACATGACACTACAGTATCTGGTATCACAGGAATCTAAATGAGGGAAAGCTTATCCTCTAAATAAGTGAGGCTGCTCACAATGTGCACTTTAATCATCTATTATTAGCATCACAGACAAAGGAAACAGTATTGAAGTCAGTTAACTAACTCATTTGCTTTTTATTCAAACAGGTGTGTTTTCAGTTTATATTTATATTTTCCCTACATGTATATTTCACTCCGCATTTCTATTATTTTAAATGTTTTGTAACACAATGCTAAAAAATTTAAGAACTTGGATGAAATTAAACCCCTAAATGATTCTTCGTGGATTGTCTTGTGAATTTGTGACATGTACTGCCTCCTGAGAGAGCATCAGGGATGTGAAAAAGCTAGATAACAGTAACAAATCTTATTTTTTTCTTGTACATCCTACCATGAGCATCATCAGTTTCCTTTAGGCTCAATGCTGCAACTAGGTTTCATCGGGTGCACAATCATCTTTTTGATTTTGTGTAAAATATTACCAGCTTGCTACCAGCTGTGGATTTTGTAATGGAGACCTTAGATAATAAAACTAATTCCAAAATTAGCTAAATTCAAGTCTTTGACTTTAGTGGACTTTCAAGATGCTTTCAGAATCTGAATCAAAATCTAACATCACCATTTTAAACAACAAGAATATCTGAATGGGAAAACATTTCGTAACACTTGCTTTCAATCCCACACTATATTATGAGCATGTGTTGCACACATTAACATTCTAATGTGAATTCATTAAAAACAATTAAAATACCCAAATGCATGCTATGCACTTCTTTAGCATGACATTGACATCGATATGAAAGGAAAAAAAAAAAAAGCCAGATTTTTCTGTCAAACAATGCTAAAAGAAATATATTCCAGCAAAATGTGCATGGAAGGGACCCTGCATGTTTTTACACATGCATTAAATGTACACCTACATTTTAGTTCCCTAGTGAACCAGGCTTCATGAAGGGTGGGATTCATTTTCCCTAACTTAAAATATTTAAAAGTCTAGAAACCTATGCCAGTTCCTCCAAGCTCCTATGTTGGTAGGATACAACAGGCAGTTGAGCACTGCACAAGCAGATGCAGCCAGCCGGAGCCTCAGGGAGGTGCAGCCAGAGGTGGCTTCAGCAGCACCTGAGCACTGGATACAGCAGAAAACAACGCTGCACGACATCATCCCAAGGTATCGCCTCATGTTACAGGAATGTTCCTGGGAAAACACTCCCCCGTCACAGCCCAGGGTAGAAATTAAGTCTCTTCTTCACAACACAGCTACTGGCTTGCAGACACTCCCATACAACCCCAGTCCTCAGGTGAGTATACTAAAAATGAATCTACTAAACAGATTAGCACACTGGGCTAGAGAACATACAAACCTTTAGAGTTTGTTCCTGGAAATTACTACCAGTCTTAATTTCTTTTTTTTCCACCATCCCAACATGACTCTTCAAATGTATCTCTCTTGTCAGAAGAGTAATGGGACTCTGTACACTGAACTTCATCATTTTTATAGGTCATCCCTAAAACAGTGCTCCACTGTTACACCTGGTGTTATGGCCCTGATGACTAGTGAACTATATCAATCTCTCTGGCAATGATTTACAAACATACCAAACGCAACTTGCATTCCTTAACTTAAAGCTTGTTAAGTTATAACACAATCAAGATTATTTTAACTTTAAAAAAATTTTTTAAAATACCCTGTCCATATAACTCACTTCTAGGAGGAATTTATAATCTCATAACTAATAACAGGAAAAAAATATATGGACCTAGTACATGCTATTCTCATTTGCCTTGCTTAAAGAGATGCTAAGAATTCATAACTAATCTATCAGTTTTCACTGATTAAAACAGAAATTCCTCTGCCTGTTTTTGCTACAACATAGAAAAAAAAAGATCATTATCCCTTTCCTTATCAGCAATCACAGTGTCAAAAAATGATGATAAATTCATTACAATGGCCAAAAGGCATCCGGGGTATTAAACAGCAATGTATTTCTTTTCCACAAGTGATTAGGAAGAAGAATGTTTGGAAGTGAATGAATTTCTAAAAACGTGGTATGGTGAGTGATTTCATAAATCATCATCCAAGGTCTTACAATCTTCACCCAAGCAACTGGCACAATTAAGTTTTACAGCAGGATCAGGAATGTAAATCTGTCAAGGGTTATGAACTGCATCATCAGATAGTACAGAAAGGTACCAAAAATTAAAGCTGTTGTTGTTGAAACATGCAATCAGTTGGAGGAAACAGCACTTAAGAAGACTGAAAGACCCAACCCCTTATCCAATAAGCACATGCACAAAGAGATGGTGATTTACTTCAAAATTAATGTGAACATTAGTTAGATTCAAGTAAATAGCTAAAAAAAAAAAAAAGAGGGCTCAAGCCACAACAGATGGAAAACAGGATAGTATGATACTGACGTTTATGGCCAGCCTTTGAAAAGCTGATCTTTATTTTCCACCACCAGTTGAAAAGTGCAAATGAATGCTACAGCAGCTCAGATAATTCATCTAACTGTCACACCTGATTGTATGCACAATGTGCTAACAAAAAACTTTCAAACTTTGCAAGCATTACACGACATGTAGAATAACTATTTTGAAATAGAATGATAAATAAAATTAAGCACGTGACAAAAAGGGTAGGGAAAAATTCAGCAGAAGAGTAAATTTTTTTCCCCCAAATATTCTCTTTCCCCTAAATTTAATCAAAGGAAATAGCAGGTCTCTGAGCTGTCCTCTTACTACCAGAAAAATACTTGCATTAGATGCACTTTTAGTTATTTTCTCTTTTATTCTGCTGTGGCATTCAGTTACACCAAGTAATCACATTATTTCCACACTTACCATGGATTTTGAATCCTTAGCCTCTGTCGGACTCGCAGTTTCTGCAGAAGATGCAAGTGAAAGAGAATCAGGAGGAGTGCCATACTCTGGCTTAGGAATACTGCTTCCAGCACCTTGGTCTTGGGACTTTAAAGGTAATGCCAAATCAGGAGGAGGTGTTGACTGAACACCTTTTTCCTCCTCTTCCTCCTCACCTCTGCTTCTGAATGCACCAGTGGAGAGGGGGTGTGCAGAGTCTGGTTGTGAAAAGGAAACGCTGGTGAACAAACTTTGAGTTCTTTTAGCTTTTTCTACTTCTCCATTGTATTTCTGAGCATCATCCATCTAGGACAAAAATGACAGTTTGGTAAATATGTGCTTTAAAAAAAAAATCCTTAAATCGTTCAGTGATCTTTATATTTAACAAAACCACCTTCCCCTTTGAAGCAGACAGTTTGGTAAATATGTGCTTTAAAAAAAAAATCCTTAAATCGTTCAGTGATCTTTATATTTAACAAAACCACCTTCCCCTTTGAAGCAAATTCTGGTTCCTATGCCCATTGCAGCTACCTACTTAGAGAAACATATTTGTTTCTCCTGAAATGCTTGCAGAACAAATAGTCCAGACTTCTTAAGATAAACATGTTTAAGTCATCTGCTTAGAATTATTTGCATTCTTACCACTTTTTAAACTGAAACAAATAAGGATTTAGGAGAAAACTATGAAAATCATCATAGTAATGTGGCAAGGGGGAATCAACTTCATTGTTTCAGTGCTTTATAGGGTAGACAAATTTTAGGCTAGCATAACATTTCAATTTCAACAAAGTCAGCAGAGCAGAGGAAACCTTTATCACCTGAAAAGTTTAACACTTAATTATGTTAACCTGGCTCCAGATAATTACCTCCAAGGACAATTTTTTTGATAAGGCACACTAAGGAGACTTACTACAAGTAATAAAAGGAATATTTTACCAAATATAGTTACCAGCTTTAATTCCAGGAGTGTTTTTAAGCACAGAAACACAAGTAAACATCTAAGCCGCAACAGAACTGCCTGCTCTATTAACACAGCCTTCATCACAGGGGAGACACTTTTTTAAACAAACCAAAACGTTAAAATTACTGTTCCCCCAGGTATTGAAGACCCCACATTTACAAACTTCAGGAATGAAGCGGAATTTTACCGTGAACGACCGTGGAAGTGACGAGATTCCTCTGGAGTGGACACCAAAAGGTCTTGGTGTAACCACAGATGTTAACCTGGAGGTATCAGTTTTCTGGTAAGTTCTCGGGAGAGAAGCTGAAACCTGAGCTGACCCAGTTTGAGCATTCACTGAGTAGCGAGTGGACAAAAGAGCCGGGCCCTGCTCCCGCTCCTCCGCCAGGCTCTCTGGCGGCGCAGGAGCTTCTCGAGCGGCCGAGCTCTCGGGGAGGTTCTCCTTGGGCAGTTGTGTGGCGTACACACTTTTGCTGTCCTTAGTGCTGTAGGAAGTATCTTCTTCCAAACGATAATCTTTGGCTGCTGACCAATCTTTTGCCGCTGTGGAAGGTGCTTTTTCTTCACTGAACACATCATCATTCAGGGAATATGCCCAGTTTTGTTCCTGTTTCTGCAGCTCATAGGAGTCTTGATCTCTCTCTTCCCTATGGGAATAGAGCCCGTTAAAATACCAAAGTGACCTGACAAACAGGCAGGCCTAAAGTCTTTCAACTAGTGAGTGTTTAGGGCAGAGCATAAGCCAAATAATAGATCTCTAGTAAATGAAAATGAATAGCATCATTTAAATATATTAGTATTTTCATATATTTTTAAATCTATCTTCTTTAACCTCCTCCCCAGTTCAGCACTCTCAAAACACTCAGGCATACTACCATCACATTATCAGGCTGCCACCATGACAGAAATCTTTGCCAAGAAAATGATATAGCTCTTCAAGTTACATATCCTCAGAAATTCAGATTTTATTTAGGAAAGAACAGGAATCAGGTAGTCCCATAACACTGCCTGAACTGTATAACTCTGCTCGATATTTCTGCTCTATGAAAATGCTGTGCTGAACTTTAGATAACTAAATAAGATGGTTCACTGAAGTTCAGCTAATTTTTTTTTTTTTTTTGCTATTCATTCCTTTGTTATAAAGGAACAACCACTGCAGGGATAATCTTTAACACATCATTTTTAAGATTCTCATTGATACTGAACATTCAATACAATTAGCATCCATATTTTTATTCAAGCAACTAATTTTTGTCCTCACAAATAAGTAAAAAACCAAAGAAATCCAGAAGATTAGACTTATTTCTTTTATGAATACACGTCACGTGCATATTACCTTCAGCTCAGCCATATGTGCATTTTAAATAGATAGATAAGACTGTCACCACTAGAAACAGTACTGTGCAGTTTACACTTCTTACTCTTCAGAAAGTAAATACCAAGAGGAAAAATTAGGGATGAAGGGGAGAACAAGTAAAAGTTTACAGCTCTGTGACATACGTTAAAATTCTGGCTGCAGTTCTCCATAGTGGCTAAAAGAGCAGCAAATTCAGTGATAGAAGGAAGAGAAATAGTTAACTTTATCCATGAATAATAAAAGGCAACTATCCAGTTCAAAGTTTTCTTCAGTTATTGTTTCAACTAATTTAAAGAGAATGCAAATATTGACTTCTCAGTCGTTTTATTTATGGATAGCTGAGTAAAATATCATTTATAGAGAAACCTGTTTAACATTCTGTGCAAACAGTGCATTAGAAAACCATATTCAGTCCTTCAGCTGCCTAGATTTCTACATTTTATTTTGCAGCTAAAATTGTCAAGATCTCTGCAGAAGCAATTGCAACTTGCCAGTAAAAGCTGTTCAAGAATTCAAAGGAATAAAATGCTCAGATTTATGTTCTTCAACATAATACTCCCATTAGGACCATTACCTCTCCTGCTGCATTTCTCTCAGTGACTTGGTACTCCTTCCAGACACCTCAGAAGCTCTCCTTTCAATTTCTTCTCTTTCTTCCTTCTTCTTTTGCAGTTCTGAAGTGTAGCTCTTTCTACGATTCTTCCATTTCGCTAGATCCTGTTAGAATAACATGAAAATGTATGCCATCAGATTTTCTGAAGACCTCATCAACTTACAGAGGCATCCCACTACATGCTATTTATCGCCCTGATTTTATTTGCATGTTTGCATCACAGCCACGTTTTCATATATCTTTCCCCTAAATGATAAAGGGAGTGTCATGTTCCAGTTAGGGTTGCAGGCTCATTGCTTCCTTAAATTAACAATTGTAATTATTGGACTACATGTCATTTTGCCCGGTTTTTTTCCCCTTAACATTTTCAATTTTATTCTGGAATACTTCACACATAACTGAAAACTAATGCAAATGACATCTGTATTTCTTTGCTGAGGGCTTTAGAGTTTGGGATATCATCATTATTTTTCCAAATCACTACTATGTTAGACTGATACACTAGCTTGAGAATAAATATGCCTTAAATTCTAAATTGAAAACAGGTATTTCTGTGTCTTCTTCATTTCTGTAAAACTGCAATGGGAACTGGCAATATTGTCCATGAAATACCAGAGCTGAGTTAAGGGAAGTAGTGAATATTAGAACTGAGATGGCTGATATGCATTAAACAAACAACTATGAACTTGTTTCGTGCTTTGTTCTTAATTTCAGGTTCTTGTTCATACTCACTGTCAAGCAGAGATTTTAATAAACTGAAAGATCTTCAGATACACTTACGACGCTGTGCAAAGCTACCATACAGTTTACAAGCTGGATTTAAAACAGAATTATTAGGGGATAGGAGCCTCAAGAATTTGCACAAGGAAGTATTATTTCTTCCCCTTTCTCCCGGAGGATTAAATACCCAGACATTCCAATCATTTCTCCAAAAAAAGTATTCAAAAATTTCAGATAACACAAGAAACTATGCCCTAACTTTTCTTTATGTCCACAGAAATCAAGCCTGAAGGCTTTATTACAATACATACAAGTCTTATCCTGAAGCATTAATCAGAAACTTAGGATGATATTTAAAATAATTTCAGTTCTGCATTACACAGGCATCCCCAAAAACTCTAGTAGCTGCATGAGACGAATTGCTTTAGAAGACAGCCCCATGAATTGCCACACACGTGCCAAAGCTTGTTTAGTAGGGACACTGAAGGCAGGTGTCACCCAGCCCTTCAAGCAGGACGCACAAGGAGAGGTGGAAAGGAGTCCTTACTTCTTGCCACTTTAGGTCTTGTTCTTGTAACTGCTCTTTTATCTTTTGAAGCTCTTCGTAACGGATTTTGCGCATCGTCTGCAGCTCCTCTGCACTGACATCATTCAAAGATTTACTCCTAGAAAGGGAAAAGAGTACTCAGCTTTATAACATCCTAGCGCTCATTTTACACGAGTGGAACCTTCAGAGAGAGAGATTTATATTAGTACAACTGAATGCTCATGAGTGTTATTTTGAATGGAGTAGGAAACACATGGGCAGCCGAATGAGCAAGACTGGGACATGCTCTAGCGCCAGCACTCAAGTCATTAGTTGGGTATTTGAGCAAATAACATCAGGTTATGGGAATAAGCAGCTCTGTACATCTCCACGCTGATCATTCACACTGAGCTCCTCATAGAACACTGCTACTTCTGTTTAAACTTGTTATTCTCTTTACTGATCTTGTTTCTTTCTTTGACCCAAAAGGCATCCCCTATCCCCAAACTCAAATTCCCATCCTCTGACTTCTCTCATGTAACAGCCCCAGTATCACCTCCTGTTCTTTCCTTCCTTAGGCTAATCATAAAATCAAATCAGTTACTGATGCATGTTTCCAAAAGATTAAGAGTCACTCACTGCTACATGCTCATGGATGTCACAGGCCCCACTAGCCTATGCTGGTCCTCCCCAAGCCTCTGAGATGCCTTCCATCCAGGTTGGGATGGCTAACGCAGCCATATTCCTGCTAACTTCTTCAACATGGCTACAGTTTCCCGCAGGAACTCCCTACTCGCTGGTTCCCTTTAACCTAAATTCCTCAAAGCTCACCTTTCATGCTCCTCCCCCCCCACATGCTATTTTTTCCTTTATTCTTTCACACTACAGTGATAAACGTGACAGGACATTTAGTTTAGATATAGGACAAGACTCCTGACGAGATCTGACCACAAGCGTCTGAGACAGTAAGCAAAATGCAGATGCTTCATTAGAAGGTTCAAAGGTGTAATATAATATAAAAAGGAAATCTAGGTTTCTGGGTCTTGGGGTGGTGTTTTTTGTTTCTTAGTATTCAAAAATACCTTTGTTTTTGTTTATCCAAAGTATGAGTGATAGAGGGGTGTAACTAAGTTTTAACAGGACTTGAAAATGCGGCACTTCTCAGATATGATGGAAAATCAGATTAAACCAAAAGAGATTCAGCACAGAGCATTGCTCTAATCTGTTGCATTCCAAGAGATCTCTGAACAAACAAACCAGACTCTCACTTCCTCCCAAGAGGCCGAACTCACTTTCATTGGTAACATAAGACTTTGGCCTCTGGCCTCTAGAAATAAAGGCTTGGGCATTAACTCTTTGCATCTGTTTGCTTGTCTATTTTCTGAATGAGAAGAGTGCCAAATTCAGCAAAAATCGCCTGGTCGCTATTGCAGAAACTCTTTGCTTGTACAGTTCTTTTCCTCATTTTTTATGCTTAAGTTATATCACATGTAGAACTGTTTTGGGGTAACTAAACTCTGCAGAAGTGTCGTATCAAATTTGTTCCAGATGAGTTCAAGAAAACTTACATAACTACAGTTTCCACTTCTTTCTCTTGAGTTACTATATCTGTCTGCAACAAAACAGGAAAATCTAGACCTAAGTAAAGGTATAGTCATACCATGGAACTGAATCTTAGTTTTAATTTCAGTCTAAACTGAAAAACCTAACTAGTGACTTAAGTTTTCCGAGTCTCTGTCTCCTAACACCTAACTTCTGAAACATTTTGCACTTCTCCTGGAAGTGTTTAGTCATTTACCAAGTTTGCCTTGGGGTAAAAACAAACAAATAAATAAATAAATAAATTTAAATTTAAAAAAAATCATTAGAACACCATGCATTCCCAAATACTTAGCATGCCATCACACAATAAGTGGAAAAATTATTTCTCTTTAAGTCACCGTTCATCATAAACAACATATAAGTTCCCATGACAAACCAGTAAGTTTACCACTGAGCATTCAGTAACCTGGAGGATATAAAATAACCCCAGACCATTCACCAATCCCATGATAAGTACCACTGCTGTTAATTATTTTCAGATTCTAGCTGTACAGCCTTCAAAATAAAATATTTGTTAATATTCCTTTACACGTTTGAACATTTTAAAGCCTAATTTAAATACAGAACAACAAATTCTTTGCTTCAGCAGGAATAAAACATTAGAGCTGATTTTCAAAGTGCCTGATAACCGTAACTTGAATACACGAGACAGCAGAGAGAACTTTCGCCATATGCATAGCTTTTTCATTCATTACATAAATTGCAGAGAACAGAACAACAAAGCATCATGCACAAGTTTTCAGCATGAGTTTTTAGCTACTGTGCATGCATAAAGATAAAAGAGGCCAAAAAAAGGCATTATGATCTTTCAAGCTTTTGTAAAACTTACCCTTGCTCATCAGAAAGCTTTTGAAACAGTCTGAGAAATCAGAAACCAAAAAAGAAAAGATTCAGTGTCTTGATATTGGTAACAACATTAACACCATTAGTAGACCAGTACTCTCACTAAGTGATGGGGAAACTGAAAGCTTGGGAACCAGCCAGCATGGGATAGCACATCAGGAATTGGACACTAGTCAAAAAACATACCAGGACTTGCATGATGTGCGAAGTTGGGCAGAACTGACAGAACGAGGCTGCCTGCAACTTTCCAACACTTCTCATTTAGCAATACTGCACAAATAGAGCCTTGTATTAATTCTGTACCACTTATTCCAGTGCTGTTGAACAGCATGATGCTCAAAAGAAACTCATTTCAAGAAATTAAAATTAATGCCAACTTGAGTCCCAACAAGAAATGTGGCTTGTAGAGGTTGTTTTCTTGTTACTTCAACTATTTCGGATACTAAATGAGAGTCATACTTGATGTGTACAAGAATAAAAGACCCTATATAGAAGTTTAGCACATTAATCCTTGAGCACAACTAATCCAGGGCAATTCAAGAGGACTTTTAGTATTCTTGAATATGAGTATTTTATAATATAGCTATCCAATTCTATTGAATGAATTTTTAAAACATGCAGAATTTTCAAGCACTTCAGAAATATTTCTCAGTGAAGCTCGAACTTTGTTAACAGTATTAAGCTTAAAAATTAAACGCAGCAACATCAAAATAACAACACAGAAGTGTTGGAACACAGAAGTGTCTTAGTCACACAGTAATGATGCACAGCTGGGCGAACTGCAACTTGCAATGCCGTATTTTCAGAGCTAAGGAAACATTTGAAACCCCACTCTCCCCCAGTAAATACAAAATTCAAAGGAGAGATAGGAAGTACTTATGAAACAGTATTCAGTCAGACAAGAGAAATTTTGAGGATACCTGGAAAGAATTAGGGGAAAGTATGAATCGAGACTGTATGAAAGTAGGGAGATAATGTTGGCAGAATAAAATATGCCACAGTGGCATTGAATATTGAATATTACATAGACACACAACTTGCATGCACCATGACTTTGGGCAGGCAAGACGCTTTTTTCTTTTCACCTCATCTAATCATCTCAGAACTGTGGCAGGACAGTTTACAAGCATTTTTAAACTTAGGTGCAAGCAAGAATATCAGAATGCCCATTTCCAGAATTTGTCTTTATAGCATTCATGTGTTTCAGAAATGTTTTTACCTATTATCTTGAAGAATAAAAGAAAGTATTTCTAGCCTCCATAGTCTTTTGAATAATCACTATTTCTGTTCAACCATGGAAAGAAACTTATGTAGAACTTTGAGCCTGAAGAAATGATAACATATTTTCTCCAAAGTGGCAGCCTAAAACTAGAAAACTTTATAATTTTTTGTTGAAAATATGGTATTGCAGTCATAAGCTTCTATTCAAAGCAAATAAAAAGCTTGTTTGAGGACGACATGAACAAATAGCAGATTGCCACTCTATGAATGGTTCAGCACAGGATGATGCTTTTCCAAATGGAAAGGGTTCAAGGGCACTCAATCTGTGCAGGACACAACCTGACCTCTCCACCATCTGCCGTTTCTTGTGTCTAACTTTGCTGGCCTCCCTGATTGCTTCCCACTTCTTCCAGTCTTCTTCACTGCATGGACCTGGGATAAAATTTACTGGCTGGACGTTGCTTCCCACTTTCCAAGATTCAATCTTGCGGGTCAGCATATCGTCCTTCTTATGCTGTAAAGATGGTGACAGCACTCTGCCATTGCTCTTCCTTTCCTCTGGTATGGCATTTTTTTCAAGTAAACATAGAAATTTGGACCGGATCTCTTCTGGAAGACTCCATGGATCAGGAAACAGTGCGGGGTGATACTTGTCAGGAGCACCTGATAAAGGCACCTCTTTTTTTTGAGAGAGGACTTTACGAAAAATCATGTCATCCTTTTCCAAATCTGGAATCACAGTTTGGCCCTCTCTGGGTTGCAGAATTATCTCACCCTCTAGAGGAGGCTCCTGCTCAGAGAATTTCTTTAAATACCGGGGGTCTTGAAGAACAACTTGATTCACATGGAAAGCCCCAGTTTTCCGAACGAACAAATCATCATTTTCCAAATCTGGATATAGATATCCATTTTCCTCATCTCCTTGCTTGCATCCTGGTGTAAAGGAAACATTCTTTCTACATTTTATGAGCCTAGGGCCAGAAGTAGGATCAATTCTGGTCTCCATTTCAGAAGACACGTAGTCAGTGTATTTTTGCAGGGCCTGAAGTAATGAAAATTGACTGAAGCATATAAAACAAAAGGAGGGAAGTAAAAATATCATTAACTAGCAAGAGACAAGCAGATCACAACGTATTGCAATATACATTTGGTTTAGACTTGCAGTATCCCAAGCAGAATGACGACACCACCTGGCATTCACCACCACTGACCGTAGCGCAGCACACGCCAACCAACGCAAAGGTATCCCGGCATCCTAACCTGCTCAGAAACATCACACTTACATGCTCACACACAAAGCCAGTAACTCTATGCAGCATCTTACACTTTCACATTTACACATTTCAGAAGGCCAGCAACTTATGGCTACATTAATAGAGAAAAAAAAACCCAAACCCAACAAACCAGCAAAATAGTAATAACCATAAAAGCATGACATCACAGGACATGGTTTAATTTCATTTAAATGTTGCATATCCAGCCATTTCTTTTTGATGCAGCGAGAGAACAGTTCATGCAGCAGTATCAACCTGGGCTGATCAGAAGACTCCAAGATTTTTCCTTCTGCAATCTGTGACAATGAGCTTCCCACATATTCAGCAGTTGACTTATAATTCTGATCCCTTCTGCAGCTACTGTTCCAGTCAAAACCTGGTCTTGGTTGATTAGCAGCAATGGTACAGCTTTGTTTGTAAGCAAATTCCTCATCCTCAGAATCTGATCTCTTTCTACTGTGCAGCAGCACAAAGAATGAGCAGAGGAGAAAGAAAAAAAAAAACCATGAAGTGTACTCACTGATCAAAATGCACAGAGGCAACAGTGCAACAGCATAACAAAAATAGTATTTCAATTATTTAAAAAAAAAAAGAAAAAAGAAGAATAAAACATATCCTGCTGCTACACTGGCAATGAAAATGAAAAAAATTCAAAGTCATAGAGTTACACTTTATTTTGGCTTTGCACAGAAGAGAAAAACAGACATGCATGAAAACGCACCTGAACCCTTGAATCTCTTTATACCAGGGTTTGAAAGAGGATTTCTTGATTTTTTTCCATAGCAATTCTTCTTCTGGAGTCCAAAACTTAGGAAGAAATTTGTCAAAAGCAACAACTGTATGTGGCGCTGAAGAACTTAGCTTGCGAAAATAGAGATCATCTTTTTCAATGTTTGGGATGCCTACTTCTTCCTCGTCCTCATCAAAATACCCAGATAATTGTGAAGGATTGTTAACTCTTGGTTTGTTTTCCTCTTTAGTATCCAACTGCCTCTGCCTCCTCTGGTTACTGTTCAAAATATCCAATCAGTTAAGATATTTTAGGAGCAACTTGACATAAGGAACGCAAAAACACATGCTTTTTGGCTCAGGAGCTCAGCCTTGTGAATGAAGCATATTAGTTCTCAATTTCATCACTGCAGCACCAGAAATAATAAGATATATTAAATAAAAAAATTTTTGAAAAGAAGTTAAATGGTTATATCAGCATCCTATCTCCTCCGACAAAAATACAAAGTTTGACAGAAAAAGCATATCAAATTATCAGCTGTGTTAAAATGCTGATTAGAAGACTAACTTTATGGAGTTATTTAAGGGCTGCGATTTAGGTAACGCAATAGTTACTGGATCTTGGATTAGTATCTCTGACCTCAGTGGTTCAAGCATTGCAGCTAGTGGACCAGCTGGATAACTTTCTTGCGAGCAAGATTTAGGAGAGTCATTGCGCAACATGAAATGATGTCCAGGTGCAGCAGAGCTTACAGGGCTCTTTTTGACTAGAAATCTACGATTTGCTAAGTCATCCAAAACAACGTCGGGCAGCCTTCTTTCATCTTCTGAATCAGAGCCACTGTCATACTCATAGATGATCTGGAGGGAAGCTGGATTTGTGAGCCCACACTCTGCTCTGCTATTTTGGCAGGAAGCTACAGGATTCGTTTCACGTCCACTGAGGTTGACCGAAACAGGAATAGAATGAAGACAGTGAAGTCACGAAGGTAATGGTGAAACTCAAGAACTGCCTGCTAATCTCATCTGTACGCGTCAAGAAGCTGGACAACTGAAATTCATCGCTATATTTTGGAAGACTTTAACAAGAAACTAAAACCGTAGGTCTATCTTTCGTGAACTCACATTTAAGATAATTTAAATACATCTGGAGTCTGGCCAGCTTCAAAACATTACTCAAACATCAAAAAACAACGTAAAAAACCAAAACCAAACCACACAACCACACCAAAACGTCCCCCTCGATAAAACATGGGAAATCAAATACTTGACTTTGTATTGCAGCAAGAGCAGCTTTTCTTTAACTAATAAAGAAATCATTTATTAAAATATTCTAAATCAAAGCCCACTTCACTAAGACTGCACACCAGTACCTTGAAAATGTTCCATCTGACTCAGTGAAGACGGGACTTGCCCAGCTCCTCCTGTTGTCCTCGTTCTTCTCTGTCCTCTTCTTCCTTAAAGGTGCTGGCACATATCCTGTCTGCTTGTTTTTATTGGGTAAGAAGCGATTGAAATCAGTGGTAGGTTTCGGTTCAATCACAGAAATCCTACGGTAAGACCTGTCGTCTTTATGGGAGTCATGCATTTTGGAAGGCAGTTCTGAATCTGTGTCACTGTCACAACCTTAGAAGAAAGTGGAAAAAAGGGAAGACACTAGCATTATTCTCTAGACATGAGCTTCTAGCTCAAACTTGGATCAAAGTCTTCTAAAATCAATTTGACTCTGTATTTGAGATGTTTCAGCTGCAAATTTGCTGAGCTACTGACAGGACAGTAGGAGAGGTATTTTTAGAAGCCTGTGGCAAAGCTGTGATAAGATCCATTAAACTCAGTTTGGTTTGCATGATCCTTCTGCATTTGTTCCATTCTTTCATTATCACTGTTCCCTGCAGGAAACAAAGCGCTGCCCTCCAGATTGAAGACAAAAAACAGCACAGGAATTTTTAAAGTAAATCGTATTTGCCAGATAAATTTACTAACAAAGACAAGTTAACAGAAAACAATATAGCAATGTTCTCATCTGACCAGATTAACATCCAGTAGAAGCACAGGGTACATCACATTTGTAACATGGCTAAATGCTGCCTTGCTCAGACCAGCAATGCTCCATGGAGCCTCTGCCCAATGATTTTATGTTATTCACATGAAACAAAATCCAAACCCTCACAATTTTTGTGACTTTAGGCTACAAGCTGGCATTGAACTTTAAAACCAGCAGAGAGAAACAGGATAGAGTGCTGCTTTAGGGATCCAACATCGCTGTCTTCTTGTTACCTTTATTTTGATGACAAACTACTAAAAGTAACATACACTATTCAGTATTTAACCTAAGTGGGAAAAACCTTAATGAATATTCACAAATGAAGTGAAGACAGATTTTACACAGTCACCCTAAGAACAGGGCAAGAGACTTTTGCAACTGGTGAATTTTAGGTGATCCCATCCAGATCTGATTTCTAGCAGTTTCCCTTCCAGAACTCTGGGAATATACCCCGCACATACACACGCCCTAATGTGTCAGTGAGAACAAGAGTTTCAGTAACCCTTCCTAGGAAGATTTGTGTAAGCAGTGCTTTGTTTCTACCAACTGTTACAGGTCAATATTTGCTTAAGCAAAATGCAACTGCAGCAGTTGCAAAACCAGAGTTGACTTTCAAGCTGGTTTAAGTACTGGATATCCAAGTACTAGGTCCATACATTGTCTTCTCCCACACTCATAAGACACATGTCAACAAAAGATTTTAGAGAGGAAAACATACCTTCACTGCCACCTTTCAAGGTTATATCTGATGAAAAGCTTGTGCAGGATCTTGAACCAAGAGAGTCCAAGCTGTCGAAGGAATCGTCTCTTTTATGAGTAGCTGAAGATGAAAAGGGCTCTCCCCGGTCAACGTACCAAATATCACCGTACCCGCTGTCTCTGCCACTTCTGCTCGGCTGGCTGGACTCTTCAAGTGCCTACAAGAGTAAGTTTTGAAAGGTCTTTTGCTATAATTTAAGGTGCAAATGTTACTCATGAGCATTTTGAGTTCAAAACCAAACTTCAACAAAGACACTGCAAACCCCTAAAAACAATATATACAACAGCTTGAACAGGAGATTCAGTAACAGGTCTTAAATTTCTTTTATCTCAGCCAAAGAGGATTGAGATAGGGCTCTTCACAATCTACCACATCAAGTAGAGCATATGGATTCTTAAATTCATATGGATAGCAGAAGAACCAATGAAGGATAAAAATCATTCCTTTCATATGGAACCTGATAGCAAGAAAAATAAACAAAACAAACTAAGAGGAAAATTAAACTCCCAAGAGCCTGTTTAGAATTGCTGCTGTATAACAAACTATAAACTTTAGGCTACTCATTTAGTTTCCTTTTTTGGATTCCTTACCTTAGTCAATGCTTGCCCTAATAACTTCTCAAATGCTTTAAGATTGAGGTATGGACCATTATAGTTAGGGTCACTTTGAGCTTTTCTCCCAAGCCAGTATAATGTAATCAAAACCTAAAAACAAACAGAAAAAAAACCCTGAATACAAACTTAATTACTTTTCTCTCATGCCATGTGCCAGTATGAAAGAGTCTCAGCATGCTATTAGAGATGTTTTCACAATGAACTGCAAAATCTTGCTTACAGTATTAGCTATGATTGCCACCAAAACCAATTAAAGAGTGTCATGATGCATCTCATCTATCTCCAGTAAGCAGATATAAGTACCATTTTCAATTATTACAATGATTTGGGAAAGTAAGCTGCACATAGAGATCACTGTAAAATGGCATTAATTTGCATCAGATAAATCAACAATTGAAGAATAAGGTAAATATGATAGTACCATAAACAGAAGCATTTAAAAATAATTAATCACAATTAGTGTACAACTGTCTTACATTTTTCAGTCTTCTGTTGGTTTCCTCTGGCCTGAAGCAGGGTGCAGAGTGAGAAAAAGAAAAGAAAACAGTGTTTTAAAATTGCTGACTTAAAATTCAATTATTATTCAAGGTGCAAAAGGTTTCAAGACCAATTAGCAGTCAATATAAAATATGCAACTACGACTGCTCCAAAAGAAATAAGAAGCTTTTCACTTTAAATACAGTCATAACTCTGTACTATTTCAGTTGTTACATGTAAAACGAAAAACTAGCCAATCTATTACAGTTTCTGTTTTGAAGTACACAGAAAGGCTCTAGGCTTTTTTAATTGGCTCTTATTTAGTTACCAGCAAAACAGAAGTAGAAAACAAGCTGCTGACTTTGGGAAATATAGCCTCTAGTAGCCAGGGAGATCACAGAATCATAGGATGGTTGGGGCTGGAAGGGACCTTAAAGATCATCTACTTCCAGCCCCTCTGCCATGAACAGGGACACCTTCCACTAGACCACGTTGCTCAAAGCCCTATCCAGCATGGCCTTGGAACACTTACAGGGACGGGGCATCCACCACTTCTCTACATAATCCATGCCAGTGCCTCCCCACCCTCAGAGTAGAGAATTTCTTCCCAATATCCAGTCGAAACCAACCTTCTCAGTTTAGTCATTCCCCCTTGGTCCTATCACTACATGTCCCTGTGAAAAGTCCCTCTCAAGCTTTTTTGTTGGCCCATTTTAGCTACTGGAAGGCTGTACAAGATCTCACTTGGGCTTTCTCTTTTCTAGCCTGAACAAACTCAGATCTTCAATTCCATATGAAAGGAGATTCAATTGTAACTTTTTCCCTGACTGTATTGTTTTCTAAAGTGTTTGCCTCAGACAACAGAGAACACTTTAGCCACGGGTAAACTTTTCAGACCAAAAAACGAGAAACTGAAACTGAGACATCTGGAGAGAGATGATGTAGGGCTGAAAGGATGGGTTTGGGTTCTTTTATATAAACACATGTTTTTCTAAAAACACTAAATACATATGTAGTCACTAACATTAGGGAACCAGTCTTTAGCACACCTTGGAAGTGCACCAATGGACACTCAGTGGTCCTGTTCTCCTCTTGCTCATTTTAAGAACAAGAAGTAGAAACTTCTCAAATGGGAGGCTCCAAAAGCCTCCTAGTCCCCAGACCTAGTCGTCAGGTGTAAATATTCAGGGCTGGACTGCAGACAGTGGTTGAACAAGATTTCTGCCTGCAGTGCCAGCAGTTATGGCAGAGCAAATGGTTTAAATACATCAGAACAACTTTTCACCTGCTCCAGACTTTGGTTTGGATCTGGTTTGGCTGCCAACTTCACTCACAGCACAGTGAAGGGGTTCAAAAAGAAAAGCAGAGACTTCACATACAGCAGCAGAAAAACCTATTCACAGCTCCATAACATGCCAGACCAACAATGTATCAAGGTGCTTATGCTGTTTCTGACTGTCTAGGAACACACTAGTCAAAAAGTTACAGGAAAAAAAGTAGAAAAAACCATTCAGGAAACAGTTATGAGTTAGTGTAATAAGGACAGGGTCTGGTCAGCCTAAGTATCACTCTTCACGGAAATGGAATAGTCAATGAGACGTGACAACTGTGAGGGAAACAGACCGTCCCTCCTGCTCTTTCTTCCTATTTTGAGAGCTACTGCTCCCACTCAGTGGCTGTAATTGCCTTGCCCATCCCCATGCCATAAAGAAATCAGGCTATCAGGAACACAAAGTCCTGAGATGGGTCTGACCTGCACAGTCCTTGCCTGCAGCTTCCTTAATATCTCATGCCAGAGATGCTTCTGGCTTTGTAACCAGTGACCTCTTTCCCATAAATAAGGAGGAAACCTTCTCCTTTAATGTGAAATATTTACACCTTTTTGTTTGCTTTTTAATCCCTTCCAAAACAGATTGCTATTTGTTATTCACTAGAGACTATTTTTGAAGACAAAAAAAATTCCCCCTTTTTTCAGTAGACTAATTTTTTTGCTAGTGTCCATGTTGCAGAGCACACCATCACTGTGACCTAAGGTGCTACTAGAGACAGGATGATTTCCCAACCAGAGAATGGAAAACTATTCTAATGTCAACATTACGCTTCTCACACCCAGTGGAGAGCATTTCAAAGGTTTGCATTCTTTACTCTCAATGCCTTTTGTTAGCAGAATTTCTGCTTTTGTTTGCAATTATAAAAACAGAGGCCTTTGCTAAGGATGCCTTAAAGTTTGCTCCCCAACTTCAGCAGCCCACTAAGGAGTGAGAAACTCTGCCCTTAGCTGGCAGGAGCATGTGTCCAAAAGGTTGCTACCCTTCACGTAGACCAAAGCTACATGACTGAATAGGATGATGTCCACTTCTGCTTTCCTTGAGTTCTTTGGGATAATTTCAGTCAACCATTTCACAACAGGAGCAATATTCAGTTGTCTTTATATTTCAATATATTTTCTTTACTGGAATAACCATAAATACACTAGGCCTGTGTAACTGGACTAAAACCAACACAAAACTTAGGACATTCAGGTAAACAAGTCAGTTTGAGACCAAAAATGCAGGCAGGGAGATATTTCACAGACGTGAATGACAGACCCTGCTTCATTTCTGTTTACTCTGCCAACAACAGAAGCAAACAGACAAGTTGTTTACTCTTCATTCGTGAAATTTCTTCACTTGCATTACTACTCTCCTTCTCTGAACTGTATCTCTTGGTTTCTAAACCTTTTCAACAACTTGTCACACTAGACATAGTCTGAGCAGAAGAGGAGAAGAAAACCAAGAGAAACCCTGCTGATCCTCACTGTTCCTCATTTTTATATGCATGTAGTAATTATTTGATGGTGCTTAACCAAGGAAAAGGATGATTCTGAATCATTAATGTCCTGTCTTAGAATCTGTGTTAAATGATAGGTATATAATTTTTTTGTCAAAAAAAAATCCTGATTAAAGCAATATTTTTACCTTACTGAAAGGTCTTGAAAGTCATTTTTGACCTACAAATTTCACAGCTACATCTTTTCTGAGGCATGCAACTAGCAGAAGATGTAGTTTGGATCCACTTGCTAACATTCTCTGAGTGAAATAAGAGCCTTTAGAGCCTTTTATATGTACAACCTGTCCACACTCATCTGTGTTTAGTTACACATGCCACTGCCCAACTCCCTTCCAGCACACTCCGTTTAAAATATCTATTGGGCAAGTATTTATTGGTTAGAACTGTGATACAAACTGAAGAGCTTTTAGGAGGGATGACTTTTTCCTGTGAGTGTCAAAATAGAAAAAAACTTTTCTAGCCTTTTAACTCAATTGTAGTAAATGAAAACACAAAATAGAATAATTCTACCATGCAGAAGTTCTTCATGAAGTGTTATAAAAATGCAACTACTGTGTAGTCTATGCAAATAATTCATCTGTGTATAACTCTGAACAACTAGATTGTTGTTCAGAGTTCATAGGAGGGGACAAGACAGAGGCACCAAACTCAAGCATAGCAAATTCTTTGCTGCTGGAAAAGGAGGCATGGCCCTACAACTTTTCTGACAGACTGTTACCTAACAGCAAGCTCCTGCTCTCCCTTCCGCTCCCCTTTGCAATCCTGGCCCTAAATACACAGGGCTCAAACACTCAGTTTCTCACACTGTATTTGAATAAACCATTTAGAAGATGGAGTACACGACCTTGAGCAATGTAGCTTTTAAGCTTTTTAAACACTCCTGGACACTTAATAAGCTTATTTTGAACATAAGTCTACAGCACTGAAGTGCACACACAGCTGCTTGTAGAGACATTTCTCATACAACAGCTATTTCAGGAAATGAAGGGGTAGCTCAGTGGCTAAAGTATCTTCATCAATGTAAATTAATGCCAATCCTACATTTGGTTACTGTGAAAGAAGTCTGCTTTTCCCTGTTTTCATCCAAAGTTATCATAGAGCCCAGCTGATGCCAACCATATTCTTTATGAAAATACTTGGGGTAACCCTATTTCTGGTTTGAATAGTAGAATACCTTTATACTGAAAAAGGTAGGCAGTTTAGGTGGGCTGCTACTCTGCTCAGGAGGGCACAGCCAAGCCTGCATCTTAAAACTAATCTGCTGAAAGAACTCAGTTCCTCCCCACGTGACAATGCAACACTACTTACTAAATCACTTGTGTATTTTTAAACATTAACTTCTCTGTCTTCCCAGAGCCTTTTTTTATCTCCTTTCATTAACAATAAAACTTTTCTAAAGATGTCTGAACTAAGCAAAGAAAGCTGCTAAGGAGAGCAGTTAAGATCTTGCTGGAAGAATTTTATTATAAATACTTCATCTGCTCCTGCCACAGTCTCAGAATTTAAGCCTTCATTCTGAAGCTTAAAAGAAAACCAACACCAATCTACCTATCCTGACCTCGATACCAAATTCCAGCTACCAAAGAGGTCTCAAAACTGTAAAAGTAGAATCCTAATTCACAAAGTGTGAACCTGAATTGTTGGCAGTGGTATTAATAAAAGTTTACATACAACTTCAAGATTAGCCACCCTGGAAAAGATCTCCCAAACACCGCACGAAAGTCTAAAGGTCACGAGATAACAACACGTGGGGAATATTATAACAGTAATTGTGAAGCACAACCGCATAAACCCAAGTTGAATACAGATGAAAAAAGATGTGAAATAACCACCTGTGGAGAAATAATACCTTCTGTGTAAATCATCTCATCTACGTCAATCCTTGAGCAAACAGAAAAAAGACAAATGGGACAGGAATAGCTCTCACTTGTTAGTGCGTGATAGGCTTAGAGACTAAATACCTCTGTTACATTTGAACACAACACGTATTGACGAACATCACTTACTCCCAGCCAGCACCGACCAACAGAAGTTTCTCTAACGAAGACCACTCTACAAGAATAAAGCAAAGCGACACAGCAGATCAGCACGCTCAGCCGCAGCTCAAGGAATTTATTCTCTGTTCCACTGTTTGCTCAAGGTTAAACAGCAGAATTAGTCACCAAGGCCCTGGCCTGACAATACAAAGGCTTTGGCAGCAGCTCTAGCTTAAGGATTTCCTGGTCCCCCCTCTCTCTTCCAGCCACTCCCGTTTGCTGCCCCCATGGTTATGCCAACACAACCCCAAATCACACTGCGGTTCCATGCTGCCCGAGGGCTACACCTGTTTCTGTGTGTTTTTCCTAATACACATTTTCAACCTCCAAATTAGCTTGCTGGTCTGTTTCAGACCGTGCTCATACAAGCAATTGCACCAGCACCATGGCAGAGACAACGTATTGCTGCAAGCGGGAGGGCTTGGTGGAGCAGGACTCTGCTCCAGACACCAGTACCGTGAGAGCCCCTGTGAGATGACCCCAAGACAGAGGTGCTAAGGAGTGAGGAAAGCTTGGTGGGATTATTTTAATGAATTTGGGGGCATTTAAAAATGAAAAAAAAAAAAATAGTAGACATCATGAACTAGACTTTATCCAATTATAAAATATATCCACTGACTTACAGACACCTCTCCAGTGCCTCCATACAAAAGAGCAGTCCATTTTAAGAAGCTAGATTTATTTTTGACCTATTTAAAAACTTTTAAACAATAAACTCAATATTTTGGATTTTATTTTTCTGACACATGATACAGTTTTGTTTCCCCACATCCCAATATGTATTAAATTCCAGCAACAAGCAACTCATGATGTCAAATCTACTTTAACACTTCACTTTTATTATTTTCCAGGAAGAACAATGTGGAGCTCAAGATCACATCCAAGATACCAGAAGTCTGAACAAAATTCTGGAAGATTATTTTACAACATCCCATTCAGAGAAGGGTCTGTTTCTCATATAGAAACATATTTAAATATAGTTATCAATCAATGATTTAAAAAATAAACAAAACCAACAAACAAAGAAGCAAGTTTGAACAGAGATTCCTCCTACCCAAAATGAGGGTTAGCTGCCAAGAATACATGTGGTCCTGTCCAAAGAGATAAGAGCAATCTGAACCCATTTACGGGGAGAAAGAAGGAACAGAGACACTCCCACTGATAGAAAGGAATGTGCCAGTGACAAATGCTCCCTGCCCAGTGCCAAACCCATCCCTTGGTGACGAATACTTCAGAAACCCCAACAGCTGCCAACCCTGTTTTCTATCCCTTCCTCTGAACTACAGATCTCACAAACACAGGACTTGAAGAGATTGATGTTTATAAAGAAATATTGGTGCTCCCCCTTTGAGCTTCTGTCCATCAAGGCAGCAGTCACACCTCCAAGATGCCCTTTGAAGGGCTTGGAAGAGCCATACCCTGGCCTGGGAGCTGGAGCAGATCAGTAGACTGCAGAAAAGCCCACTCCCCAGCTCCTTGCCGAGCTCCAGGCACTCCAGCCCTACACTGACCAGCTTCACTTACGATTCTGAGGAAGATGTCGGAGGATTTGAAGGGCTCCTGCACCCTCGCTGGGTATTGCTGTGCAGGAGATGAACGCTGCCTGTCCAACTAGCAGTGGGCTCGTGCTAAATTTCAACCTCTTTGGCCACCTACTCAGCTGCTATTAATATTGCTGTTATCGGATTTCACTGAATTCCCACGTGCTGCTGAGAATAGAAAGGCTCCAGTGGAAGATGTGGTTGCTGCATGGGTACAGAAACATGAGGACATTCCTCCAGCACTTGGATTCTTAGCAAATTGATATTCAACCCTGAGAGCCACAGTTCACTGCTGAGAATGCTGGAAATAAACCAGCCAGGCTATGGCTGCAGAGTTAGAGAACAGCTTTTGGAAACACACCTTTCTATTTGACTATAAAATTCACATACATTTTCCATAGCAACACATCCACTGGATCCAGTGCCACTCACATCATAACAGCAAAGGTATAAAACAGAGTCAGGTATAAAATGACAGCAGAAAGCATTTCTCCGTGCCTCTACAGAACCCCCGGCTGACAGCAAGGAGCTCCAGCGGCCCCTATGAATGAGCAGCCTGTCTCCACCCCTGCCTACTAATGCTGAGGGGTGGAGGAGAGATGCTCAAGAAGGGAAAGGCAGAGAGGAAACAGAGCCAGCCAACACCCTCCGTGGGACCACATCACCATCCATGGCTTCAGAGCCTGTCTTCTCACACTGCCTCTTGAGCATGGTGCTTCCTTGCTGATCTCACCCATTATGCCTCCATGCCATTCTGAAATCCCTTATCAAAACAAAAATAGGCACTTCTAGAAAAGTGCATCAACCCTGGCAAGTCAATAGACGATAACATTATCCATTTCCTCATGCTCTTTTCCGACCCCTCCCTGGGTGGTCCATCTCTGCCAGCTTCCTCATGTTCCAGCCTAATCTAGAGGTCCTCCCGAAGAGAAAACTAGTATCCTGTAGGGAAGAAGGCACGCCTGTCACATAAAAAGTAAAAATAAACCCCCCAGAAGAACAAGCAGAAGAGCCTCGATGATAAGCTGAGCACTTCTTGGCTCTTGTCTGAGGGGTGAGCAGGGCAAGTAGTATGCAGCGCTCACTGCAAGTTGTTGCTGCAACAAAAAGGAGGCTGATAGGATCCTGCATCTTCCTGTTCAAATATTAATCTCTATTAAAGAAAATTAAAGTTGGCCTGGACGATCTCTGAGGTCTTTTCCAAAATAAATTGTTCTAAAATTTGTAATAATTATGTAGATTTGTTGATTGGTCCCTTTTTGTGTCATTTTTTAACTCCATTTCTAACCCCCTCTAAAAACTCAGCAGCTTCATTAATTACAGGCAGTTAAACTGTGTATCTCTTGTACTGTTTTGTTTGCTTGGTTTTTCCAGGACAAAACTAGAATGCTTCCCCAATCAGTATTGGGTACTTTCAATTCCAGATCTAGACTGGCACCTACACAAAATTAAACAGCAGGTATTTTATTTCTGAAATCTACTCACATGTGTCACATGCCATACACTTTGGCCAAGAAGCATAAGAACATCCGCTGACTTTTATGAGAAAAGATGGACTCTCTGCACTAAGTATTAGAAGTTGCGCAGTTGACTCTCAGCTCACACAGAGTGTTACGAGTTCTCAAACCACTTTGTTCATGCTCAAGAGGACTTTTTAATTTCAGAGGTGAAATTAATTCCTTCTCAAGAAAAACAAGCACTTTAATACACACAGTATTTTAGGTCAATTGATAGATAGCTGTAACATCAGTACTTACATATGCTATAGGTTTTTATATCTTCCCAAGTTTTGGTATTTAAAATTTGGATCATATGATTTTGCTGAATCTCTCCTTTTATCTCACTGCTGCCTTTTTCTCTTTTTTAAAAACCTGTACATA
Organism: Gymnorhina tibicen; assembly: GCA_013399875.1. NCBI lineage: Eukaryota > Metazoa > Chordata > Aves > Passeriformes > Artamidae > Gymnorhina > Gymnorhina tibicen. Next base: position 1,214,466 of record VXAZ01003791.1, on the reverse strand, counting down.
TTTCAGTTGACCTTTGCACAAGGATTACATTAAATGTTACCCCCCCTTCCACCTTTTTCCTTCCTTGTACCTCAAGAATCAACATACTTGAGCTCATCCTGTTGATCATCAGGATCATTATCTACATTAACTTCTCTTGCATTTAGTTTTAAAGATCCTTGACCTTCATTCCCCCACACAAATCTAGACCATATTGTATAAATTTTGTAGATTAATTTGAAGAGAAGTCAAGATGGGGAATATACAATTTTGCTAACAATCTTTCCAAAACAAATAGTTGGTATATCTGGGGAGTCACTGAAAAAGAAGTATCAAAATAGACAATTAAGTGCAATCATGTAAGTTTTTAGAATTATATTCAAAACCACAAAAACGTGCAGCTGCTAGCTTGCTCAAAAATAGTTCAAGAACATTATAAAAAAAAAATTATGTATAAAGCCTATTATTTGCTTCAGCTAAGCTGCAGCAACCATGGCAACTCACAGAATTTTTTTTTCAAGACATGACCAAAACTCATTTTCTGTACTGCCTGATTCCTCTTTGCCATTATTAAGTATTTCCAAAACCATTGTCTTTTTTACTCCCAACTCTCACACCTAACTGGAATATTTCAACATCCCCTCTTTCCTCACACAGATACCAGAGGTAATTTTTTAGACTAACCTTCAATACTGACCCCATTAATTCCCACCAAGCCTTGATGAGACATCTGCACCAACTCCAGGTATGGATAAACAAGTTATTGCAAGGTAAGTTAGGTTAAAAAATTTTCCATCTACCAACTACTCCTAGCAAACACCTACGTGCACTCTCTTACACTCAACCCCCAGAATTAACACGGTTGTTCAATCTGGATAAAGTATTCAGAGGTGGTTCCTTGGGAAGAGCCAGGATTTGGCAGGTTATACAACATTGCTTGCTCGGAGAGAGATATTTTTATAGCCTCTATATACAGGGAGGAGGAAAAAAACACCCCAACAACCTCCTTCATTCAATCTCCTCCCTTGGTCCGTGCCCAGGGAAAGATCCAGTAAATGTAATCCTTTGTTATCCTTGTGTCGAGCAAACAGGCGTTGATGCGTAAGTGCCTTGTGCATAAGCAAAACAGTTTACCACAGCTTCTAACACTCAAAAGCAAGGTTTACTCAGTTCCTCAGGGTATGCAGAAAACAAAAAAAACCCCCAGAACCCAAGTCTCTGCTGTATAATATATATCAGATACTTGGCAATGAACATATCCTCTGATGAAGAGAAAAAGATGACTGACATTAACTTGTACTGGGTATTGGTACGTTCACACTTGTGCTAACATCCAGTTTCACCAGTCCAAATAGGCATCTGCTCGGCTGCTGTTGTTATAACACATACTCAGAGAACAATTCAGCACAGAGGTGACTCAGAGTTACCAGCAGAAGCTACAGATGCCCTATTCTTGGCCCATAAAAGTAATCCAGGATTCAGTCCACTCCAGTCATATCCTCAGGAAAGCCAAGACCCATAAATGCCAGGTATATGCATGAAGGATAGTTATATCTTCTGGAGAAGATGCAGACCCTCTGAATTTTGGGGATACATGAATTTATAGCACCTGGGAGTCACTTCACAGATTTCCGATGGCTCATTTTTTCCTCTAGAGCAATTCCAATGTAGTGCTGGCTAAACTGTTGCACAGGAGGACAGAGAATAGGGGCAGCGTATATGCCAGACCCTCTTTTCATTCTAAACTTTTGTTATATTATTAAAGAACAAATGCTTTTTTTGTTCGGCAGTGTAAAGGCGGATTACTAAAAGTACAGCTTTTGGGAAAGAGTCATAGAGCTAGGACTTTGAAAAAAATTAGATTTAGAGATTTAGATTCTGGTAGAGATGGACAGAGCGAAGATAAAGAAATGGAGGTACAAGGTAAGAGCAGCTTAGTCCATGATGATAAAGATTCTGGAAACAAGTTAAAGTAACACTGCATTTGTCCTTAAGTAGAAGTAAATCACTACTGCATGACTGAATCATTTTGTTTAGTCTCTACACTTGGACTAAAAACTTTAAAGAACTACTGGGTTTTCTCAGTAATATTCTGGCAAAATATTTCACGAGCAAATAAGAAGCACTGAAAAAAATTATAATGCTTCCTTTTTGGAATTCTGCCGTATTCACTCTGTGTTTCTTTGTGTTACCCTAGCAACACAGAGCACAACATCATCACTCATCACACAGAGCACAAGAGTATAAAACAGACTGAACCTGACTTCACTCTATTAAAGTCAGCTCTCTATTAACTTAAGGTGATCAAATACATCCAAAAGGAATGAGATATGCAGATACAACTGAACTTTATTATTTCCCATGTTTTCTTAATCTGCCTGCATTTGTAAAAACATATTTAGAGCCAGGAAATAGCTCCTCAGTTAATGCAAAGTCAAATACTAATCTATGCAAAGTTAACAGAAAAGAATACTGAAAGAGGATGTGTTCCCTTGAACCAGCTCTCCCAGAAGACATGGTGTGAAGTGGCAGTACAATTTAAACCAAAAACAAGATACAAAAATCAAGTAGAATTCACCAAGTGTAGTACACTAAAGGAAAAACATGCCTTTTTGGTTTAGGGAACAGACAAGATCTAAGACAAATATATACTATTTTCCATATTTCCTGCAATTCTCACCTCCCACCCTCAGCTCCTGCAACATCCACAAGTAAGAGAGCTCTTTAGGGGTTCAGCTATTCTGATTCAGGTTTCTTATGGCTTCAGATTTATTTCTATAACATTTGAAATATATAAATTCAACTTGTTGCTATCAATAATACTGGATAAATATTACCTTTTTAAATTGGCTTTTTTGGGGTGAAAAACATTTTTTCCACCCCAAAAGAAAACAGTGCTTTAAGGCTACTTGGAGTAGCCAAGTCAGAGGGTATTTTTAAACATTTGCTCAAAACATTAAGGTTTTTGGGCCAGGTTTTCTGGCCAAGTTTTTAATGTTGGAAAAATGAATGCTTCTTTACTGTAAAGTGAGAGAATGGGTAAAAGTCCAAATACTTGCCTTGCCAGAATGTTAGAAAACTTGTGTGGGAGGCAAAAAAAAGAGGGGTGGGGGGAGGAGAAAAGTTAAGCTAGTCTGACCATATACCTCTGAAGCTGGAGAGTTTACATTCATTCTGAGCATCCCAACTGAAACCAAATATGCTATTAGTCACTCAGGAGTTTCTGTTGTAAAGTTAGAGGAGTCTGAGAATAAAAACTTGAAGAAAATTAATGATACGGGAAAACAATCCTAGCCAGGGAACTATAGATGATCTCACACCTCTCTTTCACCAGTACTCATGAAGTATGTAATTTGTATCACAAAATTGATGACTGAGGGAAAAAAAGGCTTAATACACCAATTAAGACATCACCGAAATGCTCCAACAAGCTATTACAACTAAGTCTGCTGGTAGGGAAGGAGTGGAACAAAATTATCCGATTCTGCTCCAAGTGAGGCCATGGCAATATTCCCAACATCTTTAACGAGAGCATGAGTAAATGCTAAATTAGGAATCTTCCTTCTCACGAGAAAGAAGATACTACATGCATCAAGTCTTGGGAATTACAGTTAGCCATCTGCAGAATTTCACCAAATGCCCAGCCAAATGAAGCACTGAAGAAGTGGGCTCCTTAAAACACACATGGTGGTTGTAAACTATCCTTCCCAGAAGTGAATCGAACCACAGAGCCAAAATAAGACAAAAGCAACCCTCAGGCTCTTGACGGGGTTATTCTACAAATTCTTTGTCCAACAATCCTCATAACTTCTACATGAAAAACAGGCACTCTTTCACCAAGGGAAGATTAACAAAAACATTGAGACTTTCATCTAGGAATCCACAGCTTTTGAAAACTAAGGGTGTCTCAAAACCCCTATGAATGACAATCATTATTGCATTTAATCATTGCAAAGTTTATCAAACTAATGGTTAAAGTGAAAAGTATGTCAATGGTACCAGTTTACTACAAACTGCAGCTTGCCACGGGACAGTATGCACGCTGCATTAGCAACTGCTACATCCAAACCAGCTACCTTGGAATTGTCTATGCAAGTATCCCTTTTGATCTCAAGTTTTTGGCCCTATTTCATTCAGAAATCCCAACAGCAACAGTGCTGTCACTATATTCATAGTTTTACAATTCAGTGAAAAGCCAAAACTTTATCATCATCCTGCAATTAAGACTGATTATCTAGACAGGACAAAAAATCAAAAGGCAGCTCAATAAAATTAATGGGATGTTTCTCCTCTTGATTAGACTTAATTCTACCTGAAACAAATTACGATTGCAGAAGAATAACACAAAAAGTCATCTCAGCAGTCTCATCACCAGTGTGTATCTTGCAACAGTGAGATAGAATAATTACCAAGATCTGCCCTCCTTCTTTTCACCTCTAGGCTAACAGAGCTATAAGAAAAAATTAACTCTGTATGGTGGAGGAATACCCAGTAGTATCCTCCAATGAGGACATGATACATCAGTCTCTGCTGATGGCCTAGGAGCAGGTTGCCAAATTGCAGCAAAACCCAGCTATTCCTTGACAGGAAGGTAACCACTAGAAAGTACATGAGAAAAGAACAAGATGAACATACCTTCACCCTTTGACCCACAGATAGCACACGCGGATGATAAGCTTGAGCATCATCATTGTCCTGGGGTGACTGTATGATACTGTATTCCCTATCGTCTGCTCTGTGCCCAGACATGAATCCTGTGCCTTTCTGTACCTTTAAGGGAGAGGGGGGAGAGCCGGTGGAATTCTTTCAGTGGTTTGTATTCAAAACAGAGATAGCTGCTGCAGAGCAGAGGAAAGCACCTTCCTTTTTTCCTAGCTCTTGGTTCCTGTTCTTGGGAGAGAGATGGAGAGTTAAACTCCTTTGCTTCCCTGGGACTTTGGCTTCTTTTTCTCTTCTGGAATGTTCAGCAACACCTGAACACCATAAGGAGACCCCACACCGCTGGCCCAGAGGGGCCCATGCTGAACCCCAGCTCCAGAGAGGAGAAAGCCACATTCACAAAGGACTATGAAATCTACCCAGGTTCTCTCCACAGTGAGAGGTTTTATTATTTAGCACTATTCTTTTTTTTCCGTGCCTGTGTGCACTTCACTTGTTAAATAAATAAGGTTTTTTTCTTTCACTTTCCTCCAAGGAAAGTTCTTTCCAAACCTGGTGGGGAAGGGGTGACTGCAACTTGCCTTCTATCAGGGGACGTTCATTTCGGACGTTCCTCCAAATTTATCTCAAACTGGGACAATCATCAAGTTTGGTTGCCAGATGGCAAACCGTTGCCCACATTATCCACACAACACTGAAAGCGTTTTGCAATAGGCTACCACTATCTTACTGCATAAAGTTAGACAGGTGGAAAAGGCCATGAAAACATAGCTGAAGTGCTCTTAATATATTATCCTCTCTCCATTTCAGTGTAGTTGCAGTTAGCGGTCTACTTAACCTGCTACGGTAATATATTTCTAAAATAAATTTAATAGAAGTCCCTTTTGTAGATTTTTTTTTTAACAAGTGAAGGTACAAAGACATACAACAATCTTCATCATCAAGGAAATGCATTTATGGCAGAGTAGGACGGTGCACAAGTTTCCTAAGATACTCAAAAAATAGCTTATATTGCAGTGTAAGTTAAGCAAGCATCATCTTTAATGACAGAAGTAAGTACTATCAAAAGCAGCTCAGATACAACGCACGGGCCATCTGTTGGACGCTAATTTATTGAGAGACGCCGATTCAGAACCGCTGCAGTAGTCAGACATTTACTGCTCAAAGAGAAAGAAGATAAATATGAAGCCTTCTGCCACACTGCTCTTAAAGCTCTTCCGTTAGAAAACAGCATATTGAATACATATGAAATACAGGTGAAATATGCACCCCAAGTTTTTTTCAGGTAGGAAAGAATCTGTGGAAGCTTCTGCTAGGAAAACAAATCCAGAACTGTTGCATGAACTCCAGACAGGATGTCAAACATGTAATTACTTGAAGTATTATTAAAAGTAACATAGTTATTACTTCAGGCCCTGAAGGAAAAATCCTGACACAGCACAGGTACACAGGTGACTATATTTGAACTTTTTTTGCATAATAAAGTTACTGACAAAAACCATGCAATCCCTCAAAAAGGAAAACCACCAGGAAAAGAATAATAAATTAAAAGCATGGAGATATCATTCTTTGCAAAGAGGAAGAAATGAACTCTCATCTCATTTGCACTCCCAAATTTCTTCTCCTTTTAAGAAGTGACATTGAAATTGATGAATGCTGATAGCATAGAAATCAACAGATTGGATGTGAAGTAAACAGGCCATTTAAAATACATAAATGCACATTTAAATTAAGTCTGTGCTGATTTCCAATTTGTAAAATCTCATATGCACTCATTTTGAGTGTCATACCAATTCCCCTTAGAAATAAGTTCACTAACACACTTGTGATTACAGAGCAACTTACAGAAATAAAAATTGTTTTTAAATTCTACTTCCTTCACAAAGGCTTTTATTTTTGCTAATTTTAGCTTGCATAGAGGATCCTGTGTTTCATGGGCACAACCAAGGCTTGCCAAAGTTCTTTCATAAGTTGAAGACTGGCCAGGGAGCACCACCAGTGGTAATACAGCTTTAGTCAAAACAAAAAGCAATTCCCTATGAAAAATTAAACATATAATTATCCAATGAACACAATATCACAGTATTTACTCTCTTAGGTAATTATTAATTTTATTGCAGGCACAAAGATTAGAATCGACTGTAACTTGTATTTAATGAGACAACTTTTTTTGCCCTCTCTCTTCTAAAAAGTCTTAAGTTGACCATCTATACCCAGTTTGTCTTACACTCTTCTCTTTGTTCCTGTATCTTGCTGTGTTGATCATCACTTAAAAGAGTCATACACTTTCAAATTCAGGCCATAAGCTAATCTCTGATGTATCATCTACCACTAGAGAAACTACAAGGTAATGTTTTCTAAGAATTACCCACTAATTAGTTTTTTGTACATAAGGATTGGGACATTACACACTTTAATAAGCAAATGCATGGAAACCTCTACAGCTACTTTTTGTAATACCATTAAAGACTAACCTTTCGTAACTCATCTGCTTTCTACTTCAAAGTGTGCACTCTTTGAAGCTGCCCCGGTGTTGCTGTTTGTTTTGCAAGTTGCCTGGCAGAGACATCTGAGCAATAGAGAATGAAAACAGTGGGAAAGCATCTTTACCAGGTATCCCAAATTAGCTGAAGAGTTATCAGAAGGCTATTCCAAATAACAGCAGCAGTGGCACACAGACCACCTACAACCTAGAAGGAACTAGAAACCAAGCAGATGCTACCTCCTCTTCATTTACAGTAAAAGCAATTGTGGAGTTTTTTACTGGTAAAGTAAAAAAACTTTAAACATCTCAATACACTCGTTTTGAAACTGAAGGGAGTCTTCATAATTTAAAATTGCATTAACAAATAAGTCACATTACCAAGAGTTGAAGTAACTTGAACTAATTAGCTGGAGTACTCTCTCATGGATGAAGGTAGGAAAAAACCTCCAAAGTTTAGTAGTTTTCTTCCACTCTGTTCACTGCTGCTTACTTTAGCTTTTAAGGAGGACAGTCTCTCCTGTGACTGCAGATGCACAAATAACAGTAACATGTTCCATTAAATATTGAATGCCAAAACCCACATGCAATTAAGCTTGACCAAACAGTTTCTAGGAGCTTGAACATATTTGCTTTCCTGACAAAAATTCTGCAAACAAAAGCTCCCTCTATAAGTAACGTACATGTGCCTTTGGTACGTGTCCATCAAAAAGATTCCTGCCCTGGGAGATGAAAGCAGGCTTCTTGGCTCTCATTCTTTCCCCTTCTGACTGATCAGACAGTAATAAGTCATTTTTAAATGATGGTAACCACACAAATGCATTCTTGGGCAACACGTTGACAAGAAGAAATTTCCAGTGTTCGCTGCTTCTCCATCTCTCCTGAACCCTACTTAAGATATAATCATAGAATTGTTTAGGTTAGAAAAGACGTTTAAGATCATTGAGTCTGACCATTAACTCATCACTGCTAAGCTCAGCACTAAACCATGTACCCAAGTGCCACACCTACAAGTCTTGTAAGTATCTCCAGGGATGGTGACTTTACCACTGCCCTGAACAGCCTGTTCCAGTGCTTCACAAGAGTTTAATTGAAGAAAATTTTCCTAATACCCAATTCTAAACTGCACAATTGGTTGGCCATTTGGCACAATTTGAGGCCATTTCTTCTTAGCCTGTCACTTGTTACTTTGGAGAAGAGACTGACCCCCACCTGGCTACAACTTTCTTTCAGGTAATTGTGGAGAACCATAAGGTGTCCCCCGAGCCTCCTCTTCACCAGGCTAAACAACCCCAGCTCCCTCAGCTGCTCCTCACCAGACTTGTGCTCCAGACCCTTCACCAGCTCTGTTGCCCTTCTCTGGACACACTCCAGCACCTCAATGTCTGTGTCGTAGTGAGGGGCCCAAAACTGAACACAGGATTTGGGGTGTGGCCCCACCAGTGCCAAGTACAGGGGGACAATCACTGCCTGGCCCTGCTGGCCACGCTCTTGCTGATACAGGCCAGGATGCCACTGGCTTTCTTGGCGACCTGAGCACATGCTGGCTCATGTTCAGCTGGCTGTCAACCAGCACCCCCAGGCCCTTTTCCGCTGGGCAGCTTTCCAGCCACTCTTCCCCAGCACTGAATGTTGAGACCCAAGAGCAGGACCTGGCACTTCACCTTGTTGAACCTCATCCAGCTGGCCTCAGCCCATCCATCCAGCCTGTCCAGATCCCTCTTAAGAGCCCTCCTGCCCTCCACAGATCAATGCTCCAACCCAGCTTGGTGTCATCTGCAAACTGACTGAGGGTGCAACTTCCCTTCCCCACCTTGTCTGCCCTTTCACTGCAGTGCCCTATTGTGTAAATACACTTTCTGAAAAAACAAGAACCAGTCCTTCATTTCTGCTTTTCTCCTGATAAAACTCATGCTGTCCATTAAAGGAAGGAAGTTTAACAAGCAGCTTCAGCAGACACCTGACACAGCACAAGCACCTGCCTTGGTCCCCCTGTGCTGGCAGCCTTGTGCACACTGACAGCAGTTGCTGGGCACCCATTGCTCACATGGTACCCAAGCAAGCAAAATTCAGGCACACAGACTCACGCTGTTCAGTGCCACCATTCCCCAGATTTGTAGATTTAAATCTTATCCTAGCAATAAAAAAAAAATACTGAACAAAAAATAGAAGTAATTTAGAAATGCAGTCACATCATTTAGGTCATGATCACCATGCCAGACTGACTACATTACCTGGATAACTAGGGATTTCTGTATAGGTTATTTATCAAACTAGCTTGTTGAATAGATTCACAAATTATTCAAGCAGTATTAGAGAAAACTGAATTAAACTAAGGACTTTGTTTACAGCTCAAAGAAGAAAATGCTTCAGAAAGACAAAATGTTGTTTATAAAAAGAAAATTATCCTCTTGCAAGAGATTCTGTTCCTCTTGAAGGAATAAAAATATCAGATTGAAATGGCAAGTACTACTAAACCACCAGCACTAAGTGACTTTTGTATGATTTCTCAACAGCAGCCAACATCCAATACCAGAGGCGAGCTCAGATTTCAAAGAATAAAATGTTCTTCACAGAGAGAGAGAGGGTTTTGCAGGACAAGCACAGCAGAGGAGTATCATTACCACTGCATCTTATTCTGTGCTTATTCAACCTGTGTGGGTGTGCCTCCTACATAACCATCTGATGTGTGATTTTACAGTTACACTTTCCATACCAAAATCAGTAACAAAATCTCTTAAATTAACAGATCTTTTGAGAGCAAAGGTAGCTTTTAAGTAACGATGCTGAAGATAGCATAGGCAAATATATGTACCAGCTTATTTCAAGAGACTTTCACCCATTCTTATTCATTATTCTTCTGAAGCTTTTCATGAAACTTCCAGTGGCTTAATGAAAAACTATCATATGTTAAATTGCTAATAATTAATAACATTTTTTTCCCTGTGATTGCACAACCTGGTCACGTATAGAAATAGTCAGATACTGGTCTGGATTAAGAGACCTAGGATGATTTTATTCATCTTTTCAGATAGCTTACATACAGTGTTGCACATTTGCTAAAGCTTAACAATGGCAGACTGCTTGATTGATTTATCAAATCAAATTAATTGCTTCCATATGATTTGTGTTTGAGTTTTTCCTTAGTTTTGCTTCTTGGAGTTTTTCATAGAGCTACAGAGGTTAAAAGCAGCTTTTACCGTATGCAACCTTCTCAAAACCACACACAAGAACATCCATATTGGGCCAGATCAAAAAACTATATCTAGCCCAGGATCTCATCCTTCTATGTAATCCCAAGTGGTTGCCTAAGGAAGAGTAAAAATAGAGCAGGAAAGATGCGTCTCCCTTGTGGACTGTCCAAGCTACATGTGGTTTCCACACACTAAGTAACTCTTAAAAGATTTCCCTTCTTTAAACTTCTCCACTATCCGTTGAATGCAAGTAAACTTTTATCATCCACAGCATCTGTTGGCGAGGAAGCCTACTGCCCCTTGCTTCGGTTCATTGATTATTCATATAACATGGCATGCAGTGACCAGTTGAATCACTTGTCCATGTCATCTGCTAGGGGTTTTTTGTTTATTTGTTTGTTTTAAGCTTGCTTCTTTGTCCCGCTCTCCCCTTCATCCATCATCTCTCTTTCAGGCTCAGGACTCTCAGCGGGCTTAACTCAACCTAAAGGGGAAGCTATTCCTACTTTTAGTCAGAGAGATGCCATGAGGATGAAGATATTCCAGTTCCATAGATCTGCTTTTGGGGGAGTTTGGGGAAGTGAGAAAGTGACAAAAGGGAAAATGATCCAAGTCCAAAGCTTCATATGGTATTAAAACACCAGCAAATGCCGATTAACCACTGCAGCGCACTACAGTGCTATTGTTTTTCCTATTCCTAAGACTTGTTTCTGAGGGTAAGGTTGGGTCCTTTTGTTTTTTCTCTTGGTTGGTTGTACTTTTGTTTGTTTGGGTTTTTTTGACTGGCACTTAAAAATGAATAGATGCCTTCACAAAAATTCCGACCCCATTATCTCAGGCCTGAGCAGTACTAGCTATTCCAGAACTCATCATTTCATACACAAAATTGAAATTGTTCTGATTTTCCTGTTCTCACTTAAGTAACCCAAGTTTCCTTCTATTTTATGCATAAAAAACCCCACAGTTTCTGAAAAAAAAAAACCAAAAATTACTACTAAAAGCTGTTTACAAGAGTAGTTAGCACTGGTATATTTGGACAGATTAGGATTAGTTTCTGGAATTGTACAGTAATTCTCTAACCGAACAGATCCGTGTTGAAAATACATCACAGCTTCTAGTCAAACCACACATAAATAAACTGTGCCTTCTGTTAACTCAGGCATTTTTAGCTAGTGCTTTACCAAGTACATCACTCACTCCCGAAAATTATCACAGTTGAGGGCATCTTACAACATCAGGTCACAGAGTTAAAAAGAATACATTACTGCATCATAAATCTGACAAGCGTATTTCAGTGGTTATTCACAGGGAACAAGTGGCTGTCTGTAATTTAATAGCCTTTGCAAGAGCAGAAGTATTTTGAACTTGGACTCCCTTTCCCCACCCCAGTTAAATATTTTATCATATAACACATTGGAATCCACGTCAGTTGATGCATATCTGTACATACTGGGTTCAAAGGTGTGTGCGTGTTTACATTTGCAGGACGTTTTTTCTAGAAGGGAAAGGAAAGAGGAAATATGATCAGCATTAGTCAACCTTCTTACTCTAGTCCCAGAAACCAGCTGCAGCAGCTTTCAAAATTTTGCTTTCTGAGTCAGGTTCTGATACCACTCTCCCTCCCCAGGCAGACGGAATCGTAGGGAGGGGATACGTACGCTGGAGGGCAGGGCTGTTGGGAGGACTGGCTCTGCAGGAACCTCATATGACATTCAGTAAGCACAAAGTCCAAGTCCTGCCCCCTGGATGGACCTAATTCCTGTAACTGCAGAGTGGGGTGGGGAGCTGGGCCTGGCAGTCCTGCTGGGCCAAACCTCAGCCAGCAGCCAATTCTGGTAACACTGGCCAACAGCACCCAGGGCTGTACGGAATAGCGCGTGGCCATGCGAAATGGAGCGTGGCCAGAAGGCTGTCAGACCTCATCGTTCCCCCCTTCCTCAGCACTTATTCTGCCACCTCTGTAATGCTACTGTCTCCGGTTTGGTGTCTCACAGTACAGCAAAGACATTGATAAACTGGAGCAAACTGAGTGGAGATCACCAGGATGGTCAGGGCTGGAGATCCTGAGCTTGATCATCGCGCTTGTTCAGTCTGGGGAACAGATCTCCAATTGGGTTTTCTTTTGTTGTTGTTGTTGGGGCTTTTTTCCTTTTGTTTCTTAAAACAACAGATCTCTATCATTTAAAAGAAACATGCCTTTGTGTGGTTAAGATTGGCTGCTACATAGAGCTCTTTATTTCCAACCCTCCGCCCCTTCTTATCATCTAACCATGTGGTGAGACATTATTTTATTTAATTGGTTTCAGTGATGACATGAAAACAACCCTGCAGCCCTCTGGAAATGCAGTTTATAAGAATATTTGAAATGGTTGTTTCATTGTCAATTGCAGTAAAAAGTATTAATGCACACTTTAAAGGATACAGTAAGTCCTCCAATTAAGCAGTAATAATAATTAGAACTGAAATCTCTGAAAGCTCAGGAATAAAAATGGCCAAAAGTAGGGTTTTGTATGAAGTAGGATCAAAAACTGTCAGTACACTGTTCAGCTTTACTTTCTCTATTTACAGAGTATGGTTAACTGGCAAACTCCTGTATCCATGGAAAACTTCAAGAAGTCAGCTTCCCCCACTATTTAAATATAGAAGCTCTTCCTGTTCAGTTGTCTGCAGAAAAACTAATTGAACTCCAGCAATTTAGCAATAAAATGCAATTTAGAATAATACAATAGTGAACTTGCATACATGTTCCTGTGTAACTGATATTACTAACAAAAGCTTATTCTTTTTCTAAGTCATTCAACTTCCAACATCAGACACACTTTTTTGTATGGAGGAAAAAAGAACCACCACCAAAGAACGCAGGCTTTCTCTTTACCTTCTTTTGTACGGTACTCAGTGCTACTCATCAAAAATGCTGTCCTCATTCTCATATATTTTTTTATAAACTGCATTTAATCCTAGGAGGTTAGGGGATTAAAATGAATACAGGTATTTAAGATTTAGATGGATTCCCATGGGAATCCTAAAATGTTAGAGACACTCCTCTTAACACAAACAAACATTGAAAAAGCATTGTAAAGGCTTTCAGTAATAATGGTTTTGTAGCACCCCCTCCTCCCCCAACAGAAAACAAGTCATCCCACAGATACTTTTAAAATGTAACAGGATAAAAAAATGTGGACTTGGAACAAACCAACACCATTCAGGAGAAAGCCACTGCAATCTTCTTCAGGAAATCATTCACTTCTGTAGTAGAACTACCTGAATTCCAATATAAGGCTATGGATCTGTGTCACTAGAGATACATTAATTGCTTTTGATACAACTAACACGTGCTACACGTATTGTTTTTCCAAATTGTTCAAACTCCTCCTGCACACTTGTAGGTACAGATACAGAACTCCAGAGTTCCTCATTTTTACAGCAGAATCATCTTCACAAAATAGGTAAATGGTAAAAGCAAACACTATCAAAAGAATAATCTCATAAAGGAAGTATAAATTATTAACTGTTAAATTACTCAACGGCAAAAATCTATCTCAAATATTATTCATAATAACCAGAAAATAAAGCAGATAGATTAAATAGCACCACACCCAACACATACAGACTTTACACTGAAGAGCTGCAGGTAAATTTCTAGCTGGTATAGTCCAAAGTCTGGAACATATTTTATTGCCTACAACTTTTTTACTGGAATGATTTACAGTTTATTCAGATTAGTGATAACGAGCACGAATATTTTACACTTAAGCACATCAGTTTCACAGGACCGAAAAAACCAATTTTTTCTTTATCTCTACATAATTGTGCTCATACTAATAAAAGTAAAGCATGTGAAATGACTGATCTTGAAATTAGTTATATCATTAAAAAAATTAAGACAGCAATTTCAATATTTAGAATATGGCTATACCTAGGAAGCAAATACATTTCTTTGACAATGCCCATAGCAAAAAGAGAATTTACACACAAAGTTGTAGAAACATTGTCTAGAGTCAATCTGAAGTGCGGGTGCTGCACTTTTCCATTTCAAGGGAACTGTCACTAGGAAACTTAGTTACCACAATAAAGGCCTATTACAACCATATGTGTAAAAAATGTTATTTCCCTGAACATAAAGTGGGGGAAAGGCCGCATCCATTGTCCTAATTAAATTTTGGTTCAATGGTTTGCATTTCAGTTTTCAAGACCCACAAAAAGCTGTCTCTTATTTGTTTCATCTCAGCTTGAATTCAAAGATAGTTTCTAAAATGCTGAAGCCTTTGGGATGATTGACTCTTTGGTCACATAGGTATAAGCAAGAGAATTTACACAGGTACAAGTTTTGGCCCAATCATTCTCATACTTCATGCGCTGAAGCACTTGGCTTTCACCCAGCTCACAACTTTCTATTCTACACAAAATAAAAAGGCAGGAAAGGGTGGTTCCATGTTGTGTGTTTGAGCGTTTTGGGTTGGTTTTTTTTTTTTTTTTTTTGAGGCCAAATTAGAAAATAAGTTTTTTAACACATTAAAATGCATATGTCTTGGGAAAATCAGCACAGCAAATTCAGGTTCAGCTCCATCATACCCTCTTATTATAAGCATTAAATTCTTGAGAAAAAACAAATTTCAAGATGACATAGTAAGTAGGCAAATATATTAGGTATGGAAGAAGATAATGAATTCAGTATTGTCTACAGCAAACACCAGTTCTGAACTACCTGTCTGCAAATTGACCTGCATTCTCTCTCTTTCATTGTTGTCTTTTAGGGTTGTTTTGTTTGTTTGGGGTTTTGTTTGTTTTTTTTCTTTTGTTTGTTTTGGGGTTTTTTGGGGGGGTTTTAAGTACCCATTTTCAGGGTATTCGACTCTGTCTCCTTTGAGCAAAGTATGACAGCTGTTCCTGAAGGACAAAATAGGATACAAGTCCCAAAAGAGTGTCTCATCATCACACCTCAAGCTTTCAGGTAGCCCATTTGCCAAACAATTTAAAGAGTTGAGTGATACTGGTAAAGCAAACCTAAAAAATTCCTCCAAAGACCGAGATGTGGTATTGCTTTTACAATTAAAGCTCTCCAAATAACAAATTTCCAAGAGCCCTGACAACAGTTTTCCACTCAAAAAGATCATTTTTTCGGGAATTTCTATGTAGATCGCTTTCTTCAGTGGTCTGCCCAACAGTGTTAACATTCATCCCATAGAACAGAAATTTCACTTTGCCTTTGTTTACCCTGCAAAAGAAAGCACCCTGAGCAGGAAACACAAGTGGAATCAGGAAATGCAGCATATTCCCCAGGACTAGACAGGAAGAACATTCAAGTCATAAGAAACATCAACTACTACTAAAAAAGAATATTTTCTAATTCACTATCTGCTATATAATGAAATAGCGTGCAGTTACTTCCTACCACAAAACCAGTAATTTGCTAAGGGACTAAACTTAGCACTGGAAGAAGCTTTACCTGCTTTCAGCTATCTGCTACTGTTTCACTCTTGTTTTTAGGAATCCTATTAGACCTGCACAGTTAGCGGCTGCATCCAAAAGGCCAAGTGAGACAATTTCATCACTGAAAGGAAGCACTGGCAGTACTGTAATTTAAATTATAGGATAAAGAAGATAGGTACTACAGGGCACTACTGTGTTTGGCTTAACTCACTGCTAGAAGGCTTCCCTTCTTACAATCCCTAAAAAGAGACGGTTTCTTAATAAGAGACAAGAGTTGTGATATGCAAGGCAGCGATTCTGTACATGTGCTTAAAATACTTAAGGTTGGTATAATAGTTCACTCTTATATAATCAGAAAAACACCACATGAAATATATCCTGCTCCAAATGGAACAACAGGTGCAGAATATGTGCTTATAGGCATATCGCACAACAACTATTTAATTTTCTCAGGCTTTATTTTGAGAGCATCTATTCTCTGAACAACTGTTTTTGGTGGTATTTTAAATTCAGAAAGTGTTAGCTCTGAACTGAAATAGAGAGCCTGTCTCAAAAGCTCAGCTGAAATGCAGGAACACAACGATGAACACAACATATAACAGTTGTTACTTCTCTCCAGTTGGCTTTAGTTATATAGAGATATGTTTATGTTACAGAAAGCATGGCATTTTAAGTTTTCCAGGACTGCTTTTTGCTTTAGAAAATCATGAAAAAAAGATTATGCTGAAGAAACACTAAATGGATTAAGTTAAAAACTACCCAAAATTTTGAAATGTCAGGGCCAAAGTCAGAGCTCTGTTATTTCATCTCATGTATGCACTTAGTCCCACTTCAGCAAAACCTCTGCAACAGTGTTTTCTGCTTGCTTTATACAATTAACACATTACAAGTTTGATAATGAATATGTAGAAAAAAATGCAGGCCAGCAAAAAGATGAAGGCCTTATCCAAATACCAAGTTCTGCAAGATGACGAGATACTTCCAGCTACCTTGGGAAATAATCACAGAATGGTTTGGGTTGGGAGGGACCTTAAAGATCATCTAGTTCCAACCCTTCTGCTATGGGCAGGGACACCTTCCATACCAGACCAGGCTGCTCAAAGCCCCATCCAACCTGACCTCAAACACTTCCAGGGATGGAGCATCCACAGCTTCACTGGAGAATCTATTCCAGTGCCACACCACCCTCACAGTAAAGAATTTCCTCCCAGTATCTAAAACTAAACCCACCCTCTTTCAGTTTAAAACCATTACCCTTTGTCTTATCCTATGCATCTTTGTGACAAGTCTCTCATCTTTCTTTTGGGCCTTTTTTAGGTGCTGAAAGGTCTCCTTGTAGCCTTCTCTTCTCTGGGCTGAATAACCCCAGCTCTCTCAGCCTGTCTTCATATGAGAGGTGCTCCCTATTCATCTTCATGGTCCTCCTCTGGAGTCACTCCTGCGGATCCACATCCTTCCTGTGGTGGGTGCCTCAGAGCTGGACACAGTGCTCCAGGTGGGGCCTCAGTTTTTGAGTTTCATTCAAGACATACTCTAAATATAACAATGTAGCAATAATATTAATGGAAGCCAATTATTTTAATTTGCTCTATTATTGAAAAACTAAATTAGGATGGTAAAACTTCCACATCAGAACTCAGGGCTGTGGTAGCTTTAAAAACAGTTTGCTATTTAGGATTTTGCAGTGAATTTTCTTTTTTTTTTCCTTAGTTCAATATTTTAATCTATTAACCCACCATTGTTTGGATTTATTATTAGAATTTAATGAGATTCTTTGACTGGATACCTCATTTTACAGAATTATAAATATTTTCATGTAGAAGAATTAATTTGCTTCAAAGACAAATTTGAGTTTACACTCTCAGTCTGAGTGTTCAGGCTGCCTCCTTTAAAACTCATAATTGGGATAACAAACTCCATCAGAATTGAAGTTTGGTGTCTGCCTACGTGAACTCTCCCTTTTAACTCCATGGTATGATTTTATTAAGAACCCTTCCACAGCTGGGAACAACTGGGTGTGTCACCCCTAAAGAGCTGGGTAAGGAAGTGCTTAACATTTTTAAATAGTAACCATGCTGACAACTGAGAGTCACTAAGCTTCTATTACATTCTTAATTTGACAGAACCAAAAAAAGAATCAAATGAAGTATTAAGACAATCTTGTATAAATAAATTAAAAAACCCTCACTAACAGCTGGATTTTAAAACAACATCTCCAATTAGAAATAATAAAATCCTAGGTGAAAAAAAAATCAAATATACTGAAAGAACTGAAGAGGGACACATACGCATTTACACAAATAACTAGCCACTGAACAAGATGATATGCATATGGGTATGTGAGGAATAAGTCCATCTGGATGATCCTTCTTGGAATACATGACATATTGCTGTACTATACCACTGAGCAATAACTTCTGCAGATTTACAGAGAGACTGAACTATAAATCTCAGACATTAATCCACACTCCCATTTTCACAGGCAGAAAAGAAACCATCCATGCCAGGACCGTTTTTCCACACCACCCAACTACTAACCTTGCTGATCTGGCAAAGCATAACGTTTGCAAGGCTTGGAGCAGCAACCAGTAATTTTAGCCAGCCTTTTCCACACAAACTTCTAAACAATAAAATTTTAAGGAGCTTTTTCTTTGCAAAAAGGATAATCACATAATCACTTGGAACTGAAAGTCTGGGTATGCAAGAGGATTCTTGTGTCTCCTGTCCCAGATTACTTCTAGTAATTATAGAGGGTTTCACATCATGCCTGTGCATCATCTCAGTTGCAAGAGAAAACAAAATACAAGTGAAAGTTGCAGCCTCCTCACCAGATAGACAGATTATTTTCTCAGAACACATTCTGTTCATGAGGAACAGAGGGTCTTTACCTTATCTCAGGTGGCACAAGAACACTGCACCACATACAGAGTTTGGTATCTCTGAATGGCTTTGCGGTGGTGTTGATTAGACAGAGTGCTATCAGCAAAGGTACAGTGGAAGGCAGCAAGCACGCTCAGAAATAAAGCACAAGGAGAAAATAACTTTTCCTGCTGGGAAGGGAGCCTGCCCAGGTGGGACAGGATGGCAGTCTGAGATGCCATATGAGGGCATATGATTTCCCACAAGGTAAAAAGGAGATGCCGCACATAACTGCCAGGCAGCAGAGACCGGAGAACCACATGAAACACCACTTCACAGAGCTCATCCACCTCAAAAGGTAGATGTGCCGCCTGAGGACCTTCCCAGCACCAGAGGTGTCAGATCAATTAAACAGGTGTGAAAAGGACAGAGATGCCACCTCCCAGACAGTGTGAAAGACTGGTTTTGCCCTTACATAAGATGACAACTCTCGTGTCCTCCTTAGCAGCAGAAACAGACCCACCCTTTTAATGGTACCTTCCTCTGACCAATTTTCCATATCCAAGGCAAATCAAGCACCTTGTCATGCCCGACAGTACATGCATGTGTCCTACCAGCACCCTGTTCTCTGCCATCCCAGCCTGTTAAGCTGACTTTTCTAAGCAACAGTTTATTTAATCTATTTTGGGTAGATACAAAAACATGCGCTAAGAGTGGTGCAACAGCAGAACACAGCAGTCCTCTTGCGGTGTCAAAATACACACTGCTTGAAGCACACGTTAATGTTATCCCATACAACATATCACAGCTGCTTTAAGATGTGGGCAATTAGCCTCAGGTGATAGCAGCAAAATGAATTTGCTTAAGAATGTCAGAAATCCAAAATTTAAATGCAATCTTTTAAATAGGTCAGCAGATAAAAAGTTTTCCTCCTTTGTGACAAGAAATTATTTACTTCTAATTATGAAACTAGTTAACAAAGGATAACATGAAAGCAAGACATGAAATAGTACCCCTTTTCTGAGGCCTGGCATACTACAAGTTTTGAAGACATTGGTAATTCATCTTGAATGTATGAAATTACGTATTTTTGTTAAATAATAAAAAGACACATCAGATAAAATTCCAGATCAGATAGCATTTCTCTCCTGACACACATATAAATCTCTCAAAATCCTCTGAAGAATAGCTTGCCCTCTGGGTAATCAAATTATTTCTATAATTAACTTTTCAATGGAGAGAGTTATCTTCATGTAACTTATTTCCTTCATTTCTTGGAATAAAACTTCTCTCCTGTCCCTCTCCAACCTCCTAAGTACATCAAAAGGGCTTGTATAGCTAGGACACCACTTTACAGCATGCTCAGATGCAGAAGTTTTGAATTACTCTGCAAGCATTTAATACACACTGTGGGACTGTCATGTGATATATAATGTGTGGAGAAGCAAACTCATACTGAAACAAATTACAAGAACACAGTTGTACGGCTGGCAGCTCTTTTGACTCTAGCCCAGACCCCCCGCATTGCTGTCCATAAGAAGTACTCAATAGTTAAATCTGCTTTTTTGAAAAACTCTAATTAAACCATTGCTGAGAAGGTACGATGTAAAACCCCTGTTGCCTCGTGACAACTTCAAATTCCAGCCTTACTCTCTGCTCACGGAGCCGGGAAGGGAACCGGCGGTGCTGAAAGGACCCAAAAAAGCCTCGGTTACAGATCCACCGGGTGAATTTCACGGCTGACCTCACTCGGGTGCCGCGGTTTAACGTCGGGACGAGTTGGACAACATACCTTGCACAACAGTTTGCTATCTCGACCTCCCCGGGGTTCCGGCTTGTCGCTAGTGACGCCTTTGAACGCCAGCTCCTGACCGCCTCCAACCCTTCCCAGCCATACCCTTGGAGCAAACCTCCACCAAAATAACTTTTGCTAGGGCTTTGTGGATAATTTAAGCACGGCAGAGGTTACCAACCCTCCGGGTTTTGGCATGACGTAGGAACCAGCAGAGAGAATACCAACATCCTGGAAGGCTGCCAAGTCCCTAAACACCAGATTAGTGAGAAATTACGTTTCGGGTATGAGTCAAAGACTGGAAAACACATTGCCATCTCACATATCAGACTCAAAACAGTATGAACTCCATTCTGAAACCAGGCAGAGAGCATGTCAACAGGCTACCACCCGCTCCACCTACAAGAGATTTCTTTCTAATTAAAGCAGTTACATGTCATTTCACAATATTTTTTTTCCTTGTATTTACAGAAGCATTACTGCCTGTTCCTCTTTGATAAAACTGGTAATTTAAGACAGGAATCAATCCTTCACATTCAACTTCACAGGTTTCCAGCAAAACCTACAAAAGATTTTTTTTTTTTGAGACAGTAAGTTCACCCTTTGTCCCAATATAATAAAAACAGTTCATACTATAACAAATCTAGATGCCCTCAGATGATTTTTGCCTTGGCTCATTTATCTTAAAACACCTGTCTATAAAGTAAAGTTTCACCTTAATCTCTCAGAAAACTGGTAATAAAATTCTTATTAGGAGACACAGCAGTCTTGAAATACGAAAATCCACTAATTATATTTCAGAACCAAGCCATTGCTATTTCACAGGAAAACTCCCACCTCCGTAAACATGCCAATTACCCTTTGTGCAATTCAGTACTTAATTTCTACTCACACACACACACACCCCCCTTGACAGGGGATGTGACACTCAGAGACAAACATCTGATTAATATTTGGAGTGGCAAAGCCAGCGGTCCTTTAGGAACACTGTACCTAAGCCTCAAATGCATTGGGATAAGTATCAGAAGTACCACATCAGCCTTTCAAATTTACATTGGTAATCACAAATCATAAAGAGAAGTGATGCTTTTGATATCATTTAAAAATTTTGCTCTAAGTCTAAAATAAGTGGAACGATTTCCATCTCATATTAAATGTTGTAAATATTCATTAACAATTAGTTTTCTTGTAAGGTAAGTATTATAATAATACTTCCTTTTTTTAATTACATTTCTGCAAGTCTTATATACTAGCTTTAACAAGGCTTAAACCCTCCCCACAGTATTCAGAACTGCTCGTACCAGATTAAAAGGAGAATTTTCCATAGGCAAACATTAAAAAAAAAATAGACTGTGAAAGAGCTTAGAGGGAGAAGGAAAAGGAGAAAACAAAACCACAAAACTCACTTGACTGTAACTCGATTGGACAAATCCTGAAGATCTCCCGGGTGAAAAAGCTGAGCTTCTTTCAGTCCAATGTTTTCGCACGCTTTCAGAAAAACATTTATATTATCCTGCAAAGAGAAGTAGAAAGCAGTTGCTCAGTTAAGAGCACTAAGCAGGTTTTGCAAGATGATTAGTGCGAGCCTTTAAATGTCAAAGTCCAGCTCACGTAAATAATACTGAAAAAGCAATCTTCTGGATCATAAACGCTGCTCGTTTCTCGTGCACACAGGCAGGCTGGGCTGCGATCTCAGGGACTGAGGGGTACGTTAAAGATTACCTGGCATAAGGCAGCGGTGAGCCAGTAGGCAGCAATCTCCACTTTGATGTCAGCTCTGCTCAGCAAACAAACGCCCTCTTCCTAGCTTTGCACGACAAGCCTCACCTCTTGCCTTTAAAAATAACTCCAGCTACTGACATTCACCACCCAGAAACTCTTGGCAGGAGGGGAAGAAGAGGAGGGACACTCCGTTTCTATGCTCACAGACTGATGAGGGAATACTGCACCTGGAGTCTGGGTTTGGTTGCTGAGCAAAGCTCCGGAGAGACAGAAACCAAACTGTTCAGAGCTGCTGCTGCCTCACTTGGGGGGGGTTTCTCTCCTTCGAGTTCCTCCCCTTCCCACACCCACACCCCCACCTCCCCAACTTCACACCGATCTGTAACAAAATGTAGGTGCAGCACCCACTCACTGCACCTGCTTCAGGATCGACTGACCCATGAGAGAAATGTTAAAAAAGAATAAATCTAATGATATAGAGAGAGATTATACAACTTGTGATCTCTTTCCACTTCATAAACAGTGGGCAATAGGCAAGAAATTCCTTCTCGTTAAGGCGGAATGCTATCAACAACAAAAGAATGTGCCCTCTTGTGCACTTGTTTCCTTCAGCTGGAAGCCAAAGGAAAAGGTACACGAAGTTACTTAATTCATAAGCTACACACAGCCCTGTCATTAAGGGTTTGTAAGTCAAGGTGCTGGTATCAGAACTTCACAGTATGGGAAAGCTCTGCTTTAGCAATTTCTTATGCTTTAAATTTTTTTTTTTGGACACAATCACTGGACATAACAGTTATTCCTTCATTTAAAATTAATTTTAAAAAAAAGTCTACAAAGAAAATAACAGCTGCTTCTAATATAGAAAGTAAAACAAACACAAGAATCCCCACAACCTTCTGTTTTGAAGGTCCCTGGGACTCTAGTATTCCTTATCAGTCTGTAAACATGGCTTAATTCAAGGAAAATATTTGAGCAAGGTATTCCCCATGCAGGCTGCAGGCTCTGCCTTACCACATCTGAAAGATCCCAGGTGTCTGACACCATGAAGGTTATGCCCCAAGGCCTGATGCAATGTGCCATGGTGGGGGCTGCTCTGCTGCAGGGGGTGCAACATGATGGCAAACACGGGGGACACGATTTGGTGGCAGACAAGAGGAGGGAACTGGGAAGAATGGGGGACAGGCAACCTCACCTATGCCCAGGCACTGGCCCCCTGCAGTGCCCAGGCCCTGCCTGTATATTTGGCCAGGGAAGAGCTTCATGCTGAGAGATGCAGCCTCAGAAGGGGCATTTATTTTTCCTTTCCATGCAGTGCCCCTTTTTTCTTTCCATGCAGCATGGAGAAAGCTGGCTAGATGTGTCGACTTTATTCAATTAATATTTGAGCGTCACATTAGTACCAAAACAGCAAGGACTTGAGAAGGCATCGTTTCCTCTGCATGGAAGAAGCCACAGGCTACAGTCCCACTGCAAGAAGAGGCACTGCTTGCTAAACAACCATCAGGTCAGTGTTCAGGGGACTAGGGAGTCTAAGAAACTGGCAAGTAAGGCACAACAAGAACGCAGCAGAGCAGAAAGAATGAGTAACTCCAAGGTAATGAACTGGAGAGACACCAACCCCGGTGAAGGCAACATGGTCTGATGGGTCTGACCAGTCACCACAGCTCAGAGCAAACTCCCAAACCAATGGGTTATGTCAACCACAGTGCTGTGTAAATGAGCACATTGTGCAGGTAAACAAGGAAGAAGAGTCAGATTTAGAAAAACAGATGTCGTCTACACCCTGAGAGCAACAAAAACAAAGCAGAGGAGTGCTCATCAGTGGATGCTTGGCTGCACAACCACCAAACTGTTGGCACATGAGAGAATTAATTTTGAAGGTGTTTCAGCAATTAAACCTATCAAGCATCACCCTCCTGATAAACAGCACTTACAGCCCCTGAGAACATCATAGCTGACAGGAGTCAAGACCGTCAGGAACGGGTCAGAGGCAGGGAGAGATAACATGGAAGGCAGAACACCATTAGTCATGGCACTCATGTGCAGGATAAAACATGGTTCAAAATCTCCCTTCCCTCAGCTCCCAAGCTGGAAGTTTGATCACACCTGCCATCTCGCAGGTTACTGCCCCAACACCAGCTGTTCTGCAGTCAGGGCCTAGAAATGACCCTCACAGCATCAATAGCCAACAGGCTATTTATCAGGTTTGGATATTGACACAAAAAGGTATCATCTGAACAAATCAGCGCTTCTAAATACTGTCCTTGCCAAGTTATTCCTGACCATCCCTAATCATCATCGTTAATCAGCAAAGCCACAGGTCTCAAAATAGCTAGCAGCCATTTTAAACTGTACCAGAGTAATGAATGGGAAGATGAATTTTAAATAGCACCACAGAAATAATAAGAAAAAAAAAGACGTTATCAACCTTGCAATTAAATTTATCATTAGAAATGTGAACGGGAACATTTTTCAGTGACTAATGCACTCAAATATAGAAACCATTACACTATTGCTTTTACCACTGCAACTGTACTTTAACAAGACTAATGGTCATTGCCACTGCAGCTTCAGAGGACATACTGCCGTCGGAATCTCATCGCACTTCACAGAAACGGTTCTATTTAAACATCCAGACCTCAAAATCCTGGAGAAGTATAACACACCAGACCTATCTCTAGGTGACAAAAGTCATTGATGAAATGTGCTTAAGAGAAAAGGGTTCATACTTGCATCCACCACTCTCCTCTGCCACCAAGGTGTTTCCCAATCTCTGGAAACAAGAGCAGGCCATTTAAATTTAAGAAAAATTCAAATTAGCAGAGAAAAAGGATTATGATGATAAGGGGAGATGAAGGACTTAAGACAATGAAAACTGGAGAATTTGATTCCATTATACCAATAAAATGGATCATGAGAGGCAATACTAGTGCCACCTATCAGCACAAGAGAAGCAAAGCCAGAAGGCGAGCAAAGAGCTGCCCATTTCAAAAGCAAGGATTCGTTGTCAGGCAGATCAAATATATTTTTGCAGAAAACATGAGGTTCTGACCATTTTTAGAGAGTGCTCTTGAACTAACAGGGATAAAATAATCTAGTTTTGTTTGTGTTATTAACAGAACTCAATCACTGCATTTCCCTGAGCATCTGAAGTTGGAATAAGCATCATGGAATTACAGGTTTTAAATCACAACAAAAATAAAGCCTGAAGTCTAAACCACAAAATTCAAGTGTAATTCATTTCTGGTATGCTATTACTACTTCTAAGTGTCTTGGTGAGAGGGAGTGGGGAAGTTGGAATGAAACTGTGGGAAGGGCTGTTTTTTCCCCCAAATAATGTGCATGATGGAACAGCAGAGCATTTCAAATGTTCCCAGCATGGCTTGAGTTCTCCACATGCTGTACAGACTTATATTAAATGCGCAACATAGAACACTGACTAGATAGAGCTATTACCCTTCAGTATTCCATTTTTGCCTCAAACTTCAAAGTGAACCACACCCAAAAGCTCTGCAAAGTCATAATATGGGAGAGACAGAGCTGCCAGTGGGAAGCAGGTCATCCACAAGCAGGCTTTTAAATACTGTTCAGGGAAAAGGCAAACAATACTGTACACTTTCAGCTATGTACCTGACTTTCTGGTCCCCATGGGGCATCACTAGACACAAACCCTTCCCTCTGCCTGTTGTTAAAGCATTTCCCTCTAACCACTGCTTTGAAGGAGCCAAGATGTCATCTCTATATTGAAAATGAGACTGTACTCCACAGCCTCCTTCCAGAATCCGAGCAGAGCACGCCTCTTATGCCTGCAACCCCATGGAGATGAGAAGAGCAAAGAGCTGAGTCTTTCCTGTCCTTCACTTGCTGGTCCTCAGTGCTGCTCCTGATCCTAGGCCAGGGGCAGGGAGGCTGTGCCAGAGCAGGTGAATGTGAGGGGAAGAGCAGGGCTGAAGGGCTCCTCAGCCCTATCGCTATCCTCCAGACCACAAAGAAGAAGGAAGCCTGTCACTCTGTATGGGGAAACACAAGAATACGGACACCTTCCTTTAAAAAAAAATCACAACGTAAAAGAGCAACTTAAAAAAAAAAAAAAAAAAAAAAAAGAGGCATTGGGCAGTGGTTCTGGGTTGCATCTGTGATCAGCTCCTAAGAGATGTCATCTTGGCAAGAACTTACTTGAAAAGAAAGAAAGAGTGCTGGTGAGGTGCTGGTGGCAGTGGGGAAGCACAGAGCTTCCTCAACACCTAAAAAAAGGAGGAAAAAGAGCACTTCTAAACCAGAAAAAATAAATCAGCATGAACAGTAAGAAAGTAAGAGAAAAGACAAAAGATGCAAAAAGGATCAAGAAAAGGTTGACCTTAAGTAGGAAAAAAACCCAAAGCCATCAACCTGAGAAGGGACAGAGTCTGTAAAGCAGAAAAAGCATTTTAAAATTTTCTAAAGTAATAGTTAATTAAATGAGTTCTCCCCATAAGAGAGTGTAAATACTATCTTATTTTGACTACTTACATGCAACGGGACATCACACTAAATTTGGCTTGTGTAATAGAGCTGCACTTTTATTAAAAAAAAATCCCTCATTATCATGATTATCTGGGTGGGACAGGAATATTAATTTAAACAAGTGAGTAAATACACTTGCTTTCTTTAGGGTGCAGTCATGCTGTGTGGTAAGCCTGGTCTTCTCCCTAGTTAACTGTTTCTCTGAAGTCCTGCATATGCACCAAAACACAATGAAATCTCGTAGGCACACAAGTTATGGCACATCTTTCAACTCACTTGGCAGCTGGGAAAAAAGCAATTTAATTAACATGGTATTTTTCTGTTTTTCCTGGGTGTATCAGCCAATAAAAGACAGTACTCTAGGTTGTCTCCTGTTCTGATACAAAATACCCACTGTTTCAATCAAACCCCTTATTTCTACAGCTATTCAAGCTTGGTTTGGAGGGGAGGGTTGGGGAGGAGGGTGTTTGGGTGGGTTTTTTGTGGGTTTGGGGAGGATTTTAAGGGGTTAAGTTCAGAGTATGAAGGGGATCATACCCTATGCTTGCAAGGCAATGAAACATTTGCACTAGTGTTACATCATCATCCAGACCATGACTTCATGATTTTGTGCCACAAGTTGTTTCCAGTTTCCAAGCTTACAAAAAAAAAAAAATTAAAAAGACAAAAACCGCCAAGTACCTATAGTGCCTAGCAAAAAAAACTTTTGACATTTTAAGAAGAGAGATTGATGCATTTTTTTGGCTACAGAATTCTGAAAATCATTTGAATAGATCACATTTAACAGGCATTTTTCCTTAGTACTGCATTTATCAAGACATTTAGTCATCTTGAAAGCTTACAGTGTGTCTCCAACTCTGCATTCGTGACAAACCCTCTTTGTTGGCATTCTCATTCCCTTATGTAAGGGCATTTTCCATTAAAAACCCTGGTATTTTTTCAAAGTAGAAAATATTTTTCATAGACACAGCACTACACTGTCCACTCAAGTTGGCTCAAATCAGTTTAATGCAGAATTTAGAGCTGCATTTGGCAGCAGCATCACTGCACAGCTACGCATTGTTTATATTCAGAGGTGGGGTAAAAGGAAAGAAACCTCCAGCAGGAGCTCGTTGAACAAGTTGGGTGACTTGCTCTTCCTCGGAGGTACGTTTCAGTTATTAGCTCTGGCTGCGGGTGCAGATGGGGGCAGAAGGGGTGAGAGGATAGGAGGGAACCGGGCTGAACACAAACCCTGTGGTTCGACCACAGGCCTGGGAGCCAGGAACTCCCCATTACCACCTTGGCCTTGAATGTCAGGATGTTCGGTGCCCATTACCCACCCATTCCATCTGCAGATTGTGCTCCCAGCTCCTACAACTCTCTGTATTTCTGTGAAGGCCAACAGTTTCAACCTTGAACCAAATGCAGAAGGGGGAGTGGATAGAATCCCTAAACTGCTCTTTTCCTCCCTTTTTGGGCCCAAAACTAAAAATAGTAATTAAAACAATCATCCTGCAGACATAATTTGACTTAGAGTGACCTCAGGGCTTCTGTTTGGTAAATTATCCCACCTTTAACAGAGTGCACAGAGCACTGTGCTGGCCAAAGATCAGAAACTGCGTTAATTGCTTTGCCACTCCCCTCTACGCGCACCCTTCATTGCTTTTCCACACTGGGTAAAATAATAAATTACTGTGATCCTTGACACAGGGATTCCCTGCCCCAGCTCTATGCATGATTACAGATACTAAATCTTTAATGATTCACTGCCAGCTTTCCTCTCAAAAAGCAGGTGTTCCTGCTGTGAGAATGCAGGAATGAAACTTTGTGCACAAACATTGCCGTTACCTTGGTGCTGCCAGTATCAATAACTGTAGATCAGCCAGGAAGAGGAGGAGCATTCCCCTTCACCATTGCAACCATCACAGAAACCACATTTTGAAGCAGCTTTAGGTAAAGAATCACTCTGGTTTTGGACAAAAAGGTCCATCTGTCTCCCAAATCCCAATTCCATCTGCAGTGACTGCAGCTGGTCATGGTTCTCTGTAAGACCAAGGTGTGTATTGAAGGATCTTCCCCAAAACTTGTTATTTGGGTCCTGGTACTGCCCACCACCAGGTGTAATGGCCAGCAGAAGACATCTCTACTCAGCCCACCTCATTGCCTGCAACCTCTCACAGCACTGATCTCCACAGTTCCTTCACAACGGGAGTAACTGCATTAAGGAAAACACACAGGAGAAATTAATGTGGGTTGTTGGGTTTTTTAAACAGGACTTCTGAGTTGACAGCTTTTAAGGTGTTTAACACAAGAAAGGACCAATTGTCTTCAATGACTTGAAATGCCTCCCAGGCTCATATCTCTAACCGTGCTACAGCATAACCTTCCCTATGACATTACAGACGTATATCACAGCAACAATGGGTATCAAATAAGCCTTTTATTGATAAGAGAGTGAATACCAGGTTGTAAACTGCAGGTGTGTTTCTGGGATGTCACTGCTACCAAATAAGGCCATCTGGAATGGAGAAGGGCAAAAGTACAGCATGTTGGCAGACCAGCCTTTTTAACAGAGCTCATCCACTCACAGGCATTCGTGCCGTAAGGAATGTATAGGTTTGGAAAACTAGTATGGAAGAACTAGCCTGGGCTATTTCCTTGTTTAGACAAGCCTTAACTTTCCCACCAGTTAGTTGCACTCCAATCAAAGTCAAGGGAAAAAAAATAAAATTCAAGTGATATGCTTTACACCCCAAACAGTTTATACAAAACAGACTCTGCAAGCAAAGTGTGCTAAATACTCCAATGCCAAGCCACCCCACTACACAGAACTGGAATGACAGTAATCCACTTAAAGGTGAAACTCCCCTGAAGCCTAATGAGTAATAAAAGAAGTAAAGACCTCTTGTTCTTGAAACGCAAAATTTTGGCAGAGCTTGCTTTCCTCCTCCACCCCCCCTTTTCTTTTACTTGTATACATAAGTTTTTTTTGTTTTGCTCGCACAGGTTAACAACTTGATGTAAGTGAAATTCAGCTTCTTCATACACAGGACTTAAAAAAGAGCCTCAGATCCGCAATTCTTGTAGCCCCTGATTTCTGGACAATTACTTAGTACTTCGTTCTTCCTAAGAAAGCATTTGGAAGTTTCCTCTAACTTTGCTTCATTCAAGAGCCAAGCATCTTTTGTTTCTTAACAGGAGTAGCACCCTAGTACTGTATCTAATTCTTGCTGCCCTGCATGGGCTTATCCCCTGCTGCCGAGAAGCTTTCTCAGCACCCTGGATCAACGAGCTGGTTTGGAGATGACCTGCCTTGGTGCCTACCTGAACCCCCGCATCAGTGCCAGGCTTCCTCATACCCCTCCCCATCCTCCTGCCATGCACACAGCAGCTTGGTCACCCCAGCTGAAGCAGTTCAGCGCCCTGCTTTTGGCAGCACTTGTTGCTGGTGTTGTTGTTAATAGTTCTTTCACACACCTCACTGGAGGAGGGTGATTCAGCACAGACACATGGGCGCGGAGGTGTTCAGACAGGCGTTAGGAGATGTGGTATGAGGATTTTGTACCAAACAGAAGGGTAAATAGCATAGCTGCACAGCTCCACCGCTGATACCGCAGAAAAAGTTACCACCGCTGCCATTACTGCTTTCTTTGAAAACTGCCATGAATTTTAAACACCTCGCATTGATAAATATCTGACAAGCCAGAGGTGGGGGAGAAAAGTACTCTAGTGTCCACTTTATGAAGATTTAACACAAACACTGAGTGCTGCAAGGAATCTCAAATGTGCACTTCCTTGGCAAAGGCAGGAGAAATCAGATTATGAATGTCACAAGTATGAGTTAAGGTGTGTACTTCTACATGGTTGACATTTTTTTTCCAGTTAGGAAGGAATGTTTCTTGACAAACACAGACACAGTCATCAGTTACTTCAGAAATAAAAATAGCATACAAACGACAGAGTGTATACCACAGACTACAGCTGATTGAATTGATAAATGGAAATTTTTTGCAGTTCATTTGGCAACTATATTTATGTGTTTTGTTAAGTGACGGCAAGCTGAGGCAAAAAGGGCAATACGTTTTCAGAGCTTTGGTTTAGAGCAGGAGGAGGGATGAAAATTTTCCATATTGCAAAGTTCTTGCTGCCAATCATATTACCTTATAGTCAGTTGACAAGATTTTTAAAAACTAATTAATTAGTTAGCATTTTGACATCTCGTCCCAGTAACACACTAAAAGCATTGGTTTGGAAGATTTGATCTCATTTAAAGCATCCCAAAACATTGCTTTTGATTCAGAGATCAACCAGCAGGCACAGCACTTACTGTCCCCCTAACAAGAGGCCAGGGCAAGTAGCTGAACCACCATTTCTTGGGGTCTGCATCCATATACTTTCTCCCCACTTATGTCTTCTAGACACATTTCACTTCACCATCACGCACCTAAAACCTGTCAAGTTCAGCCCCGTGTCTGCGTTTCAGTCTGTCTGATCGATGTCTTGTGCAGCTACTAAAAATGTCCCAGAGTTTGCATCAACCTCCTCTTTCCCCACACCCTACATTTCAAAGTGTTCAGGCAGCAACAGAAAACAATTAAAGGAAATTCAGAGCTAAGGCTGAAACGTACCATATGTTTTCAAGCAGAGGGGCACAAAACATCTGCTGAGTAACCACTGCCGAGATTACATACTCCCACTATCAGGCACTGAAAGACTACAGAACAATGTCATCTCTAACTATTAATAACCATACTTCCTTTCTAGCACACAACCCTTTATTCTTAATTGTCTGCTAGGGGTATTTCCATACAGACCACATTCCTCTTTACCATAAGATGGCAGAAAGAGTACCAAAAGTGATTTATAGGGCCACTACATTCCTATCAGGTCTTGCATTACTCCTGACATTTGCTAACTTTCCGTTTTTCTGGTTTACAGTGTAGTCAATGAGAAAACTGGATTGAAGTCGAGATTTCACCCCTACCCTACTGTGACTTGCTGATTAACCTCAGCACTAAAGCCACTAAAACTCTCACTAACCACACTCTACTATCTTTAGGTATAGAACTGAAACAATGGTAAAGAACTCTTTGTGAATTACTCCAAGATCTGACACATTAAAACTTCTTATATAAGAAGAAGCAAGACTTTTCTTAAATTTAAGTATTTAAAAATCAGGTTTCTAAAATGCTTCATAAATTTACAAAACCAGAAAAAACTTGGTTTGTTTTTTTTTTTTTAAACAGAATTTTCATCCAATTTACTGTGGCCATCATGTTCCCAAACTTGAAGAAACATCTGCTTAGGAGTTTGAAGTAATGTAAAATTCAGAAGTTTCAGTTGCCAGTGGAAACACATTTACTAATTTCCAATTGCATTTTTCTGAGCACTGACAAAATCTCATTAAAATAGATTCCATAAGAAATTTAACACTTTATTTGATGGCCACATTTGAAATACAGTGCTATTCCCAGGTGAAAAGATTTTTTTCTCATACTAGTGACATGGGATCATAGAATGGTTTGGGTTGGAAGGGACCTTAAAGATAGTCTTAGTCCAGCCTGCAGTGAACAGTGACAGCTTCAACTAGAGTAGGTTGCTCAGAGCCCCATCCACTCTGACTTTGAATGTTCCCAGGCATGAGGCATCCACTATCCCTCTGGAAAAGCTGTTCCAGTGCCTCACCACCCTCACAGTAAAGAATTTCTTCTTTACATCTAATCTAAATCTATCCTCTTTTTATTTGAAACTATTACCCCTTGTCCTATCACAACAGTCCCTTCTAAAAAGTTTGTCCATATCTTTCTTATAACCTTCCTTTAAATATTGAAACCTAGAGCCTTCTCTTCCCAGGCTGAATAACCCCAGCTCTCTCAGCCTGTCTTCATAGGAGAGGTGTTCCAGCCACTCATTTTTGTGGCCCTGCTCTGGACCTGCTCCAACAGGTCCACGTCCTTATAGCTGGATGCAGCACTGCAGGTGGGGTCCCACCAGAGCAGAGCAGAGGGGCAGAATCCCCTCCCTGGCCCTGCTGCCCACCTTGCTTTGGATGCAGCCCAGGACACATTTGGCTTTCTGGGCTGTGAGTGCACATTGCTGGGTCATGTCCAGCCTCTCATCCATCAGTATCTCCAATTCCTTCTTGGCAGGGCTGCTCTATATTTTATATTGATACTGGAGGGTTGCCCCAACCCAGGTGCAACTGCCTGAGATTCCCATAGCCCCACTTCTTGACCTCGTCCAGGTCCCCCTGGATGGCATCCCACGCTTTAGGTGTGTCAACCACACCAGTCAGCTTGGTGTCATCTGAAAATGTGCTGAGGGTGCCCTCAATCCCTTTGTGTCATTGATGAAGACATTAAACAGAACTTGTCCAAGCAAGAATCTTTAGGGACATCCCTTGTCACTAATCTCCCCCTGGACATTAACCATGACCACTTCTGTCTCCATGCAACCGTCCAACCAACTCCCTATCCATCAAACAATCCACCCATCAAATCTCTCTCTCTCTCCCTCCAGTTTAGACAGAAGGGTGTTGTGGGGGACTGTATCAAAGGCTTTACAGAAGGCCAGATGTGACATCTGCGTTCCTTTCCTTGTCGACTGATGCAGTCACTCCGTAGCAGAAGGCCAGTAGGTTGGTCAGGCAGGACTTGCCCTTGGCTGTCCCAAATCACCTCCCTGTTCTCCGTGTGCCTTAGCAGAGGTTTTAGGAGGAGCTGTTCCACGATCTAAACAGGCACAGACATGAGGCTGAGAGGTCAGTAGCTCCCAGGGTCCTACTTTCTACCTTTTTCAAAGATGGGTACAGTGTTTCCCTTTTCCCATAAATCTCTTGCTTCCCACAAGAAAAAGGAAAGTAACGGTTTTGTGAAGTTTTTTTACTTGCAGCAGAAGAAGAATATTGAACAAGAACTACTACTGGCCTCATTCCTACCATCCAAAGTACTCCTGAGCCTGCATTAAACATATAAACTGCCTTATAAAGGAGAGCATGTTGGATGCAGGGCATGAGTTTGGGCAGATCATACCCACTTTCACTTTCTTCCTTTTCAGTTTTAGATTTATTGAAGTTCAGTCTAAGAAACACCAACTGCTACTGCAAAACAAAAGTTTCCACTTGTGTCAGGATTATGCCAAGTAATACATCTCTTGAAATACTTGTTTTTCTGAGTTTCCCAGCAACTTGCTGAGCACACTCATCCAGAAAACAGGTAATGATGCCTCTTTGTTTTTGTTTACACATTTAAATTAACAGCTTTCCAGAAAAATACAGATATCACCTTGTGCCTTGCCTTATGAAAAGCAATACCAGACTAATCAGCTTCCTGGTGAAGGATATCAAATAGGACTTCAGCAGCTTCACTCTTAGCAGGGCTGCATATGCGCTCACCCTGAATGTACAGGCCACTGACAAATCAAAATCCCATGACCCAGATCAGCCACAAGAGAGGGCCATGGAAGCAGGACTGAAGGCAGAGCCCACAGCCACCACATTAGCTGTGATGTGTTCTGTTACTCTTCAAAAAGGTGACTTAAACCTTCAGAAGAAATAGCAATGCTCCACATCATTCAGTATTACTCCCTCATCGCTGAAAAAAAAAAAAAACCAAACCAAAAAAAGGTCAGAAAAGCAAACAGAGCACATCAAATGCTTATCAGCTCATTAGTCAGATCTTGACCAAAATTTATGAGGCTGTTTTTTACAAGCATTTTTGGACTTAACTGCTGCACAACCAGCAAGTTTAAGTCTATATTTTCTGGTGTTTGGTAGTGAAGCAAAGCAAACAACAGCAGCTTTTATATAACTTACTCCACGTATTTGTGTGCTTGCCCTTCCTCATTTTTCATGAGGAATGGAAAAGAGGAGAAGTTTCCTTATAATCAATTTCTCATAGCAGACAAGATACCATTATTACTCTTGACTCAAATACTAGTCAAATTCACAGAGCAAGAGTTTAAGATGAAAAAATAATTATTAAAAGAATATATATAATGCAAGAAGACAGAAAGGATGTACCAATATAAAGTATAAAGGCTATACTAAAGACTAGATGTTGAATATCAACAGAAAGTAATCAGCATGAAGGAATGAACTTTGGAAGTAGAGGTGCTTTGAAAAAAAAAAAAAGAATTAATTTTAAATCAAATTAAAGCCTCTCATCATCAGATATCTTAAGTTTAAGTAGAAAACACTACTAATTTGATTCTAAGTAATCTGGAGAAGGAAGTCTGTAGGTAAATACTAAATAAAACATACAACTGAACTAATCTGTACAAGTGTGGACTCTACCTGAAAAATTGTTTTGAAAGTGTCTATAAAAAAGTAAAAATGTCATCTGCATGCCATTCCCCTGAAACACACACACACAAAAAAAACCCAACCCAAAAAAAACACCACCAGAAAAACCCATCACCTTGTCAAGAAAAGTTTCCCACAGAAAAGGAAATTTTGGCCAGCTCTCCTTGATGACAAAAGATAAGGAAATACCAGGGCGGTTCCATGGTTTGCAAAGTGTTAGGAACAAAGGCACAGAAAAATATTTTTATTTTTTATGTTCTCCACCCCTTTCTGTATCTCCCTTTTCATTTTAGTTTAGCTTTCTATCATATTTCTCTCTTGTTACCTTTATTATTCCCTACTTTCCTGGTTTAGAAGGCGCATGCCAATGATCTAAGTAACACTGTTTCAGGTGGTTGTCTTGGTGCAAGCGGTATTAATACCTCCTGATACCTTCAATAAACACACTTTAGAATGGTGTTATATTACACTGCATTAAATAGAAGCAATGATTTTGGAGTAGCAGTTGTCAGAAGGACATGTTTCTTGTTGAATCAGGAAAATAAACGTTTGAAAATATCTGCATGAAAAAGCATCAAGACGCTCTCCACCCTAAAGGAACCCTAATTCCCCACTAGAAAAAAAAATCCCACTCTACAGTATTTCAGATAAACAGGTTTGAACCTGAGACTGCCTAGAGATGTGCAGCTTTCTTTGTGTGTGTGAATGGGAAGCAAAAATTCATTTAAAAAACCCTTTTCCAAAGCTGAAAAACTGTATGAAGATGACATTTTGTGCTCATGTTCATCCTGCACTTACACTGAGACTGTTAGCAACATCTCGACTTGTTTGAAATCACAGACCAACTTGAAACAAAACTGCTAATGTCATTTCATTTACAGCTCTGAAAAACCCAACAGCTTTCTATTCTGCCCCGTTGTATGATCACAGCCCTCGTGTCTCTAATGTGGGAAAAGGCTTCCCTGCCACAGTGCAAAGTATTGCACTTCCACCTTACTCACAGGAGCTGCAAGCAAAAATAGATGGTCTTAGAAGACCAAATCGGTATATTGCAAGGCAAAAATTGGTATAATCAAGATTTCCACTCGCTACCCCTCTCCAAAGGACACACTGGCTCTTACCTCAGAATTTGCTTCACCACCTGGTCTCAGCTGGAAACGTACCTTAACTAAAATTCTGCCTTGCTGAAGAGTGTACACTTATTCCTCCTGAGCAACAAGCAATGTATTATTCTGACAGATATGTTCAGCTTGCATAAACTATACATAACTCATTCATCTTCCCACTGTCTCATGGGCTTCTTGCAATTTTCATTCCAGTTTATGACTCTCTGCGTTCAGCCAACTGAGTTGAAAACAGGAGGTTTTTGGGGAACAACGATGCTGCAGCCAGAGATGCACCTCTGAAACTGCTCACTTGTTGGAAAATATGTTGTCAAACCACAGAGTCCTCCCCCTCACAAGATTATATTCAAACCATCCTCACATGCTAGGATTCAAGCTGAAAACTCTATTTTTTGAGAAAAGTTTTCCTTTGGGTTTGCTTTTGTTAAATATTCATTTTCTTTTCACCACCCCTATTGCCCAAGAACTCCAGTCAAAATCATTTTGCAGAATCTGAGCCCAGCAAGATTTATCAATTTGAATAATTTTCTTTAAACACCATCTCTGTTTCACACAAGTATGGACTGGAAAAAGGGGATTTTAAGTAAGAAAGTGCAGTCTGTACTTTTTCTACTGTTCATAATAAAAATCTCAGCTTCCGCAATCCTCTGACCTTTCTGTTACCCTTCCCATATCCTCCATAAATGCCTGAGGGTTTCAGGAACTGCTACTCTGTACTGGTTTGCTTGCCTCTCTGCTGTACTGAAAATATGTGCACAGCTCTTTATACAAACTGTGTATTTTAGACAGTTTGAAATATAATCAGAAATTCAAGTCTATTTTTCCAGAAACTATTTTAGTGCAAAGGTTCTAAATGGCATTTTTAAAAAAAATAGTCAAAATTAAAGCTAAAAAACCCAACAGTTAACCTGCCAGTTAACTCCCTTCAGGAAATCTATGGGAACATCACTGTCTCCAAAATCTGCCTTGTGCTGTTAAAAATCAACCTGCTTCAAGTGGGAACTTTCTGCAACTACTGCTGGAGTTAGAACTTAGCACCCTGCAGCTGGCACACCTCACTGTCCAGGAAACCACCATAAGAGCTACATGGACATTCCTTCACTCACCTGTCCCGACCACAGCTTCCCTGCAACCACGGGTACTTGCCTTACCCCCGGCAGTTCCATTTCCCAGACTGGAACAAAAATGAACAGGTAAATGCAGCTAAGACAATTGGCTACATCTCACCCACGTGCCTCAGGAGAGAACTGGAACAGTGAGGCTGGAGCAAAAAGTTGCTAGACAGATACCAAGTTATGGCTAGATCCAACTCTTCTTCCCAAAGGGTTCTTACAAACCCTCCCACACAAGCTGCAGCCCAGATTTCCCATGCCATACCAAACTAGGGAGAAGTTTAATCAATTTTTTTGAACTTTCCTGGTACCAATTAAGCATTTTTCTTTAACTGAACAGCAAGTTTCATTTCAGTATTTAATCCTCAAAACACATGTATTTATTTTTCCATTCCATCATGATTAGACCTGAACCACTGCAATCCACACCAAAAAAATCACTAGGCAGCAGTATAATCAAACTAAAAGTAAAAGCTAAGGCTTAATCGGAGTTGTGTAAAATATTCCTGCCAATATGAAGTCCCTGTTAGATCTTATCATAAGTAAGGTGTCATAAAAGTAAACAAGACATGACAAATCAATAATGCATGGACTTCATTAAAAGCAACACCTCACCCTAACTCAACACAAAAAAAATCTAGCACACAATATTCCATACAGAACAGAATGTTTCATTATTCCTATAGGCCTTCACTTAGTATTTTACTCAAACTATTTGTTTTCAAAGTAACTATGAACTCAAAGAAGCAAGATAACAAAACCCTTCTGGAGATTCAGCTGAAGACATCTATTCAACACTGTGTTTCTGTACTGCTGAAAAAGCCTGTCAAATAGTTGAAGTGAACACAATGCTTAAACAACATACTTATATGGAAATAAAATATATTAACTCCCTAAGGAACAAAACCAAAACTCAAGAAATTCCTGGAGGGGAAGAAAAACAATGGGAAGGGAAAGAGGGGGAAGAGAACAAGATGTCTTTCAAAGTGTTTGTTTCCTTCTGATAATCAGACTGCCACAAACTCTCAAAACCATGGGGGGGGTTTGTTTCCTTTGAATCAGAAAAGTCAGGAGAGAAATGGATGCTAATTGCACAGTGAATGCATAAAATGCTTTGGAAATGGACTTCGGGGTATGAGTCTAGAGGAGTATGAAGAAGCTGTAGAAAGAACATGATCAGATCTCTTTACGATTTAGAAAAAAACCCTGCCATCTCTCAATATTGAAATTTCCATCTGGATGAAAAAAAAAAAAGAGAGAAAAAGAGAGAAAAATGAGAAACAAATTCCCCACTTCCAACAGTGATTTCTAGATCTCAAAAAGGCTTTCTGGGGAGCAATTAGTGTGAGACTCAAAGGCATTGAAGACAGCAGAAGTGAGAGCCACAGAAGTATATATATTTATGAAGCCACAGAAAATACTAGAAACAAATTCGTGGGAGAAACAACCTACAAGCATTGAAAATATTTCCAGAACGTGTCAAGCAAGCCTACCACTTAATTCCCTGGTAAGCTTTTTCTATCTCTAAATCCTATCTTTCAACCACAGTATCCTGAGCCTGTCAGGCATCTATGTCTGCTTTCTTACAAACACAAATCCCCAAAATTTTTAATTTGAGTTTTACATGCTGGGATGAAACCTGGGCTCTTCAAAGCTGCTATAACTGAGAAGGTTCCTCTCAAGTCTGGGAAAACCAGTCTTCCACTATTGTCACCACAAGCACCATCTTCTGAATCCATCCCAATATGGCCTTCATAATTGTCGTCTTCTGAAACTGAAGTGTTTATGTAAAACCTTTGCCACAGGTTAACACAAAACAGCTCTGTCAATTACTGTCTTTAAGTCATATTTTAACAACAATGACACTGGGTGATCCCGATTTACAGGAATTATTCACCTTTCCGCCTCTTTCCTTTATTTTTGAAGACTTGCAGGAACTAGAAACAACTTGAAGAAACATAATATAATACAAATAAGATATAAACCACACACCAAATGAATACTCTGCATTTTTACATATAGAAATAAAAAATGCATATAAAAACAAGAGTGCTTGCAGTTATGATTCAAGACAACACTTAAATCACCACAAAAATGAAATCTAGCTTATGGTTTTCTGGTTTGACTCTAATGGCTTCAGAGGAAACTTCAGAGGCCACGTGGGCAATCAAACTGCTGATCAAATAACTGTGCTGTCCTCCCCAAAATTATTTTGGTTTCATTTTAATTCTTTTTTTTGTATGCCTCACAGGAAAAGAATGTGCAGCAGTCTTATTCGCAAGCCTGGATACCTGAGCTTGTCTGGGACAAAGGCAAGTTAATATTTTCTACGTTCATTTGATGTGGAAATGCACATTCTCAGCTTGTGCAACGACTTATGGCAATTTAACTTAATCTTATGACCTCCAGCCAACTACACCCATATTCTAATGAGCTACGTGGTTGACCAGCAAAAGCCAGTGTTTTGTTTGCTCATCCCATTAAAACATATAAATAAAAGTATCTAGAGAAATTTTGCATTCTACTCCTACTACGAAACCAGGTAATTTTCCCTAATGTTGAGCTTGCATGTTTATCACAAGGTGGGATCTTCCATTTGTCGCAGGAATCATGCATATGTCCCTGTTCACCTTGGATCTTTTAACATGAGACCAGTAGTTTTTGTGACAGGACTAAATAGCCTTGACACCCTAAGTGACATGAATGGCCAACAAGGTTGTCCAAGTGAAAAAAATGATGAAGAAATTCTTTGAATTCATTTACCCACAAAAGGGTTTCTGATGCTAAATGGCTACAAAACTTATCCTAGTCTTTGGGCAGCAATTTTTCCGAACAGCATATAGAAAATCTTTTACATTTCCTGTGAAAATTATTACATACATCTCCCACCTCTACCCCCAGCAATATGATTTACAGCCAAAACATTGACAAATCCCTCAGCTGAAGCCTGAAGAGAGATCTTTGCATCACTGGAGTTATTTTAATGCAACAGAAGCTTTGCTGTGGGTGGAGTGAAACAAGTTCTAAAAATACTTTAACTATACAGAACATTTCCTACTCTGCCCATTCCCTAAGAAAGGGATATCGGAGGTGACTTCTGAATGTAAGTTAGGATGGTGGTCTTTAAACAGAGGCAAGTAATACTACAAAGGTTTGTGCACAGGAGGCAGTGCATGATACACCTGGGGATGATGCAGCTTCATGCAGTGACAGGATGACTAAAATTACAGATCCAAATGACAGATTAAGTATCCTTTGTGGTCTAAGGCAACACAGAAATGGTTCAGTTTTGAACAAAAAATAAAAATGGAGCTAAATTTTTGAAAATGCCTTAGAAACAAAGATCACTTAGTTCATACCCCAGGTATTAGATTCAATGCAATTACTTACCAAGCCAGCTATTGGAGTTGGCAGACGATTGATCTTCTTAACAATGCCAGGTTTGATCTTGTTTATCAAACTAAAAAAAAAAGTCATATGATTTTCTGTTACATCATTTACTGTACTTAAGCATGAGCATCAATGCTTATTAAGAAATACTTTGCATATGGTCCTAACTTAACATGATTTGAACAAATTTGAGCTGAACCTATTAACACTGCCAAGAAGTGACAAGCAAGAACAGATTGTAGAAGCAAAAATGAGACAAGTCACACACAAAGATTTCTGGGAACAGCAAAGTGAGAAAGAAAAGAAAATGCCTGAGGAGGCGTGGGCAGAAAAGGATCTGTGTTTCTACTACATGGGTGGTGATGTTAATTGGACTCAAATTTCCTATTTAAAGATTTTCTTCACATAAAGGTTCTGAGCAGATGTCAAAAATGTACCAGAATATTGATTTTCAGAGTTCAGTGTGAAAGCACTAACATTCCTGTAAGGATGAGAAATAAATTCAGTTTTCATAATGCCACCAAGCCCAGTATGCTGTGTGCAGCAATCATTTTTGGCACATATAGCTTACATGCACAAGTCCTTTTCCATCTCAGTCAGAAGAGACTGTACCTGATATAACTCTTCACATGAAATTCATGATTAAGCTGAGAAGACAGGACAGAGTAACACATATCTATTGAATACACGATCCCAAATGCACACCTTATCCTGCAGTGAGGATGAGGCACAGGACTCCTTGCAAGTTTATACCCAGGTTTTCAATCATGGAGGTAGGGAAATACTGTGGTTCACCAAATTACACGAGACCACAAGGTCAGTGGAGAACAGGGACCTCAGGATACCCCGCAGACTTCATCTGCCTATATAGCTTTGAGGATTTTTAGACTT
The DNA here is from genome assembly GCA_013399875.1 of Gymnorhina tibicen. Classification (NCBI taxonomy): domain Eukaryota; kingdom Metazoa; phylum Chordata; class Aves; order Passeriformes; family Artamidae; genus Gymnorhina; species Gymnorhina tibicen. The sequence continues at coordinate 1,173,045 of VXAZ01003791.1, read as the reverse complement.
GCTCTCTCTTCTTGTTGCTGCTTGTCTGGCCAGACCCTTCACCCTACACAAAGCATCAGCACGGCTTTGTGACCTACCCACAGCAGTGAAGAGACAAGACCTGGAGTTTAAAACTCTGTGTGGGGAAAAAGCATCTTTTGCTCAAGCAGAAAATATATTTGGGAAATAAACACAAAGAACAGTTTACCCCTATACACTGGAATGAAGGATTTCTAAGTACCAACAGAAAAAAAATAAGAGCTGCAGATCCTGAGGTTTTTCAATTACACTACGTTATTTAGCAAACAAGGCACATTTGATTACATTTCCCACCGAAAAAAGTGACCTGTTGAGGTGGAATAAAAAAAATTTGCGTTCCTCCCCTTTTTTTTAAATCGTCCAAATGTGTAGTTTTTATTTGCCTTATTTTACTGAAGAACATGAAGTAGCATGTGACCAGAAAAACTTTAGTGAATTTCTTTCTCTAGTGTATGTGCATGAGAATTGGCAAAATATAAAAGGCTTTATTTTGTCAGCTGCTGATCACTCAGTCAACGTGTGCACTTTGTCCTACTCAATGACCAACAAACTGACTGGATGCTATAGGAATATGCAGTGCAAGTAGAGATCTTATCTGCTACAGTTTAAGCCAGATATACAATCTCCAGAGATAATATATCCACCTAAATTAGCCATGCCACAGGTGAACCAAGGAAACGAACGATATAATTCCTAGTTTGTCTCAGTTATTTGAGATCTTGCACTGTATTGTCTTTGGTCAAAATTGGACATTTGAAAATTTTTGCCATCTGCTCTTTCCTGTTCACACAATTTCTATGCAAAAATCACTCCTCCTTGGACTTCAAGTATGCCAAATTTAAAATTATGACACAGGAGAACAGCTATTTTAGTACACCATAATGAGGCATGTTTTGCTTTCAAGAAAGTTGCATGCCTCCTAAGGCGAGCTGCTCAGCTGAAGAAATTATAGCATGTTTTTCTTGCATTATTATTAATTACAGATAAATTTAACTGATTTGCATTTGGCAGATGGAGCCTCATTCTCTTGCCAAATAAGTGTCAGCAATGAAGATATCAGAGGATTAGGATGTATCAGCTAATGGCCAATTCTTAAACACACTATTTAAGAGTTATATCTGAATACAATATACACATCCCGCTAAACACATACCTGAAGAAATACCTTCTTATTAAAAGTATAAATTATTTTTATTACCACATTCACACTCATTAACATTTAATTACATAAGTAATGAAAATACAGCATCCAGCTGTACAATATTATTGAAAATTAATTAATGCCTCCTATCACAGGTAACTTCAGAAGAAACCAGCAAGATAAGGCTGGAAGGGCAAAGGGTCCAAAGAAAAATTAAGGCAAGAACAGAAGACATGGTATTATTCACAGAAGGAAAGATTTATATATAGGAAAAGAAGCTCAGAGAACTGACCTTTCATAAATATTTTCTGAAAGTTAACTTGGCTGAACTGATTTTAGAGTGGGTCTGAGATTTGTAGTATTTTTTTTTAGCATCCCAGGTAGTTCTCTAATGAGATTTCTCTTGCACTGGTGTTCTAATGACATTTAGAACTCTTGTTCCTTAAAATACTAAGGGATTAGCACCACTTCCAGTCCTGGAAACCTGTTCCAGTAAGTACAAAGCCAATTACAGATATGTGGATGAGACCTGATGAGTGGACATTTTACACCTCTGACTCAGTCTAGCAACGAAACCAGGCAAGTCCCATCATTGCCAAGCCTACAATATATAAGCACAAGGAAGCTTCTTACAGACAGGGCTCCAAAACAAGCTGAGTGCAAAGTTCTGTGGTAGGAATAGGTAGTTTCAGGATTTATAGAACCAACACTCAAGGGCTGGGGATGGAGGACAGAAACCCAAACCCACACAACAGTAGTGGGTATAGGGGTATCAGATATCAGAGTGCTTTGATCCCAGTCATGGCCACACCACCTTGCACAAGCTAAAGGAAAGCCCAGGGATATCCTGGGCATTATAACCAAGCCCAATATAATCAATCAACAACAGCACAGTTCTCTCAGTATCACACAAAGAAGTGTGTGGGACAACACACAGAACACATGGATCTGGAAAGAGAATGTCTGAAAGCTGGTTTTACTTCCCATGACAAACAACAAGTATTAAAAAAAAAATTAATTATTTACTACAAAATACTTTTGGTACTTAAAAAAAAATTCAGAGGCCATGAAGGAAAGAGGGCAACTGATGTTAACCTGAAGGGTTTTTATATAGGTAAATCAATACTCACTCGCACAACAGGACTCCATTTTCTAGAGCTGCTCGAAAGTCTTCAGTTCCAAAGCTTTGCCCGGTAACTGCCTATAAGAATAAGAGTTGAGAGTTAATTGGACACACACAGAATCAGGACTAGCAAGAGAATCTTAGTAGTAGTTTAAAAAAAAACCAAAAAAACAAAAAACCACCAAACCCTGATTTAACACTTAGTTCATGCTATTATTTTCTTACATTAATTTCAAAAGAAGCAAGTATTTAAAAGCCAGTTCTTTATGCCTCAAAAGAAGTCAGATCAAACATCTTAAAATAGTTTCCTCTAGTGTAAGTCAATCTTCAGCTAAATTCTGTGGGACTACTTATTATTTTCTAAAGCAATACGAGTCACATTGAAAAGCATAAAATAAATTTCAAACAGAAATGCAAAACAGAGAGAGAGTCTTTTATCTCCTACTTCATGTTACAGCGTGTATACCCATGATATCTAGCACAAAGTATTTTAATAGCGGGTTTTCTTCGTGCCACTGGCACCTAAGGCAGTGTGACTAAAGAACCACTCCAAGCCTGCATTACCACGTGCACATCAATTCCCATTACTTGGCAAGTGGCAGGACTATACTAATGGGACTCCTTTGTATATTCAGAGTGAAAAATCAGTGAACAACAACAAGGTCTTATAAAGGACTTAAGATACTCAAAACCAAAGGAATTGCCAGTAAGTTTTCAGCAAAGTAGTTTTCAGAAAAGACTCCAAAACCCAAAAAAACAAAGCACTTGCTCAAGCCTACACTCACTTGGAGACACTACTAGATCCCCCCTCTGCCTACACTCCCTGAAGGGATCAAATTTGGCAGATTTCTTCTGAACACCCATATTAATAACCCACATGCAAGCCAAAAAAGGGCATATTATTCTGCCATCAGTCCAAAAGAGAGGTTTTATGCCAGTTGGGAACAGAAATCACATACTAGGAATGGTATTTATTTGAGCTTAGAGGTCACCATGTTCAGCCACCAGCTAATTATGAACCACCCTTTGGGGATCCTGACCGTCCTCAATTCTGCACAGGACTTCAGGCACACAATTAAAATGCTGTGGAACCTGCATGCAGCCAGAGCAAAGCTACTGGTTACCACAGTAATTAAGGAAATTAGTACTGAAAAAAAATGAGTTGTGCTTGGTGAAAAGAGCAAAGGAGAGGATGGAGCTCTTTTAGGATCTGTTACTATCACCCTATTATTTTTTTCTAAATTCCAAGAGGGATGTACACTAACACCAGAATCCTACAATTTAAGTAATTAGCTTTAACATTGGTTTTCTTTTCATTTAAATGCTGTAAGTTCAAACTTCCTATTGAAAAGTAAATTAGATATTACAAAAGTCTTCTTTTGTGTTTAAGGTTTTTTTCTAAAATGTAACAAATAGTGACAGAAAATGAATGATGGCACACCAACTCAAGATAAGAAAAAATTCAAAATTCAGGGAAAGAAAGGATGATAGTGATGCCCCTAGGAGAACTGCACTTTATACAATATTCATATAACAGTCTGCTCCTACAGAAAAGTAGAAGTTATATCTTAGCAATACAATTGTCAATAATCACTTAAAAACACAGAATCTGAAAATTACCCTTATCTCAAATATGGTATGGGATTTTGCTTCCAAGCTTGTATATCTAGTGATAATAATTTTGAGGAAACTAGCCAATATAACATAAAAGCACTGAAAGTTTAAAAATAAATCTCTGTGTTCCCTGGGTTATAGGGATTATGAGAAACAGGAATACCTAGTTAAAAATTATGCCCTTCATTCTGCAAGTTAGAAATTTGACATTTGCATGTCATACATTAGAACTGTACCGTAATAAGGGCTGTTGGACTGGGGTCTAGCTTTACAGCTATGTTTCAGACACCAATTAATTCTTAAGAATCTCAAAGTTGTTGTTATTTTGGAGTTGTCACTGACATCTACAGGACTACACAGTGGATATGTTTGGGTTTATAGAGAGTTTTCTGGCAAGTCACGCGTGCAACAGATGACGACATGTTTTCTTCAACAAGAGCTGGGCACATCCCAAACCTGCAATGTCTTCTATATCCACAAACAACCTTCACAGTGACATNAAAAAAAAAAAAAAAAGTCCTGAAATTGCAATACGTCGCTAAGGCCCACACTCCTCAAAAATTATTCCCAGGAAGACAAGGAGCACATGCCACTGAAGAACTGAAGACAAGTTAAACTTCAGAGTAGCCCCTCCAGAACACAAGAATGTCATGCTGCAGTGCATAATCCTGTTTCCTGGAACAGTAAGAGTCCAATTTGAGTACAAGGCTGTAAATGCCTCTATTAGACTTGCAGACCTCTTAAAATTACATTAGAAGACATTACACTGGAAGCATTTTGACCAAGTTATTTGTGCAGCTGCTGCAGCAATCAACACTGATTTGCTACACAGGATGGAGCTGTCAGACCGATCTTGTGACCCAATGATTTTGACAACTATGTGGTGTGTTGATGTTAAAATAAAAGCATTGGTTCTGCCAAGTTAGGTTTCATTAATATTGACTTTCGAAGGATAACTAATAATTAAGTAATTAGAAGGTATTCTCAAAGAACAATTTAACACTGGTACTTGAAACCAAAATGTTTTCCAAGTTGCACAACAACTTGAATTTGTTGATGTCACAAAAGTAAGGGCTCCATTTTAAAATCTGCTTTTGTACAGAGACTGAGGACTTATCTCATCGTGGACTTTCATCTGGCTTATACCCAGTGCAGAGTTTCAAGCTCAGCTGTAACTATGATAGCCTACCCAGGAACTAGATATCTTTAAAAAAATGCAAAGACATAGACTGGCTCAGAGTTCCCTGGCTTTTAAGAACCTACGTAAGACAAAGTGAATCCCACCCTAAGATATTACATCTTCAAACTATGTCTACAATTTCTGAGTCACTGTTTATTCATTAAAACTGCTTATACTGGGTGTGGCACTCTTATGTAACAGGCAAAATTGATTTTGGACAATTTTTCAACCACTTAGCCACGTGAGCCACCAAATAATAAAGAAAGTATCTTGCAAGAGCGATTTCTATCCATCTTTGAACAACATCTCTTTCCAAATTATGTCTCTTTTCTCTCCTCCATTCAGCTGAATATATTCTACTTCTATCACTGCTTTTTGGATAGAACGAGAGCAATGACATAATTAAAGGTTATATCATAAAATCAAATTTAATTGCTGCTACAAAACAGTTTAATTTTGTTTTTGAAAGACAGCATCACCAAATACTTTGGTAATTTGCAATTGCCAGGTCCAAGCAATTTTCTTTAAACAGTATGCAAATCAAGTCTTTATTTAAATTTAGACATTTTAAAAACACTTACACACAGAGGGCTAGTTTATTTTCAGGTTTGCTGTGACTCCTGTAGGAGGAGACAAATCAAGAAGAAATAACCAAAGATCGACCATTCTGAGCATGGCATGACATCAAAATAATCATGGACTGAGCAAAAAGCACATAGCACGGAATATGCTGATTATATGCCTCAGTACCAAAATGATCATTGAGTACATTTCTTTGGCTTGCTGTACTGGAAGCCAATCATAAGGAAAGGCTTCTTTGCCTTAAAATCTATCCAAAGTTGAAAGACTTTTTCAGTGTTAATAAAAAAAAATACTGAGGGAGTTCAGGTCAAGCTGTTTTCACGGTTTACACAGGTTTGAATGGCTTTAGCAAAAAGGCAGTGCTACCACAGGTCAGTCAGTGTTTACCACCACATGAAACTCAAAGTGAAGGGACTGGTAGGTTTCTCAATTTCTTTGCTGTGATGGGAACAGCCAAGCTAGACTCTCCCCATCCAATGCAAGAATCATACCACATACCCAGGCATGCTGGCTGACCAGTTCTCCATCACAGAGGCGTTAGCTGCCCAGAGACAAGGAGGCAGCACTGTATCACGCCCAGCCTGTAATCTCAGCCATGCCTTGGTACAGGTACTCGCCATCCAGCCTGCTCTCTCCACCTCATTCTGAGCTCCTCTGCCACCCTGCCTTTAGACTAAACCACCTCAAACCATGCAAGATCCCTGTGCATCAATTTGACAGAAATGCTGCTTGTATCAGCTTGAAGCACACAGCTCCCTGGTAGGGGGACATAGGTTAGGGATGGAAGGAAGATTCGAGATACTGAATGACACATTGTAGCAACTGCCTGAAGGCAGGCTTATGCCAGAATCTCATGCGGCAAACAATTAATCAGATGGCAATTAATCAGATCAACACTGATTTATCAATTTCAGATCCCCAGCGTGGCTGCAGCAAGAAAAGACAAGTTCTGTATGCTGAAGAGAGGACTGCCTGTCTTCTGCGGGGAACTGGGACAGTGATGCAAAGATGATGCAATGGTGCCATCCCCAGTACAGAATTTTGGCTACGCCTGCCAGTTTCTGTCACAATGCCTGCCTGAGTGGATCACCTCACGTACACATGAAGGTCTGAATTCCTACCTTTCCAATGGCCTTCCTTCTCCCTACCCGTTACCAAAAATCTGGATCAGACTACGTGGCAAATGGCTCAATCTTTAAATAATCCCAGCATGGTATTCATCCATTTACAGAACTCCTTTGGCTATAACTACCTTCATCAGATGTATCGCTCCAGAATGCTACTGCTACTGCAAGATGCACAAGGAGATACACAGGCTGCACCCCAGCCAACAAGCAAGCATGCAGGCAACTCCCAGTGTGCTGGCATCTGTACAGTGTGGCCAGGCCTGGAACTAGAGGCACCACCACCTTTTCAAATAGTATTTTTAGTCCACTGCATTTTATATACAAAACATGCTATACCTCAGCTTGACAGATTTTTTATGCCCATCACAAAAGAAGAGCAACATCAAAAAAAGAAGTAAAAAAACAAAAAGGCAGTAAGGATTTTTCTCTATCCTGCACTCAGATGCACTACCCAGAGTCCCACCTCCCTTTTCCATGCCTATTTGCAGTTCCATTTAAACACCATGCAGTACATGAGCTTGTCTTTGAATGGCGTGTGCAGTAGCTACCAGAAAATGCTGTCATTATGCTCTGAAGTAAATAGCTTATGCTGTTTGTCATTTGCAGACTTCCCATCCAGTCTTCTCCTCCCAAATTTTTAAATCTCCTCCCTTTTTTAAAAAAAACCAACAAAAAACCCCATAACATGGCTGCCGTTTTCTCCTGTAGTAATTTGCTTTATCCAAATCCCTCCCAAGGGAAAGGTGGTAGGAGCCATATTTAGTGGCTTTCTGTACACAGTCTTGAACACAAGTTCAAAATCAGCCATTTGGGTAGAAAACTTTTGACACTGCAGTAAACAGCCCAACCATAGTGATGACTAGGTTTCTCAAGGTCAAGCAGTAGAAAAGAGCAGCTCATTTTTGAGGCCAGCAGAATCTGTCCCCCTGAATTTTGAGCCCAGGAAAACGTACAGAAAGAGTAGGCATTCATAGCTTCCATCCATGGGAAAATACGACTGGCGTTTCATTCCTGGTAGCAGCAGGGATGCCAGGTCCAAAGCGGGCAAGGTCACTGTGGGAAAAATGCTGCTATCTTCCCTTCAGATCAACAATTTAATTCACCATCCAACAAACCCCTGAGGGGTCAGTCAACAAGTGCTCAGGAAGCTGGTACCCACAGAGGCTTTCCCAGTCAGCTCTCCACTAATGAAATTATGACACTGCCCAACCGAACAACTGAACAAGACCGGGATTTCTACAAAAAAAGCTCTTAATTTCAAATCCCCACAGCTCATGGCTAAAATCCATGACAGGCATAATTCCACTGAGGAAAAGAACTGCACTGGCCAGATTAAGAGAAATATCTACAAATAAATGCGTTGTATAATCTAACTGCACAGCAAAAGTAAGAAGTGAAGAATATTTTTGCCATTAATCACTTCTGCTGGACCATGTGAATGTTCCTCTTTATCTCCACAACAGTAATGTTTTTCAACTGGAATAATTCACTCTCTATTGCTCAATGCAAGGCTGTACCCCCCTGTTTAACCCCACACCCCAAATCCCTAGGCATCATTACATTTCAGAGAATGTACAATTTTTTTTAACCTACAGCTCAAACTGCCTTTGATAGCAAACCAGAACAGATATTTATAAAAGGAAATGGTCAATTATTGGGAAAAAAAAAGTCTTAACTGTTATTTTCTATCCTCAGCATAATGATGGGGTCTTATTGTGGCATGCCTTCTGGACAAACATACCAAGACTCCTGAAATAACATACAGCTACATTCTTACAAAAGATGAAGAAAAACAATGAATAAGGGGCAAGCAAGAAGGGAAAAGATTACTGGTGTAGTAGGTGTGAAAAGCACAGATCTCTGCTCGTCAGATGCTTATACCCTGCTTTTTCTGCTTTTCTGTCAAACCACACGTAGAAACACAATCTGAAGGAGGAAAGCAAAGTTTTCTTTCCAATAGGTCAGGGAACGCCTGACTTGGTAAAACAATGCTGCAGAGAGTAGGGATAAACATTTGGGATCAGTCAACTCAGTCGAGCTTTTTCCCCCACAAACAAGATCATCCCCCAAAGGAAAACAATATGAATAAGCCTACTGTTGTTTATCCTGATGACTGAGCTGACAGGTGTCGAACTAGGAAAACCAACATACTTTACTTTGTGTGATAAAAACGTGTTTCTGTATGTGCAGATATGGCAGCATCAACTAGATGGAGGTAGGTGTTCCAGAAATACAAAAGCTTGCAAATGCACAGTGAAATGTGAATGACTAGACATCTCTGAAAAAAAAAGAAGTCATTGACATTTTATTTTTAATTACATAAGTACATCTGATTTCTTGGGAAACTATTAATTCTGTAAACACCATTTAAATGCACACAAGCTCTAAAGCTGCCACTTTAAGTGATGCATGCTGATTTCAACTTTAACCACACATTCACTTTCTCATATTTATTTAACTGAAGTTACTTGTAAATACAAGTGGATATTTATTCACCTTCCCAAGACAACAGAATACTAACATTAGTATTTTAAAATTTTCCAGTTGAGCTCCATACTAGTTTAGTGGTTTGTGGTAAAAGAATGGTGGCGTTGGGCCCCTTAGCCATAAATGTTTCTTATTAAACAGAGAAAAGGATAAAGTAGTCATGAAGAAACAAACATCCAAACATTCTGTTCACCCCTGAAATAAGCAAAAAGAAAGCACTGAATTCCTTAAGTATGTAAAAACCTTAAATATGTTTTATTGAAAGTTGTCTTTTCCAACTAATTCACAGTAAAACAGAGATGTACTGGACTCCAGTGCTTCTTTCTGACAGAGAAAATAGTTAAACATACCCAGGGAACAAGAATTAGAAAGGAATGGTTTCCAGAAAAGTCATCAACTGAGATAACAGAAGAAATTACAAGGAGAAATTCCAGTTTCGCTACTTAGATATCTTTTAATGACCATGTTTCATAATATATGTGCTCTCATGCTAGCTGCATCTTGAACTTGCCCATTGTAAAAGTCAGTCACTCCACACAACATTTCTTATTCTTTTTTCTGAAACACCTACATGTTCAGCACTGCGCTGGTTGTTACCTGACCTCAAGTTGTTAATACCTTTCCAAGCTGGGGAATAAGCAATCAAGAGATAAATCCGTTCATATCGCAGCTGGATAAATGAATGCATGCATAGCTACATCCTGTGTAGTGTCCACCTGGGGCATAAAAAAAGCTTGTCCTGGACAGAATATCAGTATGTTCTCAATACCTCCCTCCAGATGTTGAAATAAAAATACTAGGAGAGTATCAGCAACAAGACAGCTTAGAAAAGAGGACTTGGAAGAAGACTTAAGACACAGAAAGCTTTGTATGGCTGGCTGAGCAGTCCAGTCACAGGAGAAATCCATGACCTTCCTGCTGTCCTGAAATTGCACCAGAGCCTCTATTCCCACTCTCTTCCTCATGCCCATGTGAAGGTTCTGCATTTATAGTGTCCTGCAATCATCCAGGCTATTTTGTGCTTCACTATAGTACTAAACATATATTTAAAAACCCAACCCCATCTCCATGTAACTCCCTCACACACACCCCACAACCTCTCCCCCACCCCAAAAATAAGCATATCAACTGAAACATGGGTTCCAAGCACCAGAGAAGGGCTGGAGCCACAGCATGCTGGAGATAAGAAAAGGACAACGTTCAGACTTTAGTGCAGATTCTTGAGAGGCTTAGCATACCCAAAGATCCAGTGATGCAGCGCCCTGGCAGCCAGGCAGTACGTGACTGATGGGATAGACAGTCACTTGCCCTCACGAAGAACTTCAAGTTCAGAGAGCAATAATAAAAAACTCCACCCCAAAAAACTCTATGCAAAATTTGTCTGCATAATTTCTTTTGCTAAAGGAGGAAAAAAAAGCCTATAACAACTGCAGCAGTTTACTTTCAGGGGAACAAGAGAAAAAGTAAAATTGTTTTTTAAAAGCTTCAATGCAAATAGAGGCATTACTTGCAATATTAACAGATTAAATGCTACAATAATAAAAGTCATATTTGTCTAGGGTAAACATAAAAAAGGACTAAAGCAAATACCAGCTTAGACTTTTTTGCTGTAGATGTAATAAAATAACATTTGCCTAACATTTTAATCTATTATTTTATATTTACTATTTTAAATAATGCCTCCATTTCAGTGTAATTGAATCTCTAAATATTTTGATTTTGCTCATTTAGAACAAAAGATAAATGCAAGCTATTAAAAGCCTTTAAATGTTTATATTTCCTAAATTCAGTTTTATACTATTATAATTCCAGGTTGGAGTCTATGCCGAAAATTTCAATACAGGCTCTCAATCCATTGGCATCTATTTTTACAGGAAGGACCTTAAAGAAAACAGTATCTTGGCTTATGCTGATTAAGAAAAACGTGCTAAAACTCTGGTGCTATTTGTGAGCAGGTCCCTGTTGGGATTATTTATCTAAGTGGCAGAGAGATACAGAAAACCAGATGAAATGGCCAAGAGCAGAGCATGCTTCTGCCCTAGATAACAGTGATCTCTTACGAATTGACTGCCTTGATCCTGCGTGTATTCAATACTTTGATTTTTCATATATTTTAAATACTTCTCCATGCTTCTCCAGAGAGCAGCGCTGGTGCCATGAGCAAACCAGAGAGCTAACCACAAGGTCTTGAAATGACATTCAGCAGGAGGAGGAAAAAAGGCATTAGATAAAAGAAAATGCGCACAAAGGGGAAATGCTTTAGATACAATTGTTTTCAAATGTTTAGCAAGGTTATTCATGCATGAAAGTAGTTTCTTGTTATTACTAGAGATTTGTCAATCTTTTAAAATTTTTCAGCCTGGAAGCAGTACTTTGAGCAACATACATATTGAGACGTGCAATAAGTCCACTTTAGCCTAAAGCATTCACCAACACTCCCCCTCCCTCTCTCTCACACTGCACCCATTTGTGTGCACATGGGTTTCGGGGAACCAACAGCCTTCTCTGCACATTTTCCCTCCTGTCCCCACATCCCCTGACTTTTACATCTCTCTCTCCTACACACGCTGATTTCCAAGCCACTTCACCAGGTTCTCTTAGCTCATTAACAAGGAAACAGATGGACAGTGAAAAAAGAAATTGTGCGGAAACGAACATTTAACAGGGTCAAAGACACCGTAAAGGCAATTAGTGTCGCGTACAGAGCCTGGAAAAATGGTCACAGCATCACTTCCCAGTAAACTACGGCACTTGGCATTAACTGCGGTGCTTAAACAATGCAGTTTAGAAATTTCAGTACTGTCCAGCAGCAGTTATGTAGAAATAAACAATCAGGTGGAAGTCACTGAAATTAATGCTGACTTCAGCTGGAGAAATATTATGCTCTTCTCTGGAATGTGACTAATTCAGGGGGAAGGGTTAGCTTAAAAGAACTCCACTGATCTCACCTGTCTGGATAAAAATAAAAGCAAGATTGTAAAGCTCTTGTTTGGTATTTGGGGCCTTTCTAAACTACATTTAAATTTCATGATATGAGAGTAGGTAAGCAGTAAGAGAAGCTATATACAACAGTGACACCAAGAAAAATTTTATTTCAGAGTTTTCCTGGCTGTTTTGGGGGAACTTTTAAAATATGGAGTTGAAAGGAATGTAAACACATAAAAATTATATCGGGCTATTTGAAAAGCACTGTGCATGGACCAAGTTACTACAGTGGGAGCAAGATTTTCCAATGCTCCCGTTCCCAAGGCTCGTAGGGATGTTGCACTGCAGGTGTGAGCTCCCGTACCCCAGCGCTGGGCGGCAGAGGCCATTGCCACTGCTGCACAGCACCATCTAATGGGAGACATCACGTACCACACATGACCACAGGCTCTGTGCTTATGTGCAGTCCTTCTTGGCAGGAGATGAAAGAAATTGCCTCTGGCAAAGAAATTAAATAATTGCAGTCATAGGAGGAAGGATGGCTGTGGAGGAAATGGAAAGTCCAAGGGAACCACAAAAGGATGGCGTGCATTTGAAAAGATGACAGGAGAACAACTAGAGGAGGCAGAGTATCAGTCCGGGCAAAGGAATAAAGAAGTTTAGGCTCAGCCAGTTTTGCTGACCAACGCTTGTCACTGATTAGGTGTTTGAAGAGTTCCAAAACACAAATGCTGCCCTTTCAGAGCATTTAAATATAAAGGAATATTTGATGAACAAGTAGAAAGATAGTCAAGTGTCTTTATACTTTGAGAACTCTGAAATGAATGTGCTTGAACACAAAGCTTTCAGCTTTTCAGAGGTTCCTGTTGTAGCTACACCTCCTTCAAGACCCTTCCATCATCTCACAGCAGGCACAGTGCCACCCTGAAAACTAACAACACATTATTCATTATTATAGATATATTCCCCCCCCCCAAAAAAAAAAAATAATCAAACTCTTTCACTGTTTGAGAGATATTTGCCTTTACAAGAAACCAAATGTCATTGCTAGCAGAAATCAGGGATACATGGCTTGAAAATGTCCCTCTTTAAGCACCCCATTGCCCTGTCATGTGTCCTTCCTATCTGAACATTCTGGTGAAGCTGATGGAGTATTTATTAAGCCAAACATTGCCAGCCAACTCTCATTCTCCAGGGATCCCTGATGCATGGTTTGCAAAACCACAGACAGCAGACGCACTATCAGCTGCCAGTCACGGGCGGCCCCACGCAGGGATAATTGGTGCACTACGATTAAAGAATTGAGGTGAAGAGCACGGAGGTCCAGAAGGGAAGCCATGAGTGATAACTGCTGCACTCCCAAACTCTTCTAACACTTCCCCCTTCCCATCCCTGTTTCCTCTTCAGCATCATCACTGCTCTTATACAGGGTGAGCATTGCATATGACCCAAGCGTTACTCAACCACCTCCAGCATGACACTTCCTCCAGCCATTTTATTGCTCCTCTGCAAATGCAGCTTTATTTATTCAATTATTTGAGGAGCCAAACTGGTTTGACAGAGTGCTTGCCTCCTTGCTTGGGTGTGTGGAGGAACCCAAGATAAGACGGACTATCATAGCAGCTACACAGAGTTGCTACGTACACTGCCCGGAGGTAGGATTTAATTACTAGTCAAAAGCAGTCTATCTCCCCCTTATTACATAAGACAATTATAATTCGCTTGTATTTATTATGACATCCTTGCAGAAATGTTCATGACTCTTTGTAAACAATTCCATATTCTGCAAGGGAGAGGCAAAAATTTACATCACAGTCTACATATTCAACCCATTAAGCATTTAAAATGTGAATCCTTCATATCCAACTTTTTATATTGTTAGAAAAATCCATGTTGATGAAAAAGCTTTTTTTGTTGTTGTTCAGAGGAAAACAAGTCAGCAGTGTACTAAAGAATTTATCTGCATATGGCAATTACATCCTTTCTCAAAGACACTCTCTGACCTTAAGTCCTGTGTAGAAAAAAACCAGAGTTTCCAATCAGTAGTGGGCTGGTTCACATACATTCACATAATCTCCCCTAATGATACATCTACAGTGATTTAAAAAGCTCCACAAAACGCACACAAGAAAAGCACTGATATACAAGCAGGCAAATTGCACTAGAAAACATATCCAGAGCTATAAAAACAGTCTTGAAAGACTACTCTCTTTTGTTCATTTAGTAGGATTAGGTTTGTACCTTGTAACTGCTTTTTAGACTATGAACAGATGCATGTACTTTGGGCATTTTTTGTCTTCAGCTTAACTTTATTTTGTCTTTAAAAATAACAAGTCACTAAATGGAGAAATACCATCAGTAACCCATACAGTTTTTCAGAGACAGAATTAGCTATGCCCTGGAAGACTGAGATTTTTTTTCTACCATAGGCAAGATGCCACAAGTATTTCAAGTTTGAGCCACAATGGTTTCTGTGACCAGCTGTCTTCCAGGGCATGCAGACTCCAAGAATGTCTGAAATTTTGCCTAGCAACAGACAAAGCACAGACTGACCCCAGTTTAAACATTTTACTCCATACATGTTGCATGCAGTTATGTAAATTTCTGCTGCTTGATCTAGTAACTGATTAGGATTTCTACACGAGATTTTTACTATTTTATTTAAAGTTCGGTAACAAAGATGTTTCTCCTACTGTAACAAAAAACAAAACTGGGAAGTGCTTTTAACATTAGGTCACTGCTTTATCAAAGCAGAATGATGTCCCTGGGGATTTTTTAATTCAAAATTCCAGAGAGAAAGGAATGATACTTTGTAGCACTGATGCTATTTCCGATGCAAGATTTAATTCTGGTTTGGGGGGCACCACAAAATCATCTGTTTTGTTAACAAATAACTTAGATAAAGATAATTTGTTAGAACGAGAACCTGGATATAATTTCATCTTGAAGCATTCAAACGCAACTTGCACAACATTTACAGACTAACAAAGGAATTATCCCACTGAGTTAAACTAGCTGTCCATCTCACCCAGCATCTTCAGTGTGACGGTGACACGCACCAGGTATGTCAGCGTGTTTGCAGGGTGGGGAGGGAGGATACCAGCACTTTCATATTTAGAGCAGAGGTGTTCTAGCCTTCTCTGTAATTAAATGGTAAAAAACACAGATAGGGAGAGCAACACATCTTTTCATAAAGAGTTCTCTTGCATCAGAAATCATTACATAAAGGAGAAATGTCACCCACCACTTCTTCCTGTGCCTAAATACCAAGCTTTTTAAAATACTTGGTTGCTTAAAGGTTTCTTTGTTTGTACTATGCAACATATGGAGATGTGCATCCAGAAGAACCTGAACACAAGTCTAACTTGTGGTAAGTCCAAAGTGATAAATCTATACAATGCCTTTCTAACTAAGGCATGTAGCCATGAATATGCTACTAAAAACTCATGCATCTTATGCTGGACAGCATTCTCCAAGCCTGGTGCCTCAGTTTGAGAGCCTGCATTGGTAGCAAGAGGGAATTCATACACAAGCTGAGTGTCACTGCAAAACTGATCTCGTATCTCTTGACATATTCTGACCTCTGCTGTTATAAAGTGGAATTTATTTTGACAACAATTTTTCTCTTTAAAACACTGCCCTCAGCTGAATAAGAATTTTCACTATCTGCAATTATCCAGGGAAAAGAAATGATGGGAAAATAATTTTATTTTATTTTTACACCATGAAACATAAACAAAGCTTCCCTACTTTTTTCCTCCCCCTCATGTTCCTACCATCCTGTCGTTTATTATAAGCTGCATCATTTGACTATTACATAAATACACATACTTTGTTTTTCTGGGATCTAGACACTCTGTATGCTCCCAGTCCTCTTTCTCTGAGAATGAATTGTTTTAGGCTTTTGTGACAGATATCAGCAAAAACACCAGGCACATATCAAAACAGAGGCTACCACTAATCTGAAATTATTCATACTAGTTTTACAACACATTTTTTTTCCAGTGTAAGTTGCACTTTCACTACAAAAATATTCTACAGTAGCCTAGCAAGCTCTAAATTATGTACAAGTCTAGGGTTCTATACTGAATTTTGACAGTACTGGTTAGGAAAGAAATCATATTCTAAATATGCCATACATTAACATCAGTGAAAATGTGCATCTGGATGAATGATGGTATATTGGCTGGCAAACTTTTGAAAGCAGAAAAACACCACTTCTTAAGTTATAGGTACACTTTGAGGGGAAAAGAAGAAGAGAGGGTGTCCATCATGATTCTCTGCTTCCAAACTTCTCTTTCCCTTTTGGATAAGAAGTCTCCTCTCAGACCTTATCTTGAAGATTAACATGTGAACCTGTACTGTACTTATCACAAATGCTCAAAGGACATTTTCTCTCCCTTTCCCATCGTAACACCTGTCACACTTCAAAATAAAACTGCATGTACAGCTTGTATGATTTCTGCCAGACTTGCTGATTCCCCGTGGCTCGAGAGATGATGAAGTACTGGATCAAATATTTATAACCACTATGAATTTAAGACTATCTCTCAGTCAGAAAACACGTTTGATTAAGGAATAGAAAGACAGCAACCCAGTGCACAGTGAGTGTTTGAGCATTAAAGGCTAATTTTATCCTTAACTAGGGAAGAGACCCTAATCTAAAATCAGCTAGTTCACCTCTATGCCAAGAACCTACCTCTTGTAGTTCTAAACACAAGAAATAGTCTTGTTCAGTTCTTTTCAGTATGTTTTCACCATTAACTCTGTTCTTCCTGAGTAATACTAAAATCAATGGAGTTTTTTATTATTCTGCATGCAACAACTTTACTTTCACCTTCATGCATAGTTTTTGGAGGTTTTTTTTAATCTTTGAATACTTTGCTTCTGCTGAGAGAAACACATAGAAATTTGCCTTCACACCTTTACTGGAGTAAATGCAGGAAATGCAACTGCATAATATAGATAAACCACTGAATCTTAAAGGATCCTCAACTACAGCTACAAAACAAACAGCCATTAAAGCCCAGCCCAGCACCTTTTTCTGCATACACGTCCCGAGACAGCCTGTTAGTTTACACACACTCCTTATTTCAACAAACATCCTCACACATTCTGTTTTGCCCCAGTTAAAACCATCGTCTGCTGGAAAGCAGAGTGGGCTCCCCCAAAATGTTACTCCACCTCCAGTAACAACCCTAGACTGTCAGCAAGGATGCTAAACAATAAGTTATACAGACTACCGCAAGTGTCCTGTAGGATTTAACATTACAATTGATTTTTTTAAAATATGGAACTACTTCAAATAAGACATGTTAAGACACCTCACCTTCCCACTCAAAATTTTATTAATAAAGATAAGAGTTTTGGATGATATAAGGAGGAAGTGTTAGTTGTTCTCTCTTTGTATAAAGCCCACCCAGCAGTATCCTGCAAGTGGTCTCAAAGCTTTATTTATTCTTTTCAAGGGTACTACAGAATTTGACAGATTTTCAATCAAACCAATAAAGTACTATGGTTAGTTTAATTTTGTGTTCTATCAAAAAAATGCGATGAGAAATTGAATAGCCTAAACCAAAGTATAGCATGATTAAACAGGAAGTTTGAGAAACCAATTTACAAAAATAGAAGGAAATAAAATTCACACAACTAGCATAAAAAGAAGAGTCAGGGAAGTTTAGGTAAAAAATTAACTAAAGACAAAATATAAAAGAAATTCTATGGCCCTACAAGAAGAAACAGAAAAGACAGAGCAGGCATGATGAAAGTAAATAAACAGATAATGAAAAGATGGTTATGGTGTTCAGTTAAAGAGCTGGCAGATGCTTCAGAGAAGCATAGGACTGGGAAAACAACCACTGAGAGTATAAGTGTTGAAGATGGTAAAGCCTGGAAGAATTTGCATAATTAAAGTTCTTGTCTGTTCTAGAGCATGCTCTAAGCCATTAGCAATTATCTTCAACTCAAAGGGCTGGGAAGTTCTCACTGACTGAAAAAAAAATTTAAAATAAAGATCCCCTTTTGAGGTGTGATGACATGAGAAAGAAACCAGAAAAAAGGGTTAGAAAAACATTTAGACTATTCTCCCCAGCTTTAGCTTCTAGAAGGGTATTAAATATTGCTGACTCACCACCGCAAGCCAGCTTTTTGGAAGGGAGGAATATTTTGGTTTGAAAAGTCACTCTTTTTTTCCCTGCCTTGGCAAATAAACTGGTTTGACACAAGAAAAGCAGCAAGTGTGCTATAAATGAAGTTGTGCAACTGGGAAAAAAGCCTTGTTATTTTATTTAAAGACAAACTGTGGAAATGCAATATAGGCAAAGAGATTAAAAGGCCATGACATGAAAGTAGGAAGACCACACATGTCAAGAGCAGGTTTCTAATGTGTCAATATCAGACTGGGATAAGGCACTAAACTGGACCCGAGAGAAGTTATTTCAAATTCCAGGACACTCTAGTGTGTTCTTTACAGAATTAGGTGATGGACAACAACCATATTATTTACAAACCCAGCCTGAGACACTGCATGAGATAAACATTCCCTGTTCAAGTCCTAAGTTGGAGCACTGGTGCAAAGCTCAGCAAGAATAATTCAGCAGAGCTTGGCAACAAAATCTTGTTCTTAAAACAGGGCAACCGAACACATGAGTATGATATTCCCCTACATCTCAAAACAATGTTAACTTTTTTTTACAACAGACTTGATGTCAGTTTGTAGTCAGTCACCCTCACACCCTTTTATGCAGTGACACTGCCTGAAGTGGTTATTCACCAGTCTGTACTGGTGTAATAGGTGTCCCACTCTTAATTTGGTTCATGCTATTTCATGTATTGTGCTTCAAGAAAAGAGGCTTAGGAGTATGAGGACTAGTTATTGCAGAGAAGGGATGAGATGAGATGAGAGGGAACACTTCCAAATTTATCAAAGCAAAATTTGTACTAATGGATTTACTTCACAGCAAAGAAGATTGTCATGCATTAGGGAGGAAAAGTTAACTGGAAAACTTAAGTACCAGTTTTTAAGAGGTTAAAATATATAGAGATAGACAGATATGCCAGGAATGGACAAGGTATAAGAATATCCAGTTTTACAAAAGAGTAGTCATGAACTACGTGACCCCTAAGCTCTTCTGAGCCATATATGCAATTTCTACATAAAAGAACTTATTACTCACTCTGTCTCAAAACCTAAACACCAAACTCAGTGAAAATTCTAAGTTAAGCATGTATGTACCATGACTTAAGGCACAAGGCAGAACAAAGTGAGTTTCAGGGAGTGATTTTTGGAAACAAGGTACTTTGCAGCAACTGCTCAAAACACACAATAACCTAAACGCAAGAAATCTCTACATAAATAAATCAGTTTATTTTAGGACATACACTCTAAGTGCCAAGGAAGACATTTAAACCTGTAATGCCTACTATGACATGGCATTGTTAAAACAACAGAAAAGAAAAACTGTATACACATGGTGGGGGGACTGACACAAGTACTGCCCCCACAAGTACCTATAATTACTCAGATCAGGATCATTGCCAAATCTGAAGGCACAACATCTAAGTGGCGCTTGCACTACCACATATAACCCAAACACCAGGCTCTAACTCTGTAGTAGAAGACGCATAGAGAGCTAGGATTTGTTAGAATTTGAAGGCTACAGTATTGTTCACATCCAATTTATGCTCTCTAATGAATTCTCTAATCAGTACTTTTGTATGGTCTGTTAATTCTCATCACTTGCTGGGGATAGGGAGGTAGAAACTGATTGGTCTTTATGTGCAAGGTTTTTAGTGTTACACTGCTTAGAGGTGGCCCACCTGTGCTCCTCTAGTGACCCTGGAACCACTGGAGATACCTGCAGAGATGGGAGAGTGCAAGGTGGTGGTGCTGAGGATGCCTATGCACCACTGGCACTTTCTACACTTCCACAGAGATTACATGGTAGTCACACAACAAATAAAAACATCTGGTTTCCCTTTCCTTGATGGAAGAAATCTTGAGCTAGTAAAAAGGACTGACCTACAAGCTCTGAAGGACAAAGGGCTCCTCCTGGGTACCTGCAATGACAGAGTGATGTGGGAATGAGGCAGGTACCAGTGGAGAGAATAGCTACAACCACAGCAGGGTTTTTCTTTGAAGAACCTCCAGAAACCACATGAGAAAAATAACGCATATTTTTTTGGAAGGGAATATTCAAAGTAAAAGCAGGTCTGGACTTCATTACATAGCTCTTGGTCACAGGTGCTACATGAATCCACCTGCTTAAGGTATAACTTTAGATACATATTAAAAAAGAAGTTGAAAAAAAGTCAAGTTTTTGCCACCTCAAGGAAGAACAGACAAACCTCAACACAGCCTTGCTGCCAGAAGTGGGAACAGAAGAAACACAGGACAAAACCAGAGAACCCCTGAATATGTGCTGTTTGTGTTTGCATATGAGAAATGGCAGGGCGGGAAGATAAGAAGAGCCACTTTTGTTTCTGCCCCATCCCCTCCAGCCCACACTGGCAGAGTATCCAGCACAGCCCTTACATAACCCTGCCTCGGGTCTGCAGCTCGGACATGACATTTGCTGCACCTTGGTCTCCTGCCTTTTCCTATACCCACTGCTGGAAAAGGTGCGAGCCTGGATAACTCCAGTTCCGCTGCTGCTTCCAGCGATCCTGGGCAACATCACTGCTGAATTTGGGAAGATTACACAGAAACCTGGCAAACTGAAACAGCCCCAAGGCCGATGACTACAGCCCCAAGGCTGATGACTACATATTCCAAGGTACAGGTACCTGGCACCAGAACCTCAAAAAAATCACAAATATGAATGTCAAAAGCTGGTAAAACAGAGGTAGCCCTTCAAGGCTTTCTTTGGACAAAGATTTGTAGTAGTCAAGGCCACACTTTAAAATGTACAAAATTGATACCAATATGTGTCTCTGTCAAGAGATATGTCTGTGGAAAGCCACTGTCAGTCTTTACATAAGATTTATCAATAGATGGCAAAGGACAGATTTGGGGTCAATAAAGTAAATTACCCATCTTCCATTTAATTATTTTGAAAAAGCAAATTAATATTAAATAATGTCCAACAAAATGACCAAAAGGCTTGTTAATATTCTTACCTACACGCAGGAAGAAGGCTACAATGTAACTACCCAAAATACATTTTACCAAAAAAAAGGGGTACACAATAAAACAATTCTGAAACATACATTCATCATTATTTGAAAACATCCTATTACGAAACAAAAGATTTCCTTCATAAGCAATGTAATTGTAAGTTGGGAATCCCTGCAAAATATCTTTGAATCCTTGGAAAGTTGCAAAACTCTGCAATAGAAGACATTGTTACTTTAACAAATCTGAAAACTTAGCACAAAGTGAAACTGGGTTAAGAAGTAAACATTTTGATGTCTAGTGAATTTTTGCGAGTAAACTTGTGATACCCATACCTCCACTAAAAATATTTTAAAAACCTGACATGGGAAAAATACTATGGCAGAAAATTAATTGCAGGTTTTTACTAGAAAGTAACTTTGCAAACATTGTAAAGATCTCTGTGCTACTCAAAAATACACAGCAGTGTTCAGAATAACTGAAAGCAACTGACACGAAACATCAACTCAGCTTCCGTCTTGATTCTATTTGTTTCACATAAATCAAACATTTGTGACGTTCATAGCATCTGAACACAGAATACACACTTTTTCAGTACGACACAGTAGGGGATATTTCAAGATGCTGGAATGCCATTAATTTGTGCCCCTTAGCTCAGCAATTTGTAAATTATTAGCTATAGAGCACCAAAACAAAGCAAAGCCCGGTCTAAGCCCATTTTATCCAACTACGAGTGTTTAAATTAAACACCATTTAAGATCTAATGCCAAACCCCAGCATTTATTATTTATCATAAAATTGAGAAGGACATATGATGGCTTCCTGTAGGTACATACCATATAAGAACAACTTTTTTATTTTTCCTTAAGCCTAAAGCTTGGCCCTTTCAGTTCCCCAAGATTTCAAACAAGCACCTATATTTCTGCTGGTAACCAAGTCCCTGAGGAGGAAGTTTAGTTTGAGATGTCAGTGTCAAGCCTTTTCCTATAGTGTCAGTAGGAGGGAAGGGAAAGAAGGATACAATTAGGCATAATGCTATTTAACTATCTATCTTTCTGGTTACAAGAGAAATGGGATCCTCACACCTTAAAAAGGAAAGAGACTTGTACTCTCAGATTCCTGTTCCTGTTGAGTTTTACAGAAAGTAGCAAGTCCTTGGCTCTTGTGCTCTGACACAGAAGGCTGCAGGAAGGGTTACGGAGCCACAGCAGCTCTGTAGCTCTGGACTCCAAAAAAACCTTCAACTCGGAAAAGGTTGTAAGGCTCCCCAAACACGGCTTAAAATGAAATTACTTTGGGACAAGTGAAGATCTCCAGAATGTTCATGAATGTCTGGCTCCAGGAAAGAAGTTCTCCTGACTGCAGACACTACTTTGTGTTTGTTTGTTTTTTTAAATTTCATGAAACAGAACACACCCACCTCTCTTCTTTTCAACCTGAGCAATTCATTCAAAGTCAAAGCTTTGGTCTGAAGCTTAAGGTGTTCTATTTGACTTTATTTTATTTAGTTCTGGGCTATCCTTAAAGCAGCAGTGAGAGAGGTTTAAAACTGGCTATGTCATTCACCAGAAATACAAGTTTTCTGCTCTTAGGCACCTATGTAGTTCACTTGTTTCAAGCTCTTCAAGTTTGAGAAAAAAAAATCTGGGCTTCAAAAATTCCTTACTTTAATTAATGACTTGCTTTAACTTGACTTCAAATTAGTTTAATCACTATGAAGGAACAGTGAAAACAAAAAGTTCAGCATCACATGATATTTTAAAATAACATCTTTAAATTGGTAGTGCACAGACTGCACAGTCCCACTCCCAGCCAGCTCTCTCTGGTGGTGGTCTCTGTCTTCCCAGTAGGAGGGGACAGAAGGCTTCTGTGACACCCTGTGCTCCCAACCCATATATTTTGATCAGAAAATTTTAATTCCTATGTTAAAGTAAATTAGGGGTTTTTAAAATAATTCTACAACTCTCCTTATCCAAAAGGATGCAGAAGCCAAAGGAACTTATTGGGTAAGAGAAATTTGAAAAAGGATGATCCCAAATCCTCCACACCTTGACAAAGAGAAGTAGAATTTAAGCATCTAATTTCCAACTTAAAAAAAAAAAAAATCAAGAGAGATAATTTTCATTTTGAAAACTTATCTGGAAGGTTTTAAAAGTCATTATTTACTAAAAAAAAAAATTAATGAGTGAAGGTTAATCCGAAGCAGAAACAAAAGGTAAATGTTTTCCATAACCTCAGAAAGGTACTTAAAATTTACTTTCCCTGGCAAATGTTTTTATCGCCAGTTGGAAATAGCTTCTCTGTATTTTGTGCTTAAAAGAAAAAAATTAAATTCACAGGCAGGCTGCTGCAGCAGGTCTGAGTTGTGATGTTCCTGTTCCCCTCAGCTGGGCAATTTCCTCACTCTGATGGGCGCCACAAAAGCAATCAGATTGTTTAACATCCTATGCAAATTCCTGGAGATGAATGCTCAAATCTGCCAGCACACAGACAAACAGAAATCAGCAAAACCAGCAATATGCTAATTCAGCATGATGCTGAACTTCATGCAAACATCCCTTAAGGTAATCACAGGAGATAGGAAGCAAGACAAATCTGGGGACTGTAGCACAAGTTACTGCAGAAGGTCCACATGATGATATTCAAAACAGAAAACCCCACTCCACAGACTGTCTATGATCTGGAACAAAGAATCTTTACCTCCTCCTAAAAAGACCCAATAAAACAAAAACCCACAGAAAACCTCCTCCAGCCATGAGTACATCTTAGCGCTGCTGTGGCAGACATTCAGTACTAACCACCTTGAATCTTCTCCCCCACAAATTTAATCTCTGCAGAGTCAAACAAATATTAATAATTGAAAAGTACACAAAGTGATTTTACTAAGGGGGTAATTAGCAACTTCATTTCAGTTTAGCAGCTGATTTTGAGTTGGCACTAAGCCAACAGAAGCTTGAAAGAACCTATTGCACAGATAAGTTTCTGAATAACCTTGTGAGTTACTTGCTGCAGTTTGATGTGGCCCTCAGACTTCAAAGGCCCCTTTCATAAGAAAAGAGGACAAAGGCAGAGAGGTCTTTATCATCATTTATGGTAAATAAGAGACAAATCCACTACACACTAGAAAGCTGATGCAAGGAAAAGACTGAACTTTGCATGAGCTTCATCAACATTTTAGGAGCCCTAAATTATCCAGCAGTTTTTTGATTAGATGATGCCAGTAATTTGGAAAGGCAGCAGCATATAGTCTAGGAGCACAGAAGCACACAGATAAAAAGCTTCTGCTATTTTGCTATGAGCAGATATTTGTAAGGACCCATCACCAGACCGCAGTGGAGCACGTGCCCAAGCATTTCCTGACACCTTAGGTGAACAAGCCAGAGCCTCCCATCCTGGACACGCACAGCTCAAACTCTTGTAGTTTTCTACTGCTCAGTCTTAGTGATTCCCATTACCCTGGTCATGGATATACAGGCAGAACTGACAGTCCCTGGCATCTGTGTTTAGAGGAACTGCATGTTAAAGTCTTAGCACCAAACACACACGCTGCTGATAACTGGGCCATGTAGAAACCTAAGGATCACCCCCTTACCAGAATTCACTGATGGAAAACCAGCAAGGACATACAGCTTAAAATTAACATAGTGTGAATTGAGAAGTACAAACCCTTAAGTGGAAAACTGCCAAATGTAATTTTCACAATTACCATTTAATTTAAGAAGTAGATCAAAAGGAGCACATCATTTACATTTTCAAACATTAAGTTTTAAAGATCAAAGACCTCTAGTATTTCCAGACTGCATATATGTGAGTAACTTGGTTCGAGTAATGAATCTATGCAGAGGGAGAACATGAGCTGCTCATTTGCTCTATGCAGCAGTTCCCCCATTGTCTGGGACTGCAGCATGTGGCATCTGCAACAAGCATCATCAGCAAGCTCCCACTGACACTAAATATGAATATAAGCAAGGGATTTTAAGGCCTAAAATAGCATTATACCAATTTTCTGACTGCTGGAGAACTCTCTCCCTGAAACTAACCATTGCTTCAGACATTTTTTCACAACTGCAGCCTGACAGCTATGACTTAACAGTACTTACGCAATGTTCCAGAGGTCATTAAAGATTCCACATTACCAAAACTGTGTTTTTGTGACAGTGTTGTAGCCTAATCGTAGTGCTAAAAAGTTAAACAGAGAGAAGTGCACTATGTAAATATTCCAAAACAAGTCAGTTTAATTCCATGTAGAAATGAAATAAGAGCAGAGGCGATGTTTTAGTGACCACCGGGAGCTACTGCAACGGATCCTGGTTGGATTCAGTGTAAAGTAGAAAGTGTCCTGGAACTTATATCCAGGAAACCATTGAACTTTTAGTTCATACTGAAACCTCATGCCTACTTCTAAGCACCTCCCAAAAAAACACAGCTAAGAATTCAATATTAAAACCAGATTTTTCTTAGCAGAGAACCAGAGAGCATCATTACCATAAAACCTATGCTAAAAAAAGACATGATAGCTTAAACTGAGACAGTAAACAGGAGCTGCTTGTTCAAGTTGAGAAGATGACCAAAACTTCACTAAGTTGAGGAACACGACACCACCACGTGTGCAATGTGCAGCTTTGTTCAGTACTTGATTGGTGGTGTTACAATAACATTTAATCCCCAAAGTCTTCCTTATTGTACACAAAGATCCTCAATACACCACACTGTTTATCAGAGGGGTCCCAAGCACAGGATGGATTTTTATCTGCATGTCCCTTATGTTCCTATTTCCCTTACAAATCCCAGGATTAAAACTACTTTAAAAGTAGACAGGAGGGGATATATAACACTAACATTTACACAGGGACTTTAATTCTTATAATACTGCATTAACATCTAATAAAGGAAAGAAAAGGGCATATGAAATCCAAAAATCTCTAAACATGAGAGGGTTTAAAGCAGATTTCTCAAGAACAGCTTTTCCAACAGACACTTATCATGATAAGGATGATGCATTCTCTAACTAAGACTATAAAGCTCTTGAGAAGATAAGCAGCCATTGTATTTTTACAATAATTGAGGCACCTATGTGTTATTACTCTGGTAAACAGGTCTTCCTGACAGATAAAAGCAGTTACACTGAAGTGAGTTTCATACTTCAAATCTTCTCTCACAAAACATATAAAAAAGTGAGCAAAATCCAGGCTCTTTACATGAAGAAAACAATGAGCTATGTCTGGCTGCAATTAATGCATAGCAACCTAATCTCAAAGGATATTTATATTGCATAATGCTGTGGGTATTCTTTCCAGACCTATACTGGCTCACATGGATTTTTGTGTGACAGCAGCCATGATGCTTCCAATTCCCAGCCTACATCAGGTAGGCAGACACAGTCAAAGCACTTAGAAGTCTTAATCTACATCTCTGTCAAAAATTAAAACCACTACATGCAACCTAAGCAACATTATATGCATTGCTAGATTAAAAAATTGGTGCATGTCACATCTGCCTCCACTAGCAGTCTGCAGAAAAGTGCCCCTGCCCAAATGGGAATACATATTTCCTGCCTCCAGGAAAAAAAAAGACACACACACTTCTTTACTTGAGTGTAGAAACAGTGAGGTTGAGATGAGAAGAATCTAGAGATCCAGATTTCATCTCCACATCCTGCCCCCAGGAGCAGTGTGTGTTCAGCTGAGTGTGCATAAGGTTCACCTGTTCCCACACTCCACAACAGTGCAAAAATAAAAGTAAGACATGGCCAAGCTACAGCACAGCTGGGTTAGGGATAACACACTAAGGAAACAACAAGAAATGAAAGGAGGGTGAGGAAGGCTGGCATACCTTTAAAAACAGCTGAGACACACCAATATCCTTTCCACATTTCATTCCCCCATATCGGAAAGGTAGCGTGACAGAGATGTCGTCTGCTGCCAGAGAGACATCCTCCTCTATCCTACCTCCTCCGCCGATCACAGAGGGAAGAGAAAATAATCAGATGAGTCACCACTGGAAATCTGCATGGCTGGATCGCATCTAGCCCATCAATGCACCAGACACAGGAAACCGAATTACTGCCAGCTTCCCGGCCACATCTGCCGAGATGCTGGGAGCTGCTGCTCCAGCCGTCCGCTTCATTACCATCACCAGGCAGTATGGGGCCTGCCTGTATGCAGACTCCAAATCTTGTTGCTGAAGTGTGCATGGTGAGTATTCTGTGTTCTGACAAAATTAACCACTATACTGAGAACCACACGAGATTTAATAATACTCTCCCTTCTTAACCGTGGTATATCTAAATATGTTTAGGGAAAGAACATTCACCTTTTTACTGTCATTTCCAAAGGAAGAGAGTTTTCACAAGGAAAGATCAAAGATTCCACTGGAAAATGGAATGACACAAGATTTTAGTTGCCACAGTAAAGAAAAAAAACAGTTTCAGAAATTCTTAGCTGCAGAGGTAAGAAAGGGAAGAAAACAAAAAAGGAACCATAAGCATGAACATATAAGCATTTTTCAGTCAGGTCTAACAATAGGATTGCATGTTGCATGGTAAGTCAAGCAGATGAGGTACTAATTTTAAAATATGCAAGTGAAAAAATTAAAATAAGTGCAGTAACACATTCAGAAACTTAGAACAGTCTGAGACTGCACTCCCTCGATCTTTTAAATGGCTAAATGCAAAACAAATGCAGAAAAACCCCAAACAACACAGACTTTAAAAGTTGGCGCATTCTATGAAATTTCACAATTTAAATACTTACAAGGTAAGAAATTCATGAAGGAAAAAGTAGTTATTTACAAATAACTTCAGGTGCACATTTCTCCTCGTCCCTTTCCAAGCCTCTCTTCTGTCATTTCTTCCGAGCGCACAGCTCCCAGCCCTATCCACTGACACCTGACATGCAGACCTTCCTGGAGTCTGAGATCACTTTGCCAGACCTACCCCAAAGTCACAGAGGGCTTTGGGATTTTATCAGACACATGAAAGCTAGGTCATTAGTGAGCAACCCAGTCTGTGCATTTTAATAGGGATTTGTCTTTGAAAAATTCATCCACACGTAAGACTTGTAGCTGTGAAGCAATACCCTCTTGAATAATCATCAAGTCAATGTTTATTATATCAGGGATTTTTTTTGCCTCCACAGCATCAGGCAAATGTCTGTGAAAGATATCCATCTGTACCTGGAGCTCACGCCTTCATCCTCACTCCATTTCTATTCAGTCTGAATAAGATCAAATACAAGCAACCTTTCTATTGAATGTTACAAACTCACAATGAGGATGCCCACCTGACATCAGAAAAAACCCAACAATCCAAAACCACTCCCCCATACATACATGTACACAAAGGTGAGACCCTTGTAGTTAGTTAAGACGGTCAATGTCACTTTGTTACAACCCCTTGTATTTGCAAAAGAACCTGCAACCAAATTTCTGGCTCTATTTCAGTTAGGATTACATTTTCAGGTGCATCAAGAAAGGTACACTTTGTCAGTGGCACTGTTTAGGCAAACAGAGCATGGTGACACAAGGAAGAAAAGGTTTTTCCTAGAGCAAAAATGCATTAATGCCTTTGTCCCCTGCTTCACCTACTAGTAAACAGTTTCCAAAGAAGCACTTCAAGGCAACAGGTAATGCTACAAAACTCCTCCAATGTGTCAAACCTGGATCTTTATTTTTTTTCTCCTCCACAACCACTTTGACATCTGGCTTCATAGAATTGTTAAGGCTGGAAAAGATTTTTAAAGATGATCAAGTCTAACATTCTGCTTCCCTCAATATCAAACAGCTACTAACTAATAGAAATAGGATACTTATGTCATATTTTTGGAGGCATCAGCAACTGACACAGTACTGTCATGACTGACCCAGGCTATGTGGTTACAACTGGCAGAAAAACTTGACACTGTGCACCCATCCACCACTTCCAGCACCCCCAAATTCTACACCAGTTGCACAAAAGTCACGTTGGAGCCCCATAGTGTACTGGCTGGTTTTTCATCCACTTCCGTAAAGTAAGCAGAAAAAACATCCCACACTTGCTTCTGTTCTTTATCACATCTTGATTTATTAGCTGACCCTGTCATCCGACCACACAGCAAATCTCAGATCAAACTCAGATCCACAAGCTAGATTTTTCAATTCCTTCCTGAATGGAAAAATAATAAATAAATAACAAATAGCAGGTTCAATAAAGCAATTCCAGGAAAGAATTTACAAATAACACTGGAAATTGGTTTTGGGATTAGTCTGCCCCTGTGAAGGGCAGGTGATGATGGCTGCAGAACTGCTGGGCCAGATATCCCAATACCTCTGAAGGACCATCTCCCAACTAACACAGCCTCAGTGAGACACAAGGACTGCTTCTTCCATAGTAGAAGTCAGGGTATAAGCATATTAAATACTTTCAAATGCTTTGGCTCAGAAACTCCTGGCAGAGTTTCTATTTAAAACAGCTCCAACTGTATTTATAAGCCTTATGAAATTCATCCTGATGAAGTTATTTATGGCTAGAAGCCAGCCTCCCTAATCCAGGTGTCTAGCTTATACCTCGACCCTGGGCACCTAGTGAACAGATCCTGAGTCATGTAAGGAAGAGAGCTGGGCAATGAGTGGAAGCAGGTGACTTGAGAAACCTCCAGGGAAAGAGATGGCTTGTCTGAGTTCAGGCGTCTGCCTCTCTTCATCCCACTAGTCAGCTGCAACCCAACAGTGAGCTGCTGCCAAAAAGGCCACCTCTACCACCACCACCTCTTCCCTGGCTGGAATGCTGGTGCCCATCTTGCCTTTCAGGAGCCAAGCAAATACCAAGTACCACAGAACAGGCTGATATTCCCCTGAGCCAACTCACCAGAGCATCAGACAAACCACCACAGACAAACAGCTAAAGGAGGCAGGGAAAGCACGAGCCAAGCACGGGAGTTTCAATGACACCTTGCTGGGATAACATCTCAGCACTAACACAAAACCACATTGTCATGGGATCTACTGCAGGAGAACGGCTTGGCCCAAACAACAGATTTCACTGTTTGTGCTGAGCTGATCTCAGCTGAGCTAACTCCTTTAAAGCTCTGATACATTACAAGGATTTTGACTTTTTTGGCCAACACAGTAATAATTATTTCCCAAAGTTAGTATATTGTGTTCTTTCCTAATAGTAACAACTGAAAGCTGAATCACATCCAGAAACAAAACTGAGAACTTTCACATGAGCTGGTACCAAAAAAATGTGCCAACATTTGCACAACGTGTGCCAACAATGGCAAAAAAATATAAAGCAAGTCTTATAATCTTCATGCCCTTCTAAGATAATCCCAAATGTTTTGTACAATGAATGGAAAACACTGTTGAAATTAGGTTTCTCTTTTCAATATAACACAAATGGAAGTTTTACAGCTAAGTATCCAATTGGAAGCTAGCACGCTGTGAGTCAGATCCATACATCTTTATTTTCATTGGAAAAATAAGAAATTAGCACTAATAATAAACACTAAATTCACAACATCTTGCAGAAGCTCACAGCATGAAGAACCACAGAACCTATTTTAAAGTAGCTTATTTGCTACATTCCTTTAAAGTAAGATTTTCACTTGGATTGACAGTATTCAGAAATGTGAAAAACAGCAAAACCAAAACACTCCTCCCAAGATAATTTGGATAATAAGTGAGGTGTGTCAAGTACACCTTAGACCAGCAGAAGCATTTCTAGTACACTCGGTCTGAGAGCTGAGATGCTGTTTTTCATTAAACTGCTGTAGCTGGAAAGCCTGCTTAGAAAATGATAGTTAAGAGTTATATTAGTCTTGTTAAGCAGTAAAGGTTGGGGTTTGTTTTGTTTTTAAAAAATGTCCTGCAGGAGTGGATAAAGGAACTTTAAAGTGGAGGAGTGGTAGGTACAAGAAACAGCTGGAATGTATCTGGTTCTTACAACACAATAAAACCCAAGTGTTTTCCAAAGCTCAGCAAGGTCACCCACTAATGTAATATGTACAAGTGCTCATTAAAAACTTAGAAATTTGGACCAAAAAAAAAATGCCTGACAAAGAAAAGGTGCTAAAAGTTAATCTACAGTAATGGGGGAGAAGGGGGCAAAGCATGCTAAACATGGAAATCATTATCATCTCACTTTCTCCCTAAACTATGGGCAGAAAAAAAATGCATGACCACACAAAGCTGCCAAAAGGATAAGGACACAGTTCAAAAAAAAACAAACAAACAAAAAAAGAGACAGGAGAAAAAGAACAAAAGTAATGCCACAACTAACTCTAGTTGCTAACCACAAAATACAGAAAGGAAGGAAACAAAAGCCTGGTCAGAATTGTCTGCAGTTCCCCTTAAGCTGCAATGCATTTCCCCAGTATAGAAGACATACTTGCTTCTATAGTCAACAAGTTAATTCTTTCTCAAAGTGCCTGCAGATGCTGCTTTCATGCAAAATTTTAAAACAACACTCAAAACTACAAAGAGAAACTTCATAAAGGAAACTACATTGTGAACTCAGCTCAAAGTTATGCATGCCCATCACACAGGACTATGTGAATACAGACTTGTGATTATCCCTGAGAACTTCCAAATATAGACTTGAAAATATATAAGCCCACCTTGCAGAAACCAGGAAATAGATTTTACTCTCAAGCAAAAATTAGTCCCATTTTTTCTCTCAAACACATTACAAATACCTTTCCTGAGGTCTGCAAGCAAGGGGACAAAGTAAGGGAGAGAATAACATTTAGCCAGATCAAATGGTGTTACTGTCAGCCTCTCCCTCTAACACATTGTTGCTAGCCCTATTATATGACATTTTACCACAGCACTTTCATAGTCTGCAGGCAAGGGAGAGAACATTATTTCTAGGATTAAAATTCCCACAGTATTTACTTCACAACGTGTACATTTATACATCAATTAATATTTATATATCAACTGGATACACTTAGAATTTATTCCATGAAATACTCATTGCCAAGAATATACACACAGTAATAAAATATTGATGCATCCACCTAAAGCAGGGTTAAATACAACCCTTATGTAAACGTGAGCCAGGACTTTGGCAGCTGTGCTGTAAGAAGTTCTCCAGAAACCAGCCCACCCAGGTTTTATGACTTGACAGAATTACCCAGTATTAAACATGGTTTAAGGAACAGAATATATAGATTTTCCCTTTTCATTCACACATCTTTCATTCTGGCACTACTCAGGATATTGACTGGCTCTCTATGGACTATCCAAGAATACATTACCCAAGAACTAAGAAAAAAAAATTTTTTTCATAGTTCAATTTAAATAAAGGCACCTACAAGAAGAGGATTTGAACAGTGAAATTAGTCTTCTATATCTACAGGTATTCTTCCCACACCAGACTGTATGCATTTGATTCATGCTTGGCAGAGAAACAAAACAAAATAATCACTGAGGTAAGATCTCTATGCAAATACAGGGAAAACATCACTGCTAGACCTCTTGCTGCATCTGCAGAAGCCATAAAAATATACAGTAGAAATGCAAACTTTGAACAGCTTCAAAAAAAAGAAACATTTGGTGACCACATGTCAGAGACCATTCCCTGGATTTGACTGCTGTACTGTTGGTCCAAACCAAAACATTTCAATAAGTTGTCCTGGTTCTCAAGTTTTATCCTCAAGCAGACTCTTTCTACCAAGCTACTTTGCAAATCTGCTTTTTCAATCTTCTGAGCAGGTTTGAGAGGGGGTGCACACATATATACATAAATTTGTTTTCTCCTGGAAAAAGAAGGAAAAAAAAGGCCCCAAATAATTTTTCAAGATCCACTATAATGCAATAATGCATGCAGTTGTCAATACACAACAGCATTCAAAATAATTAAGCAATTCCACTACCTATTTAATGGTCATGACAGACAGCAGCAGCAGAGGTAGCTTTAGCTGCCGTCCAGATAAGCTGGGCTTTCTTCTGCTAACACTGTCTATTAAACATGATAAATTATCTTGCTATAGAAATCCTCATGGTGAAACACCTCTCTCCATCATTGCTGGGTAGTGTTAGCACCAGGAAGGACTTCTGCTGCAGTGTCCCTGCATGAGGAACAATTCCAGGATTCCAGGGTCCCTATTCTGACTCTGAGACTGACGCTCTCAACAACAGTCTCTGATGAAATTAGTAGCTCTCAGAACAACTGACTCTATAGGAGTTATTAGAAAAAGAAATTCAGCTCACAAGAAGAGCTGTAATAATTTGCAATATTAATAGTTACTTGGCTGAACACCCATTTCTCACTTCAGTGGATTTGTTGAAGTTGCTCCACATGCTTTCCTACAGCTTTGCTGGTTCACTCCAACAATTCATTCAGGCACACGCTTGCTGGCCACCCTCCCACAGACTGGATCTGTACATTTGACTACTTCAGGGGGAAAAAAATTCAAGCGTTATTTGCCTCAAGGCACTTTAACTAAAGATTTACAGACTTTGTGGGTCAGGTTTCAAGTTGCTTTAGCAAACAATTTCAAACCATAGACATTTACCAGAAGATTAGAATTCATTTAAAACACAGAAGAGGAATCAAAAGCTGAGACATTTTACAAGAAAACAGCACACACTTCTTTCCTCTTGAACTCTTCAGGGGGCATCACTCCCAAAAGAGTGAAGCATGTGCTGGGGGGAGCGGGACTGTGTCTCCCCTTCATTCACAGGGGGAACTTCGTGGTGGACTGCAGAAAGGGAGAGGCAGACTGCCCTCCCACATCTTGAGGCAGGAAAACAGACTCGGCAGTCTGGGATATTTAATAGCTGGGGGAAGAATGCTTTGGTTTGGAGGAACAGCTTTTGGCTTGCTTAAGTTATAATATGGAACAGAGCACAGTAAAACAATTTTAACCCAGCTATTTCTAGCTTTGGCAAACAAGCTCTACCTTTCATAGAATGAGAGAAAATCCTGAGCTGGAAGGAACCCACAAGGACTGAGTCCAACTCCTGACCCTGCACAGGACAGCTCAAGAGTCACACCACACCCCTGAGAGTATTGTCCCAACGCTTCTTGAACTCTGCCAAGGCTGGTGCTGTGACCACTTCTCTGGGGATCCTGTTCCAGTGTCCAACCACCTTTGGGTGAAAAACCTTTTCCTGATATCCAGCCTAAACCCTCCTGAAACAACTTCATGCTGTTCGCTGGGGTCCCATCACTGGTCACTAGAGAGAAATCAGTGCCTGCCCTCCATCTCCCCTCATGAGGAAGTTGTAG
The DNA here is from genome assembly GCA_013399875.1 of Gymnorhina tibicen. Classification (NCBI taxonomy): domain Eukaryota; kingdom Metazoa; phylum Chordata; class Aves; order Passeriformes; family Artamidae; genus Gymnorhina; species Gymnorhina tibicen. The sequence continues at coordinate 1,138,526 of VXAZ01003791.1, read as the reverse complement.
ACTGATGAGGTTTCTCCTTGGTCTTTTCTTCTTTGAGAAACTATTTCCAAGTTGTGGTATTCCAGTGTTTTATTCTGGTCTTAGCATGCACCATCTGCCCAGCTGAGGCGCCAAGTGAAGGCTGGGCTTCATGCGAGTTTGACCAGCACCACTTGCTCCAGGCAGAGCTCAGAAAGCACCAGAAGTCTCAGATGCAAGAAGCCAACAGCACTAACTGGTGCTGGGTTCTGTAGAAAGGACACCTGAGAAGAGCTTGAGTTTTGTACAGAAAATGACCATTCTTTCCCCCAAAGAAGCAGACATCCTCAACAGGCAGCTCCCCCAGTGACTCCAACTAGTGTAACTGAGACAAGCAACATCCCTCCCAGTTCACAACACGTGAAACACAAGAGATTGGGGACCACACTTTAAGAGGGCTTTGCGTTGTGAAGACTACAGACCTGCCTTCTCTGCATCATCATAAACTATGTCTCAACATGAACCTGAATTAAAGAACAAAGTCTTTCTTTAAGTAACCCAGATATCAGATGCAATTTTTTGTTGTTATTATTCTTAATCAAGCTCTTGGCCTTTTTGGGTTTGGGTTGTTTGGAGGTTTGGGGTGGGGGGCTTGGGATTTATTTGGTTTTGGGGGTTTTTTTGTAGCATTAGAACTAGGAGCAGATGTTTTGAGTTCCATGAGCCAGTGGCTGCCCTACAGCATAGAGAATTCAGCTGGGAACAGGAAGAAGAAGAACCTGACCAGGTCACAGTTTTCTCTCACCAAAAGCTTCAAAAACATATGGGGTGAATTTTTTTTATGGTTTTGGGGTATTTTTTACTCCTCTTGAGATCTGAAAAATACAGCTGCTCTTTCCTGTTACTAAAAAGCCCTCAGCTTCAAGGTTGGAGGTTTTTATAAGTCTTAGAGTCCAAAGAGTTCTCAATTGAAATACAGAAATATGTCAACAAAGCTTTCATTAGCAAAGAGTAACAGTTTATAAGGAGATTTTGGCTTATTCCTTTAAATACAAAGTAGCTAGTGTCTGTATGCTTTCATCTTCCTCTAATGTTAGGGAGAAGCTGGTACACAGAACCTTACCAAAACATCAGAAGTTCAAGTTCATAAATATTTGGAAATCTGCTTCATTTTCAAAACTAATTGTTTAATCATTAGGACTCACCAAGTTTCACTCTCAATCATATATACACCACTTTATTTCACCAAGACTCACAAAACTTTGGGAATGTCTCATTACCCTAAAAATATCATTACTCTTCCATACAACAACGGAAATGGTTAGTCTTGGCTTTTTAATCCATCTGGATGTAAAGAATAAAGAAACACAACGGCTCTTCTAAAACACAAATCTAATTTCATAGGGAAATAAATATTTACATTTTCCTTTGACATTATGGAATTCCTAGCATCCTGTTTATCAATACCTTAAGATCTGGAAGTTACTCGCTTTACAATAAAATGTTTCTCCAAGGGCTAAGTTTAAAAGTTAATTTAAAATGAGAACAGCTTTCACATATCAAAAGATAGCCACACAAATTAGACTGGGAAGGGGGGAAGCCGAACATGTGTTTTTTTCCCCTACACAAACAGTGCACACTTCACACTCACATCACTTTGCTAGTGCTCCCACACGCTACTGGCAGGCAAAGACACAAAACCTTTTGTAGGAATGGTACAACCAGCCAGTATCATACAAAACCTAATAATAATTAAAACAAATCTCCAAACCCTTAAAATAGGATTTTCAAAGACAACCTTGCATCACCTTAACAAAGCTATTTAAAGTAAGCTCCGTCAGTTTAAAGAAAGCAATGCAAGAAAGGTATACACGAGAGAGGAATGCTTTAATTACTTAAACTCACAGCTAGCTCTTACAAAATTGACACATGGGGAAGCCAGGAGTGCTTTAATTACCTACGTTCACAGAGGACACAAAACTGACACTTGTGGAGGTCATTTGCGATACCCTTGCCTTTGGTGCTCTCAGTTCAACATTCTCAATAGATTTTAAGCACTAGATGTCATTGTTTTACAAAGGAAACAAAGAATCCTGAACTGAGGTCTTGACAAGCTTATAAAGATGAGGGGTAAAAAGTAATAAACACCATTTTTTAAAATATTTCCTCCTTCCAAAGTTACTGCAATAGTGGTTCTGACAACGTTAAGTTTCATCTTAAGTGCGTAAGCACATAGAAATAAGTTTACTATGTTAAAATACATATAAACCAGCACTATAAAGCTCGTCCTAACATTTCTCAGCTTCCACGCCATCAGCCTCGCTCGCTCAGCCGATGCTGCCCTGGTCATACTCAGGTACCCCCAGGAGCGAGCTCCCTCCCCACGCTTTAGCACGCACCGCACCGGTGTGACTCGGGGCAACGATACAGAAACACGGATATTTACGTCAAGCGCTATGTGCAGTCAGACAATCATGTTTAAAAATAGGAGAGAAGAAAATGAGTGTTAATTTCAGGTTGCTCTCTGTCCTGAACTCTTTCGAGACAGGAAGGAGTGTCTTTAATTCAGACTGTCTCGGAGCAAGCGTTACAGAAGTAATTTAGAAGATGGAAAGAAATTATAAGCCTTAATGACAGGAGGGCAACCAAGCCAACCTTTAATTTGGATTGCGAGGAGGGGGCGGTGGGGATACTGCACAGACAGATCTCTGCAAATTGCCACGATACTTTCTAAAAATAGCAGTCGGCAGCTGCCGACAAAGAAGCAAAGTTTGGGGCCGCGTCCCTGGAGCTGCTGCCGGACGGCGCGGCAGCCACGCGGGAGCGCGCTGCGCGCTCCGCCGTGCGGGGGCCGCGGCGGGACCCCGGTCTCGGGCAGGGAGCGGGAGTAACGAGGGGCTGGTTACCCAGCAGGACCGAGAGACGCCTCACCTCCACCCATCGCCGGGCTTCGGCGAACGCCGTCTGGAAGTCGCACTCCGCGTCTTCTCTCCCGTCCATGGCCAGCAGCGAACGAGCGGGGGGCGGCCGGTGCTCGACGGGGCGGGGGCGCGGGAGCAGCCGCTGTCATTCAGCTGCCTCCTTTTAACGCTGCCCGCGCCGTCTCCTCCCCCTCCGCCTCCTCCCCGTGGAACTCCCCCTCCCGGGAGCTCCCTAGCGCTCCGCGGCCGCAGGAATCCGAGGAGCCGCGGGCTGTGGGGCAGCGCCGGGACCCCGGGGGCAGCCGGACGCCCGGGAGGGGCCGCACCCCCGCAGCGGTGGCGGCTCCCTCCCGCCGG